>CM077526.1:235711-468211 GCA_039654895.1 Mongoloraphidia duomilia
AATATTAAGTCTATTTATAGAAAAAATAACGCTGAATCGACTGCAACCACCCGCACTTTTAGTTTCAAAGATATAAACAGCATCTAAAATGAAATCGCTAAAAAGACGAGAAGGCATTTTAAATGTCAATTTTTGATATTTTGCGTGAAAACACCAGCCGTCATGTTTTAGCGTGACGTCACAATTATAGTAAACAAACGCAGGCAGACACGTTATTTCTTAGAAATCCTTGCTTTGTTTACTATAACAGTGACGTCACGCATGAATCACGATGACGGCTAGCGTTTCGTTTATATCTGACATATAAACTAAAAATGCCTAATGATTATTGTCCAATCGATTTGAAATATTGCAGTCATAAGTAATTCTGATGACAATACACTCTTCTGATAAATATTTAAATATTTTGTTAAAAAGTAGCAATAACATGTGGTGGAGGTTCCGGTGCTGATGGTGGAAGAACGTGTCTCCAGTCGATTTTACAAGCTTAAAAAGCTATAAAAATAATATATGTGTGTAATGAGTAAAAATTTAAAAATGATATAGGTTATTTTTTTAAACAAGCCTTTACAAAAATGTAGGTTCTAAAAAGGAAAAATATCATTTGATCTTGTATCCATCTTTTAAGTTCGATTTTTACGCAGGTAGGTTTTTGTTTTCTTTAAATAACTTATCTTTATTTCCTTTCTTTTCATTTGATACCCCACACAAAATGTTTGACCGATTTTTGGCGTATTGCCGCCCGCCATAAGGAATTTTTCGCGACGTGATATAACCAGTAGCACTCGTGAAACTGTGACGAATCTATAGAGACGTAATTTTTAAAAATTCGTCAAGCCGTTTAGGTTACAGAAGGCGCCGACGAAAATGCAAAAATATTTACATAGTACATACATAATATTATATAGGTACATAAATACAGTCGGAAAACATAACCTTCCTTCGGCAGTCGGGTAAAAATTGAGAACTGGATCAATCAATGAACTGGATGATCAAATCTGCATTAATTTTGTTTTATCACAAATGTGACATAAATCGTTTTACCAATATAGCCACGCATATAAATATATACGCAGCTGAAAATAACATTATTTTGTTGCAACCTGGTCCGTTTATTTTTCATAAAGCTTGTATTTCCATATTCGAAAGTAAACAAATACACACACTGTACTCTATACAAACTATATACGGGGTGAATTGTAATAAACCGGCTAACGTGTCATCTCAATGAGTCTGTAAACGCCTTTTTGATGTGAAACATCTTATGTCGGGCTGTGAACAGCCGCGTGAAGGGAAATATGCAACGAAATTTATGGTCCGCTCCTTCGCTGCTGTTCTCCCCACCACTGCGGCTCTCTCTCTCTCTCTCTCTCTCTCGGCTTCCGCGCGCTCGGGCAATCGCGTGTGTTACAGTCATGCAGTATATAGGATTACGTCAGCATAACAGTTAGTTGCTGCTTTTGAAAAAATATATACTACTACATAGAGAATACCACCGAGTTCAATAACGTTTTCTTTGATGTTTCACATCTGTCGGGGGTCCCGAGACCCACACCCTTTTTTTAAAATAATCGACATTATTCGAGGTGCAACAGAACTACTTTTTCCGACCATTCTATAGATTAAACTTGCACAACATATTATATATCTACATTCTACATGTGTATATAGGAAACGTGAAATTGGTTTTTACATGAATATATTCATACAAATGTGTTTGTTCTTTTCAACTCGTATCCCAGCTGAAACATCATTCCCTGTGTGTGTTGTGTCTACGTGTGTGTGTGTCGTCTCCAGGGATGTTCCCGAGGGAATATTTCTGCAGAACGGGAACATTACTGAGAAATTCCTGTTTTTCTAAAGTGGGGACATTTCTCGAAAATTTAAATTTTTCAAAAAGTTTCTGAAATTAAATTTTTGTGAAGCTGCTATTTAAATTGAAAAGGTAAACAAAACTCGCCTATTTTGCGTCTGTAAATTCTGTGAAATTCACTGTTTAATATAGTTTAACAATGAGATTAACAATCAATTTTAATTTCCTTATACTCGCAAATAATTGAAAATAATATAGTTTGTCAAAAAAAAAAGGGTGTGGGTCTCGGGACCCCCGACAGATATGAAACATCAAAGAAAACGTTATTGAACTCGGTGGTATTCTCTATGTAGTAGTATATATTTTTTCAAAAGCAGCAACTAACTGTTATGCTGACGTAATCCTATATACTGCACTGTAACACACGCGGTTGCACGAGCGCGCGGAAGCCGAGAGTGAGAGAGTGCCGCAGTGGTGGGGAGAACAGCAGCGAAGGAGCACATTTCGTTGCATATTTCCCCTCACGCGGCTGTTCACAGCCCGACATAAGATGTTTCACATCAAAAAATTATATATAGCAGATTTTACTCCAAGATGACTTAATTTTCTTGCAAGTTTAATAATTGGAGAATATGTATTTTTAAAAGAATTTTGTTATTTATCTTTTGGGAAATTTGTACATCCCTGGTTCTCTTTGCGGCGCGTTGCGCATCACCTGCAGGTGCATTTCAAACCAGGTCAGGTTTATACAAACACATATTATATAACATGTAGTACATAAGTTGCCAGGCTGCACAGTTACGTATCTTTTTTTATGAAGACTTGCCGCTTCGTTTACATGCCGCGACACCACATAATATTTGCCTATCGTTACAATTTTTAGGCCATCTCCCGTCACTCACTTTTCCAGGAATAAATCACCGAAAATTTATACTCTCAGCGATCTATCATATTGTAACAAAACTGTTTTGAATTTGGCGGAATAAAATTATTTATTTCAATAATTAAAAATGTGAACAACAATATACAATAATTTATTAACAATGACAAGTCAATTACAATAGTCAACTCTGTTTACACGATCAGTATTTCTCAAACAAAGTGAAAACACTTCAATCGCACTGATTTATTTCAATCCGTCGCTCGCTGTCCGTTGTTCGTTCTGGTGACTGCTGTCCTTATATAACCGAAGCAGTTTGACCCCCCCACGCTCGCCGCGCTTTCTGGAATGTTCTCGTGTCTTCGCGTATCTGCCACGCCTACACATTGTTACAACAAACAGACAATCACTGCACTCTCGAATGTTCTGTTGAAAACAGTGGCGTAGCATCTGGGATTTTGTTACAATATGTATAGTCAAAGATACGAACATTTTAAGTACTTGCGCAGGTATATCTCTTATTATTATACTGCAGCTATCCCTATAAACTTTTATGCAGCTATGAATATGAAATATACTTTGTATGACGTCATACCTGTCAGTGACGGCTCCTCTGACAAACGAGAACTTAACTTTGATTTGATTTGATGTCAGTTTAATAGAAAAATGCACTTTGTTTATTTTTATATCAAATTTGATTTCAAAATATATTATATTAAGTCACGTAGAGTTTTGAAGCACGTACACTGCCAGGGTTGGGCAAAAATTTATTAACATATTATTATTAAGTTGTTCGCCTATGCACTGGTATAATAAAATGTATAGATAAACATACGAACGTCGAAGATTACATAATTATAGTATAAGTTTCGGGTAGGTGTCTTGTCTGTACAGGCTAATCTCGAGAACGGATTTGAACGCTTTTTTTAAGATTTGATAGCTTATAGGAAGGTTTAGGTCTATACTAGCTGTGCGAAGCAAAGTCGGACTGGTGGTGTTTATTCGCTCGAATTTTATTAATATACATTACTCACTCGCTTCGCTCGTTCGCTCGAATATTGTTAATACATTAGTCACTCGCTTCGCTCGTTCGCTCGAATTTTATTAATACATTACTCGGGCGAAGCCGGGCCGGCCAATTATTATAATTCAGAAACCTTCGTTGGTGGTGCGCACAACAACTCATCAAAGTTTCATCACAATCGGATGAATGGTGTATAGGATTAACGCATAAGGGACAAACAAACAAACAACTAAAGAAACATTCGTTTTTATATATAAAAAGATGTTATTTAAGACAAGATCTTTCGATCCTCATTCATATAATATTTTGCTCTGGACAGCATTTGCACCAAAATCAGGCAAAATCTTTACAAAATGTCAAATACAACACGACACTATAATTAATGTGTGCAAGACTTTTAAATTATAATCGTGAGACAAAAATATTTTTTTCAATTAGTTGCGAGAAAATTACTTACAGTATCAAATCTCGCAAATAATTGAAATTATTACTAGGCATATCCGGCCTATTTTGAGAAAAGCAACATTCATTGTAGTGTTGTTATAAAATAAAAATAATATTAGCTCTCGCAGTTTGTGGATTTGCGGTGTATTTGTGCTATATATAAGAAAAGATTAAGTGTACGCCATGGGCACCGTGGAGTAACTGGAAAACTTGCCCGACCCGATATTGGGTGTTTCGGGTTCGAAATAAAATATTTTTGTATCACTCTTATATTTTATGCGATTTTAGAATCGTGTTTATCGTTGCAATTCACGAACAATATCTGAATAGAAAGCAGAAATTGCTATGGTCGTTAAGGATGCCACAAATGGTATGTTATCTAAAAATAGAAAAAAAACTGATTCTTCTCTTCCCTCCAATGTAAAATGTCACATATCTCACGTATCAAACAGTAATGGCAACGAAGATTTATTTTTTCCAGGAGGGACGATTAGAAAACACGATTCCTCGAATCGATTGATGATGCGCAACAATAACAGTATTTTTCTCCTGAGCACCAACATAACCTTTTTAAAACCAAATACGTTTCTTTAACCATGTTGATTAAAAATCTTATTTATTTTATTTATTGTGTTGGTCTTTTTGATCTGATTTAATATTATTGTAGATCTTTATATAAAATTAATAATAAATAAATAAAACACAATAAAATTTGATTTAATCAAGACGAGACTAAAATAGGTCTGATCACAACGAAATTATAATTTTGAATTACTTGTTTGTTTCAAAAGCGTAGCTAATAGAAACTGCCAAAACAAAACAATGTTGTGTCGACAATGTAGAGTATTATGTTGACTCAAAAAGACACAACAATTGTAGATTATAGACGCGTCGACATCTAAGGTCATTAGCGTCTTTCAACTACACTAAATAACAACTAATTTAAAACTAAATAACATCACAAAACATCTATGAGCGCAGGTGGGATTCGAATCCACGGCAGTCCAGTCTAGAGGTTGCGGCGCCAAGCGTGCTAACCACTAGGCTATACTGCCCTCTGATTAAAAATCGATTACTGCAGCCATGTCTCTTCCGGATCAATTAAAACGAAGACAATTCGAATTTAAAAAATCTGAACAATTCAATATACATATTTTGTGAAACTTCTATGATTAGTAAACACTTTCTGTAATAATTTTTTGTCATACCCCCTATAATATAGCTGCTTTACATGCATGTAAAGTGACTTGTATTTTGTATGCCATTGATATTTTGCATTCTACATCAGCATGACGTGTGCGTTGGGCCTAAAATGATCTCAGCATACATCAAATTTAAGCTCTACGTTTGCTCAATCTTGTTGGCTTTGTTTTGCTATGATTCGAATTTAGACATGGCATGCCTATTCTTAGCGGCACATTTGGGGGAGATTGTAAATAATAATAAATTAATAGATTTATACGGCTGAATTGCAATTGAAAATTTTATCGTTGGAAAGCAGCCAATTATATAATTGATTCGAAACATATTGAAAAAAATCATTTTACCAACCATAGTCACAGTCAGGACTCTAACCTGAACCTTTCCACTTTCGCGGCGGAATGAGATTACATTTACTCAACCGTGACAAGATTACTAATCTAACATTCTCCTTATACAGGGTGATTCCAAAGTTGACGTTATCCTTTCACCAGCGAATAGGGCTTCAACAAATAAGATTTTTTTTCCTTTGGCGCTTTTTCGAAATATTAACATCAACGGAGATACAGGGTGTCAAAGTTTTATTTAAAAAATTAAAATTAAATTAAAATTTATTAATAACTGCCAAACCACTTGAGATATTTCAGAAAAAATTGTAAACAAATAAAATACATATGTATGTATTCAAAACTTAATTTTAGGTGCCCATTAAAACGGTTTTTATTTTTTTACTCGAAAACAAGGAATTCAATAATAATTTTTATTTTTAGAAAAATCAGTTTTTTTCCTACGCGCGCCACCTGGTCAACCCAAAAATATTTTATTTATTGAAGAATTTCCCTCTCCCGTAGCTATTGACACCTACAAAATTTTTCTTAAATATCTCAAGTGGTTTGGCAGTTATTAATAAATTTTAATTTAATTTTAATTTTTTAAATAAAACTTTGACACCCTGTATCTCCGTTGATGTTGATATTTCGAAAAAGCGTCAAAAGAAAAAAAATCTTATTTGTAGAAGCCCTATTCGCTGGTGAAAGGATAACGTCAACTTTGGAATCACCCTGTATAATAATATTTTGGGATTGTAGCATGCCTATCTATCTAATAACCCAATTAGTAATTATGATAACGGCTTTTACTAAAAGTATTGCCGGTAAAGTATTGCAGTAAGAAGGTACCTCGAGACATGACGGTGCTGTCGCTTTCCATTACAGCAAAAAACAGACTACGAAGTGACCCACACACAGTTAAGTTAATTCAGTTCAAATTTACGATGTAGGTACGCATAGAGAAAAAACTTTTTTTCTACAATGTCACACAAAATACAATTAAATCATGCAGTTTCTAAGGATTATAGACAAAAATTCACAGATTTCGCAATCCTTGCAACCATCGAGAACATTGGAAATGATAACAGCATATATGAAACATAATTAACTGTTTATTATACACACAATATTTATCAATGCACTGTTTAGTTTTGTCAGGAATAACCCTATTATTCTTCTGTTATATACAGCGTTCACTTTTGCTTGATTACTTAACTTTTAAATGGATTTTTCTACAGTATTTATTAACATTTGCTCAAAAATAACACCGCAGATCGTCGCAAATACCTCTCAATTAACTAGACATGATATAAAACACATTTCGAAAAAATTGCACTTGTTCAATTTTGCATGATTGCTCCTCACTTGATCGCGACACCGTTGTCTTTTGGCCTTGAACAAAAACTCGTAACTCTGCCCCCATTATACGAACATAAACATTTCCAATGTTAAAAATGACAAAAAACTTGCTTTGTGGTTGCGGATATATATTTATACTTCTGTATATTCCACAAAATATTTCAAAAGCCTTTATGTACCACCCCGTACATAAAATAAATACAAAGTACATATCCATGTCAATTTTGCACAAAGGTATGCCTTAAAGGTACGTGGATATGCTCGCAAATTGTGCGTATATTCCGACATGAAAATTATGTACACAGTCATACGTAGAGAATATATTTCAGTGGCTTTCAACCGGTGCCAACTGTTAAAAGTAAATTATCATAAGCAGGGCTACAGAAGATTAGATGGGTGCTCGCCAGATTGATTGCAAGGGGGTGCAAAATACAACATTTTTAAAGTGAATTTTTTTTGCCTCATTTCCCCTCCGTTTGGTTACGCATGTCAACCGTCACGTCACGTCCAATCGAAGCGATCGACCAGATCAGTACGCATCGAAAAGCAGCGACGTGTATGTAACTATAAATTGTACGTCTACATTAAACTAACCCGGTTGAGCTGTGCAATTCGTTTTTTAAGAAAGCTTGACCCCCCAGGGGGGACATTGGGATGTAGTTGTTATCGCAATTGAATTCCAATGTTCCTTGGGAATTAGCGCTCCCAGGGACCAGTCGGTTTGTGTATGCCGGCTGGCAGATTTTAATGCACAAATATGTTATTTTTTGTGTTGAAGACGCTAATGACCTGAGTTGTCGACGCGTCTATAATCTACAATAAATAAATAAAAAATAAAGAAAGCTTGAGAACTGCTGGTTTAGTGTACACCATATCAGGGACTGTACATAATTATACATAGTATAAATATGTACACATAGAAATATATTTACAAAAACAGAAAAACCTCTTTAATGTTGTTTTTACAAAGCTTTTATACTTAACATAATATAATTTACTTTTTTATATTACTCTCCGCGTATACTTACTTTCATTTTATATAAAAAAGAACAGGAATTTCTATTCCTTTTTTTAAATCATTTATTTTAAAATATACTAAACATCCGCGCAGGTTGTCAATTAACTGTAGATGACGCCTTGTGGAATTTTATTGAAAAAGCTTCTTCACTGTCGTGGTATACAATAATATCCCTATATTATTAAACGAGTTAATCTTGTATATATGTACCTATGTACCTATATAAATATTTTCTCGAAAACGGCTCTAACGATTTTGTACAAATTTACCGAAAAGGGGTTTCGGGGGGCAAAAAATCGATCTAGCTAGGTCTCATCCCGGGAAAAATTCGTTTTCCTATCGATTTTATCATTTTAAAAAACAGTTTTTTGGCGTTATAAAACAGTGTCGTATGGTGAGTAGGCTTTGAAAAAAACAAACTACTTTCAAAATTCTCTGACAGTCAATCTTTAACTTATTAAAATAATCTGTGAATTATTTGGAATAATAAAAAAATAAGAACAATAAAAATTAAACATAATTATGTAAGTAGTTTTAACTAATAGGTACCTAGTTATATTGAACTCATCCGAGCAAAGCTCGGTCAGCCAGATATTTATAATAATATGACGTTTATAACTGCATAATGACTGGTCTTAATGTGCGATCACACCGAGTTAAAAGGTAATAGAGACGCTATACCGTATACAACTGCTTATACAAAGTTGAAGCCAGGTCTGACGTCACAGGTCACAACAAACATGGCGGTCAAACAAGTCTCAATAAATATGGTGACTGGCTTCATTTTTAAATGCTTGTAGCAGTGCTGCAGACCAACCGCTTCACGGTTACCCTGATACCAACTTGAGTCTTTGTTTCATCGTGCAGATATCTCAAACAGTTCCGATTCTTAAATCTAAACGGCTTGACAGGTTTTGATAAATGAGGTGTCGATAGATTAGCCATAATATTTTCTAAAAAATAAAATGACGTCAGATTTTTCAAAATGGCGGCCATATGGACTCTTTTGTAAAAACTATCCGATCCTTTTGAAAATTGATATTTGACGTATATGTACGTGCAAATTTTTTTTCTCTTTTAAATATAGTACTTAGTTTCTCAAATACCGACAAACTCATCGATTTTTTTCTGAAGATCATTCGTACGTAAGTATTACACTGATAGATACGTTCTATAGCTTCTAAAAAACTACTATTTTACGTACACTTTAAAGTTATGTTTGAATCAAAAATATTTATCAAAAATTATATTAAAAACATATCGTTAAAAGCTAGGTTATGTGTTTAACTCACGAGTTCGTATACAGAATGATATTGAGAAAGCTTGAAATATATATTTCTTATTGTTTTCTTAATAAAGTGATTCATATTACATATAAAAAAGGTTTGTGTTGGCAAACATTTTTTTTGGCGATAGCCTTTACTAAACCATTGTTCTTTGAAGACAGTGTTAAGTCGTCGCAAAAAAGTTTTGCACGGGTACACTAGTTTTCAATTAAAAATGATATTTCAGACAAAAGTCCCATTACTGTTTTTAATGTCGGTATTGACAAAAATTGTGTAGTGCGTAAGTACTTAAAAAATAATATTTGTTCAACACCCGCAAGAAATAAATCATTTCGTGGCCCTGCTGAGCGTGGGCGAAATAATGAGTTCCCTGATTGTTGACGTGCAGAGTGGGCGAAATCCCATTTCGTCCACTAGTGGGCGAAATAACATTTCGCCCACACTCATTACGGGGAACGTTTACGCAATCAATCAGGTCACCCATTATTTCGCCCACGCTCAGCAGAGCCACGAAATGACATATTTCTTGCGGTAGTTGAACAAAATATTGTGTGCGACTATTGGTCGAAAGAGGAGATTCCACTCGTGTGTTTTACCGCACTCGCTACGCTCGTGCGGCAAAATCCAGACTCGAGGAATCTTCTCTTTCTCCCACTAGTCGCACAATATACTATTTCTCATAATATAATAATATATTATTTTCGTTGCAGTTAATTCCTCCGTGAGAGAATCTGCAACCAGCGACGGAAGTGGAAAACAGTCGAGTAGCGGCGGCGGAAGCGGAAACGCCCTAATAGAAACACCGACTGGTCGGTCGGGACCATATTTCGATGTTAGTGCTTCAAAAAACATCACGGCTTTGCTCGGTAAAACAGCTTACCTCAACTGTCGGGTTAAAAATCTTGGCAACAAAACGGTGAGTGAATATAATAATTTTACTTTATCTATTTTACACAGAAGTTCACTTTGGCAAAAAAGCTTACTCAAATAGAAACCTGATATTCACATGAAAATGGAATATATTATGCTTAAACTGTGACTGTTGCAACTTAGGTTATACAGGGTATTCACGGAAACGTGTCTTAACATGGGTAACTTTGTTATTCCAAGTCTTCATGGTTTCCGGGCTTATAGGCCGTGGTCCGGTGGTATTTCTACCTGACGTTTCGTCTACAACTGCGGTAGACATTCTCAAAGGCGACATACAAAACCAATGACCAATCGTACAAGGACGGAATACGACCGAGTAGAGAACTCATCCCCACCACCACACACTGCGCAGTTGACCAATTACAGAGAGACGGACTACGACCAAGCAGAGAACACACTGCTACTAGGCATAAAAGAAGGGAGGACACCAGTCAGTGACACACTGACCTGTGAGCCGCCAAGGAGGACACTTCGACCGCTGCCACATCGCGTTTGAGAATGTCTACCGCAGTTGTAGACGAAACGTAAGAAATACCACCTGGCCACGGCCTACAAGCTCGGAAACCATGAAGACTTAGAACAATGCCGGCCGTGAAAGCTTGCACAACTTTGTTATTATCTGAGAGGGAAAGCCGCTCTCCCAACTCTATTTATTTTACATCCGGTATCATAGCACGTCATTAAACATTGGGTCAATTCAGGTAGAGATAAATACAGTGAATTAATTTGATGGTTTAATCCCCTAAAGGTATGTTTACATCGTGATGCTACCGGTCCACCAGTACAACAAACATTATTTTGTTTTATTTGCACACAACCGCTGTATACATACGCGTGCGTATTTCATATCCTATGAAATATTTCTATTTTACCGACCCGAGTTGTGGAAAGATTCGCGTTTGTTATTTTGTATCAGAGATGTATTTTTTAATTTATTATTTGTACGGAAATTTCAGCTCATATAAATGGGAAGTGAAATAATTTATGATAATTACTTTATTATTTTTTCATAAATAAAATTAAAAAATACCTCTAATTTATTTATTTGTTTAACTATTTATTTATTCCTTAAATCTTTATTGGCCGACGCCACAATGGCTGAATTCACAGAAGAGGTCGACTCTATATTTCGATTTTTGAAGTTATTGAAAAAATTAAATTGTGTCTTAAAGACCACCAACAGCTACGGTTATTTGTGACTAGCACCAATTCATATTTTCAATTCATTATTTTTTTTTTAATAATAAATTGAAAATCCAATTGACACTTTTACCAGCTCTCGGGCTAGAACCCGGGAACTGGAAACTTGTAATAGAGGAACCATAGCAACGCCATGTAAACAACAGCATTGCTAAACGCTCGGCCATTCTCAAGCCCTTTTGAAGTTATATTTTTTTAGCGAGGGCATAGTGAATTGAAATGATTTCGAGTCAAAAATTAATTAAACGCTGACAGTGACAATTTACTGAAAAATGGTTGGGGGGGGGGGCAAAAACCGATATAGCTAACTCTCATCCCACGAAAAATTAGTTTTCTTGTTGATTATATAATAGTGTAATATTGTTAGCTGGCTATGGATACTATGCGATATCCATGGATTTTATTAATGATATTTATTTATTAATTTTAAAAATGCTGAGAGGGGAAAAGCAAAAATGTAAACGTATGAAGTATAACTTCGACTGTGCGCTTATGTGGATGAGACACATTCCCTTTTTTTTCACGAACCTCTCTTGATTTTGCAAAATTTCGACACTTCTGTTGTACAACATCGTAATTCTCACTAATAAAATAATACGTATGATTTTTTGTTATGTGTTGCCTTAAAATTACATATTCCGTGAACATTTATACATCGGTGGTGAGTTGTGATTATTCGTTGTCGATAGCTGAATTGTTCAGATCTTATCGAAGCATCTATCGTTTCAGTTTTTCGCATGTACAGGGTTCGACAATAAGATTGAACGATTTGTATTTATTTATTTATTACTTTTATTACTTTTTTTTATTTATTACTTTTTTCGTATACGCCGCAGCTATGCAGGGTAATCTGAATTTTGCAAGACATGTTTTGTATACCTAGATGGTCATTTCATGAAAAGTGTAGTGGTTTCATGATATGTTCAGTTATAACAAATTTTAAAGGCGTACCCAAATTGAAATATTTTCTAAAAATATAATTAAAAAACACTTGAAATTGTATTGTTTAAAACTGAACATTGATGGTATTAAAAATCGCGCTTACTGTCCGCCATTTTGGTTTTTCCAGGCTTTCATAGACCTAGCGTCATCGTTTGACGTTGGTGCCATTAAAATCGGTTCAACCGTTTATGCTCTGGCAGGAAACGAAGGATAGTATTGTTTGAAGAACTGGAAGACACCAGCAAGGTGGCCGATCTGCGTGGCAGAAATAGTGGGAGAATATGGACTCGCCCGGCACTAAACTCGTTTATGCGCATGTATGACGTTGATGTTTTCTCTAAGCAATACTACATTTATTCATATATTATAGAGTAATAATAATAATAATAATGCGTTTAACGTCCGTTTCTCGACATTATGTCATAACAGACGCCATTCGCACCATTACTATTTTCCATTTTTACCACTTCGCGTTTTATACATTTTTATATCTACTGCAACTCAATTAATATCAATGTGCGAATGGAGGAATTATAGGACATTAGGATAAGGTAGGCAACTTTGGGAGCATAGGAGTTTGACAGGAAATCGGCCATGGCCTTGAAGAAGGAACTATCTTGATATTCATCTGGAATTATTGAGGGAAAACATGGTAAACCTCAAACAAGATGGCCGGTACAGGAATTACCGTTTCTCGGCGTGAGGCAGTAGGAAAAAGTCCTAGCCACATCTGCCCCCGCCGGGATTCGAACCCAGTACCTTCCCAATGCGAGTCTAGTGCTGTACCACTAAGCTACATCGCTGGGTCATATATTATAGAATATACTCACACATAGACTGTTAAACACAAAACCTTTTGCGTGTGCAGTCGGATAATGTTTCTTAAATATCAAGCTACAAAATTAGTAAAAAAAACTAGTAGATTGTATGTTTAGACTCTAGATCTCAGAATATAACTGCGATACATGTAAAATAGCTATTTTTTAGTGGGTATGGCAAAAATATAGCTGTACATTTTTTTTCTAGCTTCCAACAGAGACCCATTTTGCTCTGATAATTACCTGACTGCGCACGCAAAGGAGTGGTAATGTGTTTAACAGCCTATGTATGTATGTATGTTCCTTTGAAGCACTATACAGACCAAACGTCTGGGTCGATTTTTATGATTGACACGTCAATCGACTCCCCTTAGTCCGGCGAGTGTCACTAAAGACATGACGTTAGTGAAAATTCAATATGGCGACTACAGGACGCCATATTGTGAAAATGAAAAAAATGAAAGTCAACATGTTAACTATGTCAAGTGGGATATCGTTGAATAGGTATTTAAAAATCATTTTTAGTTTTCCCTCAACATTTTTCGATTCGACTGACCGTTTAGGATCTATATCGATTTATTTTTAACTAAAAACATTTGAAATAAAAAAATTATTTTAAAAAACAAAAAACCCGACTGCGTAAAAATCGAACTTAAAAGATGGAAACAAGATCAAATGATAACATGCAGTCGGAGGTATTTCTGTTCAATTTGTTACTACTATGCCTCCGACTGCATGTTATCATTTGATCTTGTTTCCATCTTTTAAGTTCGATTTTTACGCAGTCGGGTTTTTTGTTTTTTAAAATAATTTTTTTATTTGAATATAATATTGCCAAGCCCTGTATCTAACCTAATATAACCAGTGTATCTGTTATTTGTACAATTAGGTCAGAGCATTCTTGTGTTTTTGGCATGTAAATCAAATTTATCAAAACTGAAAAGTTCATAATTCAATTTTAAACTTTTCGATATATGATATTTCCGGAATGTATTTGCACTTTGATATTTTTCAATTTAAAAAACTAATTATGTTTGTATATTCTAGAGCAATCAAACGTAAAATGTTTTTTATAGAATATTAATACTGAATGAAAACGCAAATAATTATTTATTAATTTTCCAATTATTTCACACGTACCTACTTTATGTTTTATACTCTGTGAACAGAATAATAATAAACTTGTCCACAGTTTTAATTAATTATTAGTGTATTTGCCATATGGCACATACACTATTGGCGTCGGTCGGATGGCGGGACCTAGGGGTCGGACCAAAATTTCTCGACGTTTCATACCCTCCTGAACAGTTTGCCACCATTTTTGAAAATGTTTATGTATATATGTATATATATATATATATATTTATATATATATATATGTGTGTACACGATAACTCTCGACAGACTTAATCGATTTAAACGAAATTTGGTACAGACATTGGAACCCATTACCGCACGAAGCCTATTTAAAATGGGCCCGATCGGACCATTTTAAGGGTAGTTTTTAGGGGTTGAAAAAAGTTTTTGGGCCCAAAAATACCGAAAAAATTTTCAGAATCGTTTCAAAATTGAAATTTAATCCTTTAGTGAAGATTAAAATGTGCTGTTAAAATTTTAATAAAATCGGCTCGACAGGACCGGACTTACAAATTTTATGAAAACACTGGTTTGCGGATAGTGATTTACTTACTGAAGGGTGTATTTAATTTGGTACAGAGGTTGCATTTATAATATTATTGAAATTAAGAAAAAAAATATTATTTTAAGGGATGTATTAAGGGGTTAAATTTTTTATTTTGTCGAAAAACAAACTTATGTTCACATAATAACAGCACAATGCTTGTGTTAGCAAATACACTATATTGTCGGCAGGGTTTTGGCACTGCGACCCGAGTTTTTTATCATAATATCGCTTTACACAATCATTAAAAAAATGTATACTCTATCCAAATTGATGAATGAGGCTGTGAAAAAAGTCAATACATTATGACTGTTCCTATTAAAAATCATTGCCACAAACACAAGGGCGTTTATTTTATTTCGATACGTTAGTAAATTATTATGGAGATACACAGCACACGTATCTGCTTGCCGTTTTGCAGGCATTTATAGACTTTAGATAATTTCCAAGAATTCGACGAGAACTTATGTGCCAGTTGCGGTCAGATCTTTTTGAAATTTGGTAGGCTTATAGAAAAAGATACGCTGAACTCAAAAATGCAAAGAAAAATTGTCTATCTTTTTTGGTTTAGAAAATAGGCGTGTTTTAAATTTTCTCCCACTTTTCAAGGTTTATCACCCGTAACTTCTAAACGAAAAATGCCATCACGGTTTCGTTCGACTTTTTGAAATCAGCGGGTCGGTTTATATTAGTGTACTTAATTTGAAAAAGATCTGGAACATTTTCCAAAAACGTCCAAAAATCATTTAAGCCTTATAACACTAATTAATACTTTTTTGGCCTATTTTGGAAAATCTCTCCGATCTTTTTCGATTTAAGTACACCTATAGAAAAAGACCAGCTGAATTCAAAAAGTCAAACAAAAATCATCTAACTTGTTTAGTTTGGAAACTACGCATGTTCAAAGTTTTCAGAGATTAACGCCCGTAACTCAAAAACGAAAAATGGTACAAATGTTTTCGATGAATTTTTGAATTCAGCGAGTCGTTTTTCATAAGTGTACCTAATTTTAAATATAACGATCGGTTCGATTTTTCGTTATTAGGCGTACAATGTTCCCAGTGTCAATTTTCAGTTTTTCGAAAATACAAAATTCATAGACAAGCAAAATTTGATTGTAAAAACGGACAATTGTCATAAAATTCATATTTGTCTACGTCTATAGATATTGTATCTAATAAATTTTTCTAAAAAAACAATTCAAATAGTCTATCAACAACATTAGAATGACGCTTGAAGGCGAAATTGCTTCTGAAACACGGTTAATTTTAATCGCCTGTGATGCAGGCAACGCAACATACGTCGCTGTACGCTTGGATAGTTTGTTTGCAGGTAAAGAAAACTTAAAAACATTCGACTTATGAATGTGCTCGTGGCTTCCCCCTCGTAGAATTTGAAGTTCTGTCATTTTACTTCGATACATTTCTTTACTTCAATACGCATCAGAAAAGAAATCATAAATTCCGTGATAGAGGTTACTGCTTCTAGAACAGTGATAAAAGACAACACTAGTCAAGAAAACTGACAACCGCGCGTTCCTTTATGCGCGAGAGTCGGCTAAACAACGCAGGTATGAAAAATGGTCAGTTTTATGGGACCCCAAGCATCTATTCTATGAAATATAAATCTAAAAGTGATCGACCACATCCCACAGGTCGGAAACCGGTGTCTTTACCCTATTTTAAATAAAAGCGTCAATCCAATGAACTGATTACAAATGTTAATTGGTCTAATGTAAATTAATTGAATAGCGGCAAATATCAATTAGCAAACTGTGCAGGCAACAAAACTGCTGTAGGGTCGACGTAATAGTGTTAATTTTTTTTTTTAATTTAAAAATCCTGTATGCAGCAGCCGAGGCTATTTACACTCATGGGGTACTTGCATTAACATTATGCTCTAATGATATAATTATGGCGGCATATGCGATTATAACTTATATAATATTATTTTTCAGATTGGATCAATAGTGTTGAAATGTTGGTTCAAACTTCGTAAAAACTCATTTGAATCGAAAAATAATAATTAATTTAACGTCCATTTCTTGATATCACGTCATAGTTTAGTTCATCACATTTTCCCGTTATTAACTTCCCACTGAAAATTGTTGTATAATGGGTCCGATTTTGCGAATGAAAAATTTGGACATATCTGGACGTTTTGAGGTCCCTAGAGTCCGAATCTACTTTTTTTAGAGAGATGTCTGTGTATACAATTTTGCTTAATTTCGATATTATAGACAGCTCTGAACAAGGAAAGCAGTTTATTGAGCTGAACACAATAATTTAGTATTGATTCCTGATATCGACAGAAGAAATAAAAACACGCAATCAGAGACATTACTTTTATACAGGCTGTCCCAGACATGACTGCCGAGGCCTGTATCTCAATCATTTTTTAAGATAGCCCCATCAAAGGCTATACATTCGTAAATGGGGTTAAATTAACTACAAGATGGCGGTAAATTATCGACGATATCTCTATATAGACCAGAGAGGCAGCACTAAACTTTTTTTCTTAAATAGCAAATAGCTATTTTGATAAAGCTTTTTATTTTCTTTTCAACCGTGCAATTAAATATTACCTAGCGTTATATAAGTTACATAATAAATTTTTCTAGATAAGCACATTTAAACTTTAAGTGCGCGTCTCAATAAATTTCATTTTAACTTTTGAACGAATTGAGTTAAAGAGTTCGGACAAAATCGAGGTAAAAATCGTATCTCATAAACTATCTTTTGAGGTTAAATTTTTTTTGTTAGATATTCAAAAATGGCGCCAGGGGCATTTTTTTTAGATAATAAGGGGGGGTCATGTTGCACCTCATTTGAAAGCTAATTAAATTCTCTATACACTTGTTTAAACAAATTGAAAATCTCATTGTCCGATCTCTTGTTATAAATAGATTCAAAATAATAAAATGTAGGCAAGTCGAATATTAATTAAGGAAACAACAAATTTGAAAACACAAACCAAGTTCGCCTATCACAAAAACTAAACAAGCTTCCAATTTAAAATTACAATATGTATTATTTTATTTATTATATTTTACGAACATTTGATTTTATAAGATAATTAAAACTGGATGTATATTAATACGATTGTTTGTGTTTAACGATATTCACGTCATCTGTCTGTACCCGCGATACAGACATACGTATTTTTTAAAACGAATGTTTGCTCAACAAAGGAAACGTCCCATGAATTCGTATTTAGAATACAAAATGAAATATGAGCGTGATTTTTTATTCGGTCATGGGATAGTTCCAAAAACAGGGCATCAGTTTAATGAACAGAATACAAATATTGGTCAACCAATGGCAATCGATCGACTGAATTGCGGCACACATCAGAAGAATGGTCGCAACCACACAACAGTGTAACTGGTAGCTTTTAATGTTTTCTCGTTTGATAAGGGTGCATAAATAAAGGTGACTTTACATTTTACATGCGGTAGAGAAAAAAATCAAAATAAATGGCCGTTTATACGGATTTTGCTGACCTCAATTTCACACTGAACAATCACCAATGCCACACAATGAGACTAGCGCATCCCCACACAGGAAATACAGAATTCAATTCCGAATGAATTGTATTTAAATTTATGCTTTTGCTTCTTCTATTTACTATCAGCGCTTTTCAAGCTTTTTGTAGTGAAACTTCCTTAGTCGCGTTTTGTACTTTCACGGTAGAATAAGTCAAACCGTTACGCCTTACGGCAGACTGTTACGGGTTACATGTAACCGGATTACATGCTATGTAAATTTTACTTCTGTAACCGCGCGTAAAGGTTAACACATTTAATTTCGTATTATCAATTGCTTGCGGCTGAGTCAATTAATTAAAAATAAAAAACTTTTTAACAAAAAAAATCTCCTTGAAAAAGTCACTAAAAAGAAGAAAATAATAAAATTTTGAGGTAGGCGCCAATTTAATAAAAAACTCGGGTCGCAGTGCCAAACCCTGCCGACAATATAGTGTATTTGCTAATACAGGCATTGTGGCATTATTATGTGAACTTAAATTTGTTTTTTGACAAAATAAAAAATTTAACCCCTTAATACGTCCCTTAAAATAATTAAATTTTTCTAAATTTCAATATTAGACGTGGATTTTATCAGTACACCCAATTAAATACACCATTCCATAAGTAAATCCGTATCAACAACTAGTGTTTTCATAAAATTTGAAAGTCCGGTCCTGTCGGGCCGATTCTATTAAAATTTTAGCAGCACATTTTAATCTTTACTAAAGAGTTAAATTTCAATTTTGAAACGATTCTGACAAATTTTTCGGTATTTTTGGGCCCAAAAACTTTTTGGAACCCCTAAATACAACCCTGAAAATGGTCCGATCGGGCCCATTTTAAATAGGCTTCGTGCGGTGATGGATTCCAACGTGCCTACCAAATTTCGTTAAAATCAATTAACTCTTTCGAAAGTTATTGCCCGCACACACATATATATATATATATATATATATATATATATATATATATATAAATATATATTAATATATATACATACCTATATATATATAAACATTTTCAAAAATGGTGCCAAAGTGTTCAGGAGGCTATGAAACGTCGAGAAATTTTGGTCCGACCCCTAGGTCCCGCCAACCGACCGACGCCAATAGTGTATGTGCCATATGGCAAATACACTAAAAATATGAAGTCGGTTAAAAAGTGCCTATTTAATAATTAATATCTACTTTTTAACCGAATTCATATTTTATTAAAAAACCTCAAAATGTTATTATTTTCCTCTTTTTAGTGGCTTTTTTCTTTCTATTTAAGCCATTTCTTACATTTTAAAAACTTGTAAAAAAAGTGGGTGTGTGCTTATGACCACACGACAGAAGTGAAAACTTGATTATATGCAAAACAATCATAATATTATAATATTATTTTATTGTTATAATATACGTAATAAAAAAAACGCAATTCTTGAAACGATGCACTCCTTGTTAGACAGTAAACGTGGCTGATGACGACTGGAACCGAGTATACACGATTCAGCGTCACCGGTCCGAGCGTGACGGTTCATTTTCGTTCACTATTCAGAAATGCGTTCCATTTTGAAATTTCCAGTAGAAAAGCCATTAATTTAACTTTATACCAGGTAAATAGCTATAAGGCAAAGAAAAAAAAATTCGACTGATGATCAGTCCTATACTTCCCACCTAGTAAATATTTGCAAAAAATAAACACTCTTTTTTTATTCTTTGAAAAAAGCATGGCCCTCTTTTTTGTTTGGTGATCTACTGATGGCTAACTTAATATAGCAAAAATCATGGTTACCTTGATTTACGTACAATTTTTATTTTTTTTAGTAAAATATTTTTTTTCTCGAAAACTATACATTTTAGAGAAAAAAAATATTTACATTTTTTTCATATTATAACATCTAGAATTCATTTATATTTTTTTTACCTATGTTAATACGTGACATTGAGAACGTTTTTTTGAATATCTCAGGATCCACTGAACCGATTTGACTCAAAATCTAATCAGATCTAAGTTAAAGGCTGATAAACACAATAGGTTGTATGTTGTTCCGTTTTTACGCTATCGAAGGCGAAAAATTGACCACATACACACACACACACATACACATACAGACATCAGTCAGAAAATGATTTTAAACGATTGCTAGGGTCTCAAAACGTGAAGATCTGTTAAAATCTCGAAATATTTTTTTCGGACTAAATCCATTACTTCCCTACCATAGTAGAGGTGGGAAGTAAAAAATGCACTGTGAATGTGTATTGCGATATGCGTACAGCCTACAGAGAATCAATTAAACATCATTCAAATGAAATCAAATCTAAATCTTGTTTATAACGTTTTTTGACTGAAATTTCCGATGTTTTGATCTCGGTTCGTGCTTCAGGCTGTATAAATGGATAACATTAAAGTTCTATTATGGGCCGAGCATGATTTAACAATACATTATTTTGTCGTCGCTATGTGGTTGATGTCTTTTTGATATGGAAAGAACCGATAACTGACATTGAATAATTATTTAACTTTATCTATGCGATCAACACGAAAACATCAAATTCAATTTTCCAAGTTGGTTGAATAACTCAGAACAAACATCCAATGCCTATACATAAGTACTTTCCATGTTATGAATAATAAATCTAGCAGTAAATTATGTAACCTTTTATTTTTTATAATTCCCATTACGTCATTATGTTTGTACAGCTACTATTTGTAAAGTGGGAAAAGTTAATTTGTTTATGCGACGCTAATTTAAATAATATAGCTATGTTGTGCAACTGATGTGCTTCTTTATGAGTCAGGTGCGATGTTTTCAGCACGAGTAGTAGACGAGCACGCACGTACCTTGGCAAGTGCTCATTTGTGAGCCGCATACGAGTGCTGAAAACCTCGCGGCTGACGCTTAAAGATTTAGCACACGCGTTGCACACTATACTTTATTCAACACATGCATGGTATTAGAGTTTAATTGCCCTCCCTGAGTTCGATAATAATATTTTATCGAATTTTTGGTTTCATAAACACGTCACAAAATCAAAACGAATCTCCTGGAAGATAGGCAACTCTCATAACATGTTTTTATTTTGTTTTTTTATGGTACTGATAAATTGTTTTGTTTTAAAGGACATTTGCCGTCCTCCGACATCTTATTAAAGGACAAAGAACTTTATTTTGCAATAGATTTGTCCTTTGAAATAAAGGACGGTTGGCAACCCTACCTATAACTCACGTGTGTGTTTATATTATACAAAGGCCGGGACCACCGTTCTGCTTGTCTACAGAGCCTGGATCATCCCGCAGGTCAAATATCAAAACCAAACTGAGCGCCGTTAGAGCCGTATGAATTTACATATCTACAAGTTCACAAGAACAACACGTTCACATGTGCGTGTGGTAGGAAATGGTTCGAGTCTACCACAGAAAAGAACTCTTTCGGAAGCGACACTTGTATTGCCGTCTCGTCTAGCCGATAAATTTTCATTCTCGTCACGTATTTCAAAACGAGACATTTTGTAATTCTCGTCTCGTATTTCAAAACGAGACATTTTGTAATTCTCGTTTCGTATTTTAAAACGAGGCCGGCCTATTTCAGTTCTACGTCATCTAAGCCTTCCTCGTGAATTATTCTATCAAATCTCGCCAATTTGATCTCGGAATTCGAAGCAAGGAGAGACATTAATTATTGATATAGGTAGACAATATTCTGTGACCTTGAAACCATGTTAATTCTAGTGAAATATGTCAATAGGAAAATACAGTAAAAACTAACTTTAATTTTAACAACTGCGTCCTCATTTTATAACAACGTCGACTTCCCACGTAGGTACAAAATTCTCATTTTGATTTCGGGAATAAAAATATTAAAATTTATTTGTAAAATGTATTCACGTTAAAAAAACAATTACAAAGTTAAGTATAGCAACGCTTATATACTTCAAACATAGTTCATTAGCTCGTGTAGATAAATTATTATTATTTGCATATTTTTCTAGTCATAAAAAAGTCTTAAATTTTATTTTATAAGGTGGCTTAATTTTACATTTTGTACTAGTTCTTTAAAAAAAATGTTTAAATTTTTTAGTTGTGTTTTTTAAAATATAAGTAACGTAAGGCGATAAACTTGAAAAGTAGAAAAACAAGAGAAAAAGTATAAGACTGGCCCCTGCAAAAAAGAATTCAATGTAATAAACAAATTGCTAACGTTCCACAAACATTCGGGGGGGCTATAAATCTACTTCATAAGTTTTTTTGGCAATGTCAGTTTATGCTTATAAATAATAAATACCTACCATTAAAAAGTAGCACCTTTATAATTATTGCACGGGGCGTAAAATAGGGGGAAATAAAGCGTGTTTCTCAAAAAAAAACATTAAAAAACAAAATATATGCATCTGAGTTTAAAGGAGGCGACATTAGAAAATTGGGACCGAATCTAACGCCAACACTGCCTTAAATAAGCTTAAATAAATATCAAATATTTATTCAAGAGTGATAATAGTCACTATAGGCACGATAAAGAATATCATTTACTACTTTTTTAGCTGTGTGGGATCATTTAAACTAGTGTATTTTAAATGTAAGACAAAACATAAAATAATTATTATTTAATTATAAAAAGAACAGTTCAAACCAGAGTCTTTATACTACAGGTTATAATTAATTATTTTTGTTATTGAGGCCACGCATAAAAACTAGATAGCAATAGTTTGAAAAAATGTTAATAAAATCGTTCAATTAAATATCTGTCGAATATATAGAAAAATGTCCGCAGTAAGTATTTTTGGAATAAAAAATAATTAATTATAAGCTAAATTGTTCGTGCGGTTAATTCCTGTCTGTTTCACAGCATGAATTCTCACAAATTTGTTAAAAAAATACATTTTATAAAAATAAATATTGTTAAACGTCATTTTTATTTTCAGTGATATTCCGTTAAAATGAAATTAATTACAACAATATTTGGAATCGTATTTATTCTTCAAATAACAAATCGGCAGAGCGTAGCTGAAAAATGTACATTTATACAAAATGCACAAAAAAGCATTTATTATTTTTTTGAACCAAACATTGTTTATTGCACAAACGCTACAATAGAGGAAGCTGAAAAATTTTACAACAATCAACAAATATCGTCGTCTCGCCGAAATGGGTTACGCATTAGTGAATCGAATTTAAGAACGATTCCCTCAAACTCTTTCAGTCACTTCAAATTCTTGAATATCCTCAAATTATCCAACAACAATATTGAAGAGATTTCTGACAGCGCGTTTGAAGACTGCCAATTACTGCGAGTTTTAGATTTACAAAATAATTTTATAAAAAATTTAAAAAATGATTCATTTAAAGGAACTGATCGAACAGAGCTTTTGATTTTGTCAAATAACAAAATCGACACGATTGAACTCGGCGCTTTCTCGAAAAACATAAACTTGCACCGTTTAAATTTATCATCGAACAACTTAAGAGAAATCAATATGGAACTTTTTCAAAATACAAACAACCTGAGAATGTTAAGCTTGACGCAAAATAAAATTGAGAAAATACCTTTAGGCATGTTCAAGTATAGAAATATTTCTTCGGTTTCATTGGACCCAACTTTTAAAATAAGTTTTTCTAAAAACTCCATTAAATCGATTGAGCCAAACACGTTCCAGCAGCTGTACACATATTATTTGGATTTATCTTATAATAATTTGACAAGCATTAAAAAAAATACTTTTTATGGTGTGAAAAATTTGGACAATTTAAATTTAAAAAAGAACTCGATCCGAGAATTGGAATTTGGAGCCTTTATTGGTTTAGAAAAAACGTGGTCAATCAATTTGAGTTATAATAACTTAAGTGTGATTACTTCTTATAATTTCCAACACACAAAAGCTCTGCATATTTTGGATTTAAGCTCAAATGTTATACATACAATTAAGTTGAACGCTTTTTCCGGTCTAAAATCGGTTACGCTGCTAAATATATCAAACAACCATTTAACTAATCTACCGAAGGAAATTCTGTATCCACTAAGAAGCTTAGAACAGCTTAATATCGATAATAATCGATTATTTCAATTCGAAGCAAAACCAATCATCGATCATTTACCAAAACTGAAGAAAATCAATATTAATGATAATCATTGGTCTTGTAATAAATTGACATATTTAACGATCATTTTAATTGAAAAAAAGGTAAGGAACTGAATATGAAAAATTCAAAATCGTCCACAGACATGACCAACAATACGTTATTACAATTATTATTACAATTACCCAAGTGTGCAAGCTTTCACGGCCGGAATTGTTCCAAGTCTTTATGGTTTCCGGGCTTGTAGGCCGTGGTCCGGTGGTATTTCTACCTGACGTTTCGTCTACAACTGCGGTAGACATTCTCAAAGGCGATGTGGCAGCGGTCGAAGTGTCTTCCCTGTCAGTGACTGGTGTCCTCCCTTCTTTTATGTCTAGTACCTGTGTGTTCTCTGTTGAGTCGTAGTCCGTCTCTCTGTAATTGGTCAACTGCGCTGTGTGTAGTGGTGGGGGTGAGTTCTCTACTCGGTCGTATTCCGTCCTTGTACGATTGGTCATTGGTTTTGTATGTCGCCTTTGAGAATGTCTACCGCAGTTGTAGACGAAACGTCAGGTAGAAATACCACCGAACCACGGCCTACAAGCCCGGAAACCATGAAGACTTATTACTTCCCACCTCTACTATGGTAGGGAAGTAATGGATTCAGTCCGAAAACAATATTTCGAGATTTTAACAGATTTTCACGTTTTGAGACCCTAGCAATCGTTTAAGATCATTTTCTGACTGATGTCTGTATGTGTGTGTGTATGTGTGTATGTGTGTGTGTGTGTATGTGGTCAATTTTTCGCCTTCGATATCTTAAGAACGGAACAACATACGGGCATGCCGATTGTTCTATTGTGTTTATCAGCCTTTAACTTAGATCTGATTAGATTTTGAGTCAAATCGGTTCAGTGGATCCTGAGATATTTAAAAAAACGTCCTCAATGTCACGTATTAACATAGGTAAAAAAAAATATAAATGAATTCTAGATGTTATAATATGAAAAAAATGTAAATATTTTTTTTCTCTAAAATGTATAGTTTTCGAGAAAAAAAATATTTTACTAAAAAAAATAAAAATTGTACGTAAATCAAGGTAACCATGATTTTTGCTATATTAAGCTAGCCATCAATAGATCACCAAACAAAAAAGAGGGCCATGCTTTTTTCAAAGAATAAAAATTAAATTGTGTTTTAAAGACCACCAACAGCTAAGGTTATTTGGGCCTAGTCAAAGAATAAAAAAAAGAGTGTTTATTTTTTGCAAATATTTACTAGGTGGGAAGTATAGGACTGGTCATCAGTCGAATTTTTACAATTACGTTCGTTTCGTTAATGTTGTTCGTTCAAAGCACTTAAATTACAAAATAGTAGATTGTATTTTCTACTGATGCACAATGAGGTATATTACTGACGTGTAGTGACAGTATATTAAAACGAGTTTTACTTATTATTTTATAAATGTTTTTTTTTAATAACGCAGGTTGATTTCCTCTACAATGCAACGGAAAATTTTACTACTGACAATGTTCATGGAATAGCGTGTATAAGAAACGGAACTGAGAAAGAAAATGGATCGCCAACTGAAGAAGAAAAACAAAAAAACACTAAACATCAATGCACAACAAAATACTTTGAAATAACGATAATATTTCTGGTTTTAATATTCATATCACTTCACGTATTTTTCCATTTAAGGCAAGTAAAGGCCAACAGAATACTTTTGAATAGAAAATTTGACAATGCTAAGACATATTCTGATGTGGAATTAACTGCAATAGAAGCATAATTATTAAAAGTTCCGTCGTCATGATTAAACCATTAAGCAGTACAAAAATGAATTTTAATTTAAATTTCAATAGCGAGATGTCAAATTTTGTGAATTTCAATTAAATACCGTTTTATCCAAGTGTGCAAGCTTTCACGGCCGGCATTGTTCCAAGTCTTCATGGTTTCCGGGCTTGTAGGCCGTGGTCCGGTGGTATTTCTACCTGACGTTTTGTCTACAACTGCGGTAGACATTCTCAAAGGCGACATACAAAACCTATGACCAATCGTACAGGGACGGAATACGACTGAGTAGAGAACTCACCACCACACACAGCGCAGTTGACCAATTACAGAGAGACGGACTACGACCGAACAGAGAACACACTGGTACTAGGCATAAAAGAAGGGAGGACACCAGTCACTGACACACTGACCTGTGAGCCGCCAAGGAGGACACTTCGACTGCTGCCACATCGCCTTTGAGAATGTCTACCGCAGTTGTAGACGAAACGTCAGGTAGAAATACCACCGGACCACGGCCTACAAGCCCGGAAACCATGAAGACTTGGAACAAATACCGTTTTACCTAAATAATAAAATTTAAATAAATAATACAGATTTATTTTAAATTTTATATTTATTACTGCATTACACAAGTTGTAATAATTAATACGAACATTTCAGATTTGTAGAGTAGATTAAAACCTAACAATATTGAAGGTCATCTTCGATATATTTATACAGGGTGTTCGGGTAAAGGTATTCAGAAATGCAAAGGCATGCAGTGCTTATCAAAATAAGTGAAACAGTTCATATAAAAATATGGCCTAAAATGCACCCTTAGGGAGGCAAAGGCCCTTAAAGGGATTCAGATGAAATTGGTTTTTTTCTATTATTTGGAGAACGGTAAAAGATAAATACACAAATGTCTGGGCATATACCTAGTTTTTCAGGCTGAATAAGATGGGCTAGTTCATTTTTGGTTATCAAAATCTGGGGCGAATACCTTTACCCAAACACCCTGTATAAGTATTTCATCCTACGTGAACACCTTACAGAATGTTTCATTAAAAATACCATAAATTTCACATAACCTCTTCTCGTTCGGTAATCGGTAAAAACACATTACTTTTTGGATACATTTTCGATGAAATAAAATTAAGAAAAATCGCAGGATAGTAGACAAAATATTTGATTTATTAAATTAAATGTACGACGTTTCATCTATAGATTTAGACTTTTTCAAGTACCTACATACATATTTTGTCCACTATCCTGCGATTTTTCTTAATTTTATTATAATCACGATGGACACGATTTCTAATATAAATTTCGGTAAAATATTATCACTGTTGAACATTTAGTCTTTCTTCTCTCGAAAAAACCGAAATTTTGTTACAATTTTTTGACCATTAATATTGTGTGCGCCCAAAAACTATTTATCGGGGAATACACTAACATGTTTCGTATTGAAAATTATTTTGAAATATGAAAGTCATATAATATTATTTCTGCGGCAACGCTTGGGTTAATACAAAGTTCCTGTCAAAACTGACATGAACGCAAACGAAGCCACGGGTAAAATTTAATAATACATAACATGTTAGATACGCACCCTTAACGTAACACGTTCTATATTTGGTTTTTCTAACATAAATAGATGAAACAAAAAGCGTTGGTTTTTCAATTAATTTCAGAACAAACGAATGTTGTTTGGCCGACGGCATTGTTGTCTTCAAAGATGAAATGTTACATTTTCTTTGAGTCCACACAATATAAGACTTTTGTTACTTTTGATGAAACCTCGCAGTTTTATTTTTTTTTTTTGCAAGAGTAAAAACAAGGTTTCTTTATTATCTACGTTTTCAAGACATCTTCGTATCAGAATTATCACAGTTCATTATTTTCATAGCGACCGATACGAAGTATTTCTTTTTGTCATACCCACTATAAAATAGCTGCTTTACATACATATATGCAGGACTGTAAAATGATACTTTAATGGACTGTAGTTGTTTCGATAATTTTTAATTGACTTAGCAATTTACTGATTTCACATCGGTGAAACAAGGGTGGTAAGGGAAAGGAGTGACAGGAACCCGACGTTCTAACAAAGAAACAACACCAAATAATCTCTATTACGCTCCTCCGCACCTCTCAATTCACAAACGAGCACAAAAAATACAATGATTTCAAGCATGTGGTCTTCCCGGATTCAATTTCGTATTCTTTTTTGTTTTTAAAGACACGCACTACTTTCTAAAGTTCTTCACTTGTCAGCTCATCGGTTGTCAATTCTGGATGTTTCAATATTACGCATTAAGTTTAACCATTTTTAGGGAGACTTGACATGCTGAGGCCATCTATATGATAGTGGCCATCAGACGCTAATGACCTCTGTTGTCGATCGTCTATAATCCACAATTCATTCTTCGATAGTGGCCAAATGAAATGTAATTCTTAAAAATAGAGTACCTAATCAAAAAAAAACAATGACGCATTAGCGACGAAAACATTAATGGATCGCTTAACAGGCAGTTGTGGAGGAAAGTAAAATTCAATAGTAATTTAATGTTTTTCGATGTATAATTTTTAGTTATAAATCAAGAAAAAATCAATAAGTTTAATATTTCATATTACTTCAAAAGTCAGGCTCGATCCGGGATTCTTGTAGTCGATAGCGTATAAAGAAAACGACAGAGCTTAGCAGATACATACCTATCTACAATACACTGCGTGTACATATTGGGGATATTACATAATATAACCTACATTAGAAGCGGGCTTAAGAATAGCCGAGCGTGTAGCAGTGCTGTTGTTTACATGGCGTTGCTATTGTTCCTCTATTACAAGTCCCCAGTTCCCGGGTTCTAGCCGGAGAGCTGGTAAAAGTGTCAATTGGATTTTCAATTTATTATTAAAAAAAAAATAATTAATTGAAAATGTGAATTGGTGCTAGGCCCGAATAACCTTAGCTGTTGGTGGTTTTTAAAAACACAATTTACATTAGAAGCGAAGTTTGCTGTACATGTCAAATTTTTGAAAATACTGAAAAGCAGCTACTCTATAGGGGGTATGACAAAAAATCCTATATACAGGTTGATTCCAAAGTTGACGTTATCCTTTCACCAGCGAATCGGGCTTCAACAAATAAGATTTTTTTTCCTTTAGCGCTTTTTCGAAATATCAACATCAACGGAGATACAGGGTGTCAAAGTTTTATTTAAAAAATTAAAATTTATTAATAACTGCCAAACCACTTGAGATATTTAAGAAAAATTTTGTAAAAAAATAAAATACATATGTATGTATTCAAAACTTAATTGTAGGTGTCCATTAAAACGGTTTTTATTTTTTCACTCGAAAACAAGGAATTCAATAATAATTTTTATTTTTAGAAAAATCAGTTTTTTTTCTACGCGCGCCACTGGTCAACCCAAAAATATTTTATTTATTGAAGAATTTCCCTCCCACGTAGCTATTGACACCTACAAAATTTTTCTTAAATATCTCAAGTGGTTTGGCAGTTATTAATAAATTTTAATTTTTTAAATAAAACTTTGACACCCTGCATCTCCGTTGATGTTGATATTTCGAAAAAGCGCCAAAAGAAAAAAAATCCTATTTATTGAAGCCCTATTCGCTGGTGAAAGGATAACGTCAACTTTGGAATCACCCTGTATATCTCGTAAGAACTGAGAAATGATATTACCACTCGTGCGACTGTTCTAAACTCGCTATCGCTCTACCCCATTTCGCATCTAGATATACAAACTACTATTAATTAATAATATGTTTTATTTGATCGAGACAGCTATTACACGACACGACATCAAAAGAAATATCGAAAATTCGTCATAAACGGTTATGCCTTGTGACCATTGATATTTTGCGAGTGTGTTGCGAATTCATTCGACACAGAAACTTTGACAAATTGCATTCGAATAATTTGTTCAAGAATACGAACCTGTTAGTGATCTTATTTTTCTTGTAACGTTTGGGAATCGAAAGATAAAAAAAGTGATTTTATCTCTTGAAGGCAGGCAAACGACAAACTTTGCAGTTGACAGGCGCAATGCATGAAAGCACATTGTAGAAGCCATTGACTTAGAGCATGGACTGCGAAACAGCTCGGGAAAAATGTCGCACAAAAAAAATTGTTATGTCTGTATCGCGGGTACAGACAAATTCCTTGAATACCGTTAAACACAAATAATTGTATTAATGCATCTATTTTTGTATTTATCTGATAAAATCAAATGTTCGTAAAATAACAATATATAAAATATTTGTAATTTTATTTTTTTATATTTTAAATTGTTATCCAATACCTATATATTTTCGTTATTAACGTAATGTACGCGCACTACGCAGTAAGTCGAAATAAAATCTAATTTTTTTTGTATTTAAATAAAAAAAAAAGGGTGTGGGTCTCGGGACTCCCGGCACATGTGAAACATCAAAGAAAACGTTATTGAACTCGGTGGTATTCTCTATCAGATAGTACATATTTTTTCAAAAGCAGCAACTGTATGCTGGCGTAATCCTATATACTGCACTGTAACACACGCGGTTGAGGCGTTTGAGCATGCCTGAACCAGAAACGCAACTAAATACACAGCGAAGTATCTATATTACATACCTACACGTGCATACATAATATGCTTTTGCTTTACAGTACGTTCGTATGTATACTCTCTCTCTCTCTTCCCGTGCCCGAGCGCGCGGAAGCCGAGAGATAGAGAGAGAGAGTGCTGCAGTGGTGGGGAGAACAGCAGCAAAGGAGCGGATCATAAATTTCATTGCATATTTCCCCTCACGCGGCTGTTCACAGCCCGACATAAGATGTTTCACATCAAAAATGTTAACCTGTAAATTAATAACTTAAAAGATGTTACTTATTCTGGTTCACACACATTTCCAGTAGGTACGTTGCTGAGCAAGGCAAATGCTCAGTCCATGTTTTAAATCATTGGTGTAAGTTGTAAGCCATCACGCAGTCGGCAGTACGCTTTAACCGGGCCGGATAACGTTTTTGTGAAACTGTGCGCAACGACAAAAGTCTATTAAAGTTTTGTGTACACAGTGTTTGTAAACAGTTTGTTAATTAAATAATATTTAATTAATGTTTATTTAAACAGTTTTTGTGTGAGTATTCTACTATGATTTGGTGGTTAAACAAAATATGTAAATGTTTATTTTTAAGCGTATTTTCTGTTTTATATTTTTGCATTAAAATATTAAATAGTTGGCCAAACCAAAAGTGCAAATCCCGCCAAGTTTTCCACTGCACCTATGATAAAAAAAATTTTAAAAAAAATGGATGCGTGTACTTTGTACGCGCGTTGGAAGTTACACTTCTTTGGCGTGATTAAGAACTAATTTTTAATTTGCATGCAAATAACTTATTGAAATATAAAATAATAAAAGGAGTGAATTTATTTATATTTGTTTATACGGTAACTATGGAAATCATTTAATGCTGCAACTTCATCCTGTTAAAATTTCGTGCATCGTAAAAATTCACTCTCATCATTTTTTCATAAAGCGCCAAAAGGAGGTATAACTTCAAAAATATTTAAAAAAATTGAAAAAAATTATTTTAAAATATTGAAAAAAAGATGAGTTACTGTTTACTGCCTTGGAATAGTTGTAAAAAAAGCTACTATGCTGTTGACACCTGGAATCGAACTCGGGGAGCAGAAGCGTTAACAAATGATTAACATATTTTTTTTGAAACTATTACCAAAGCGACTCGTCAAAAATTGCAATCTGTAGAGCTCGGACCAATTTTCATAATTATAGTTTTATTACTGTAGATTATTTATGTTTCCTGTTCAGTGCATTTCAACAAAAGCTTTCTTTAAAGAGTTTTTAACATTGGAAATGTTTATGTTCGTATATGGGGGCAGAGTTACGAGTTTTCGTTCAAGGCCAAAAGACAACGGTGTCGCGATCAAGTGAGGAGCAATCATGCAAAATTGAACAAGTGCAATTTTTTCGAAATGTGTTTTATATCATGTCTAGTTAATTGAGAGGTATTTGCGACGATCTGCGGTGTTATTTTTGAGCAAATGTTAATAAATACTGTAGAAAAATCCATTTAAAAGTTAAGTAATCAAGCAAAAGTGAACGCGTATATAACAGAAGAATAATAGGGTTATTCCTGACAAAACTAAACAGTGCATTGATAAATATTGTGTGTATAATAAACAGTTAATTATGTTTCATATATGCTGTTATCATTTCCAATGTCCTCGATGGTTGCAAGGATTGCGAAATCTGTGAATTTTTTATTAATATTTTATTGTCTGTGAAGATAAATGAGAACCTATTGATTTTAAGTTAATTTTCAGTGCTTTTTGTCTCCTGGTGTAAAAACACACAGTGCGTTGTTATTAATTAACGGAACTAAAACAATAGGATTATTAATTATGCATTTTTTGCTGTCAGAATAAACGTTCAACTGTTTATTCTATATTACGTATATTATTTAGTTCAAGTTAATTATCTATCTTAGTTTTTGTTGTAGACAAGACAAATGAATATGAAACAGTTAATTAAACGTTTACTAAGTTTATGACGTAATACAGTGGATCCGGAAATTGTAATAAGTGAATAGTAATCAATTTTATCATAATATATACATTAATTCCAAGTCTTCATGGTTTCCGGGCTTGTAGGCTGTGGTTCGGTGGTATTTCTACCTGACGTTTCGTCTACAACTGCGGTAGACATTCTCAAAGGCGATGTGGCAGCGGTCGAAGTGTTCTCCTTGGCGGCTCACAGGTCAGTGTGTCAGTGACTGGTGTCCTCCCTTCTTTTTATGCCTAGTATCAGTGTGTTCTCTGTTCACATCGCCTTTGAGAATGTCTACCGCAGTTATAGACGAAACGTCAGGTAGAAATACCAACGGACCACGGCCTACAAGCCCGGAAACCATGAAGACTTGGAACAATGCCGGCCGTGAAAGCTTGCACACCTGGATATACATTAATTATTTGTCTATGAGCCCGCATTCGAAAAATATACCCTCATCTGTTAATACAATAAGATAATGGAAGATAATGATATAGATTATAGGTAATCAAAATGTGGAAACACAAGTCGACGCTTTTATGGCACTCAATGTATTATCGAAACAATTCTTTTCATCTACGTTTGAATAATTTTCTTGTCCACTAAATTTCTTTAGGTACTTGGCACGTCATGGCAACATTAAACATTTTTAAAAAAAAATTGGCACGCAGATATGAAAAAGTTCGCCATCACTGGCCTATATCCTAAAGGAAAGTATCACCTATCGAACGGTAAAAAATTATGAAATAAATTGTTTAGTAGTTTCTAAGATTAACTTTTCCACTTTATAATATTAGTATAGATAGCGACGAAAGGAATATCATGGATGGCTTTGAAATGCTTAAATTTCCATGTAAACTAAAATTACGAAATAGTTGTTGAACGGAGTTGACAGTATAATACTACCTACAATAGGTTCCCGGGAGATGGCGAAATTAATTTCCCTGGATAATTCGCAGAATAAAAGAAGAACTCAGAAACACGATAAACATCTATTGAAAAATGAAAATTTATTTTGCCGTTTCTAAGGTCCGATTTAGATAAATGAGATATAGTTAAAATAATCTTAACCCTCCGGATGTCCTAGGATATAAACATTCCGAAAATGGCGGCCAAGAGTCACCGTATTGTCCAACATGAAGAAAATTCAGAAAATACCGTTGACACGGGCATCAAATTAAAGGTCTTGACGAGTAGATTTCCAAAATATATAATATGTTATATATTATATATATGTATACAAACTTCAATAAAAAATTGTTCAAGAAACTAAAAAACATGTAATTTAAAAAATTACATAACGAAAATTTGTGGATATAGCGGTATGAGCGCTTCTCGTATGTGATTTAGTGATTTAATATATTATATTGCTTGCCTTATGATGTAATAAATCACTTTGTTTTTAAATGAATTTTAATTGTTATTTATGAACATAATGAAGTCATTTTTTAATATAAATTTTGAATAGGTAACGAAACTGTTTAAAGATTGATTGATTTTCCTACTAAAAAAGTTTAATACTTTATGTGTACATACTAAATGGTTTTAGACATAGGTAATATTAATTGTGAACAATATTCAACCCACATCAAATCAGTTTTTGTAGACAAACTATCGTTAATACAGCTTATTCATTATTCATATTAACCTTTTAACATATGGTACTACAGCTACAGCGTACCCATACAATGAAAGCTATAAAAGTTTTTGTGCTTGAGTGTAAACACGCTACACTCGAGTGCACAAACCGCGCTCTGGCTACTGTAACACAACAGCTAGAGGTACAGACGCGTGACCGGTACGTAAACTTCTAGTCTATACTGCATTCAGTTCCGCCACCTCCACCGTTCGTCCTCCTCTTTCCACCTCCACCATCGTGACGTCCTTTCTCTCTGTTCACTGCCTACCTCCCGTTGTGTGCTTCATTCTTCTCGAATCTAGAATCTATGGCATTTATATAATTCGTTATGAACAGTTCACAATACTGCAGTGCCGTATTATACCACCACGTATAATATCCCTACCTCCACCACACAAATGACATTGTCCCGGTGGTATGCTGTATTGTTCTCGAATTTATTATTTCATACTTTACGGACCACAACTAATAACTCGCCACCGCGCACTCCCGACACAAAATACCCGCACGTACACCATATATCGACCTGTAGCGTGATACCCGTCCTTCTACCACCATAACTATCGACCGACATGTCCTACATGACAAGTTTCCTTTATGTACCTAACGCCCTGTACCGCGGCTTTTAGAATCTCAGAATTTTAGTATATTTTATTTAGACCCTAATAATAATGGATGTTGAGCGTCTATAATTTACAATGAACGGATTATTGGAAGAGCAGCCAAGTTATATAATGTTACAAATCTATATAGAATAAAAAACTTTTTAACAAAAAAAAACCTCCTTCAAAAAGGCACTAAAAAGAGGAAAATAATGAAATTTTGAGGTCTGTGCCAATTAAAATATGAAATTGGTTAAAAAGAAGATATTAATTACTATACTATACTTTTTAACCGACTTCATATTTTTATTGGCACAGACCTCAAAATTTCATTATTTTCCTCTTTTTAGTGCCTTTTTGAAGGAGGTTTTTTTTTTGTTAAAAAGTTTTTTATTTTTTACTTTTTAGTGTCAAAAAGTAACATTTACCTTAAAGAATTTACTTTTATTAAAATCAGCCGAACTACTGAACCGATTTTGATGAAATTTCTATGGGACCAATCTGAAAGTATATCCTTTCAAATAAAATTTTTCAAAATCGGTTCATAAACGACGAAGTTATCCGCGAACATACATAAAACATAACCACATAAAAAATATATACGGTCGAATTGAGAAACCTCCTTTTTTTGATGTCTGTTAAAAATCATTTTTATTAACCAATGTCATTTCTATATTGCTTTGTAATATTATACAGTGTGCTCAAAAATATTGGAACACATTCATTTAAAATTCAAAAGAGGTGTTCAAATTGGCTTTTATTGGTTTTATTGGTAAAATTCATACCCGACTCGATTTTCTATTTTTTTGAACTCTGAGATCAAATATCTCAAAAACTTTCCTCTTCAATATGCCACTTTTTTGACATTGCCATACTCAAAAAAAAATTCACTTTCCGAATCTTTCGAAAAAAGTTGAGAATAACATTTGAAAAAATGACCGAGGACGTCGTAAAAACAAAACACGTTCGAAAAATGAATTGTCCTTCCAATAATCCGTTCATTGTAAAATTTACAGCCGTACAAAACTCAAAAATACATAATTTACAATGACAAATTAAATATAAAATTTACAATCTGTTTAAATTTTAGTCTATAACGTTTATACTTTATTTGTTGTGAACAATAATATTGGCAATACTGCAGTATTTATAACACACGATACTTCCGCCACATAATAACCGTACCTCCTCCGCGTAACTGACTTCCTCTACATTCTGTTGTGATGCAGTTTTCCTGAATGTGAAAATCTCTGCGCTTGTTTTAATTCATTATGGACAGTTCAAGTAACTACAATAATAACATATTATAGTCAGTCAGTCGATATTTCCATCACAAAATATCTGCACTCTCATTCTTGTTGTCCTCCACCTCCACCACATTATATGACAAGCGACGTTCTTTCTCTAGTGTACACATCCCCTGGTGTGTGTACTCTACCCATTCCGAATCTGGAATCTATGGCACTTATTTAATTCTTTATGGTCCATAACACTGCGATGTAAGCTAACACTTCAGCTAAAAAATATCACATTTTTCATTCTCTCCAAAGCACGCTTTCATATTGTTATTTAATATACAGGTGCTTCTAAAGCAGGTAGTCAAAATAATATTTTTCAGAAATACTATTATTACTATAGAACGTTGCCTCATTATTTAGCTTTTTCTCTGATTATTGTCTAAACTTCAGTCTTTCACAGCAAAGCACACAATATTTTAATTCTGCCGATGCTATATTATAAGTATACTATCAGCCATGACTACTTACTTGTCATTTTTTTGTGTGTACAAATTATTTTACACTGTCTCATTGAAACCTAGTCCGGCTAAGTGTTTAAATAAATAATTAATAAATAAAAAATTAAATAAAAAATTAAATAAAAAATTAAATAAAAAAATAAATAAATAATGCAAATATACGCGTCCTGCATAATTTCATGTCACGTGACATCAAGAACAACAACGCTTTTTAGATAGAGCAATCACTTCATTCTGATTTCAGATAAACTCAAAAATAATTTTGATGTGAAACATCTTATGTCGGGCTGTGAACAGCCGCGTGAGGGGAAATATGCAACGAAATGTTTGGTCCGCTCCTTCGCTGCTGTTCTCCCCACCACTGCGGCACTCTCTCTCTCTCTCTTGGCTCAGGTGTGCACTGTAACACACGCGGTGTTATAGTGCAGTATATAGGTTTACGTCAGTTGCTGCTTTTGAAAAAATATATACTACTACATAGAGAATACCACCGAGTTCAATAACGTTTTCTTTGATGTTTCACATCTGTCGGGTGTCCCGAGACCCACACTCTTTTTTTTAAATAATATTTATATAAACTTCGCTCGCTTATATAAATAATTAAAAATGTATTTTTGAGCTTATTAGAAATCAGAATGAAATGTGATTGAGGTGTCATTTTGTTCAGAATGTACAGCTCTATTAACACAGCACAAAAAATACATGCACTCGCTTTATACAATAAGAAAACTAACAAAACAAGTCCTGTGCAAATTGAGGGCTGCACTCTGAATGTAGGTCAGCCGTAAAGCCTCCCCTGTTAAGTTAGTGTCGTTCTTTATATTCCCGGTAGTTTCATTATTTTGCATTATTGATTCTATTTATATATAGACCAGTTCACTGTACATTAACTCGCTTTAAAGCTTTGTGAAATGTTGTTCACAGTAGTCGAACTTGACCAACGACGACCCACAAAGTGTGCTAAAATATCATAAATGCCCACAAAACGCTCCAGTAATTTTATGTCGATTGTTGCGTCAAACATAATATACTGTACTGCACACAACTCAGAGCACGTTAGTGGTTGGCCAATTTAGTTTCATACGAAACAAACTATAAATAGCATCATCAAAAAGATTCACAGTCGACTGTGATTCTTTTTGATGTGCTTAAAATTCTAGTTTGTTATAAAAATATCGACTGGATAGCCAATCAAATACAGGGGCAGACTGGCGTAGAATGGCACCGGTGGCGACCAATATTTTCGGCTCCTTATTCCAAAAATTGACCAATATTATTAGCCCCTCATTATATGTGTTGCCGAACTTTTACTTCGACATATTATAATAAATGCGGGAGAGATGCCGCGGTAGGAGAGACGCCGCATGGCTATTAACTTACCTATTTACCATTAATGGATGGTGCTACAAGTACGTATGTTCGTCCATCTTATCTTGTCAAGATAAGATGAACGAACATACGTACTTGTAGCACCATCTATTGGTAAATAGGTAAGTTAATAGCCATGCGGCGTCTCTCCTACCGCGGCATCTCTCCCGCATTTACCCTAACATATTTTCATATTTTTTAAGATAAACTGAATTAAAAGAAAAAATTATTCGTTGCAACAATTATATGGCCCATTTGGCCCCAATTAAGGTTGACCCCGGTGACTGGAGCTACCCAGCCGCCCGGTCCAGTCCGCCCCTGGTCCTATACTCCCCACCCAGTAAACAATCGCTCGTAACTGAAAATTTCTTCAACAAAACAATATTCTCTTTTCACATTCATAATATAATTTGTTTGTTGATCTACTATAAAGGCCAACTATAATAATAAACACATCTTGAACTAACCGTGTGCAATTTAAACTTCCCTCGGGCGAAGGTCGCTAGAACAGCTAGTGCAAATATTTATTAATGCGCACTTGAGGCTTAATAATTAAATGAAAACTACATTTTCCTGTGAACTCTTAAATCTGTCATGTTTTTCGAAAAGTAGAGTTTCAAATTAAAACTTGTAGGTATTGTTCTAGTATTGTTTTTTCACTTTAAATTACGAAATTATTTCAAGCGAAACATGTTCCCTTGACATTTAATTTTAAACATTACGATGCTCAAACTTTTTCAGCTTCCATTTTCTTTATCGTAATATATAATATATTGTATAATATACATAGAAAGTTTGTCACTTGTTTAAAGTCATATATCATTTCCCCCCACAAACTACGAACGTACGAGACGCATTAATGTTATTGGACTGTTGGCAAAACTTTTCGTCGCTTTCAAATATTTCTGAATTTCACCTAAACAAATGCAATGCGGTAAAAAACAATAATTTAGTGACTTCTTAGCCACAACAATTTTTTTTATTGGAGCGGTAAACAGAGAAATGTTATGAGTTAATCAAAATGGCGAACTTAGAATCGTCTTGTGAGCCCTTTTTGGATCACGCCCTCCAGTATGTGCACTTCGACTGTATGATGTCAATGGTTAGAACAGTAAAAGATCGAGGAGCGTTGTTATTAAGAAATATTTTTTATAAAATATCGTTTATTATTCCAGTCATATTATATCATTATTTTTTATGTAAGCTGCGTCTACGTGAAGCCCCGAAGACAGAAAACAGAACAAATAAAAGCGCCTACGTATAGGTTATCGACGTATCAAACATAAATTAGAACCCGCGCTGTTCCACCGAGGCAACGAAACAATGCACAGTGGGCCATAATACAAAAACAAAGGAACGTGATCAAAATAGTGTATTTTCCTGTTTTTGAGTTTCTATCTGATTCAGGCTTAATTAGGTATAATAAGTACCAGTTTTGGTCCAACAGATTTGTGTAATCACCAGATCCGAAAAATTGAATAATCTGTCATCAGCGTTTCCTAAACTTTTTCCCCTACGGCCCCTTAGAGATTAAAAAAATGGACCCCCATTACTCTAAAATAGAATAATTTATATATTTAATTGTTTTTTCAAGTGTAAATGTCAATTTATAATATTTAGATACAGATTTCGCTTAAGTAAGTTTCAGTTCTGTAGAATGCATAGTGTAATTTGTAGACATATTATCACTGTTTACCGGATGGCGTTTATACAGGGCCGGCTTTGTCCACTTTAAAACTTGATCGCTGACTGAAGAATCACTGTTCATATAATAGTTAGAATAGCCCTATAATCCTCCTCAATAAACGGGCTATCTAACAAAAAAATTGTTTTTTTCAAATCGATCTGGCAGTTCCAGAGATTAGCGCGTTCGAACACACAAACAAACAAACTCTTCATCTTTATTATATTGAGGACAGTGTGGTCCAGTGGTTAGCATCGCTGCCTCTGGATCAGACTGTCGTGGATTCGAATCCCGCCTCCGCTCATGGATGTTTTGTGATGTCATTTAGTTTTAAGTTAATTGTTATTTAATGTAATCAAGACGCTAATGACCTAAGTTGTTGACGCGTCTATAATTTACAATAAATAAATAAATTCATCTTTATTATATTAAAATAGATAGATCCAACCGTTAAAACAAAGACTTGATTTTTGATGTGAAACATCTTATGTCGGACTGTGAACAGCCGCGTGAGGGGAAATATGCAACGAAATGTTTGGTCCGCTCCGTCGCTGCTGTTCTCCCCACCACCCACCACTGCGGCACTCTCTCTCTCTCGGCTTCCGCGCGCTCGGGCAACCGCGTGTGTTACAGTGCAGTATATAGGATTACGTCAGCATAACAGTTAGTTGCTGCTTTTGTTTAGGGTTTCGTACCTCCGTATGGAATCCTATTACCCTGCCTACGATATCTGTCTGTCTGTCCGTTCGTTCGTCCGTCCGTCTGTCACAGGGCTTTATCTCACAAACGGTAAGAGGTAGCTAGTTGAAACTTTCACAGATTGTCTGTTGTTGATGTGATATGTATCCAGGTTTTATTTCTATGCCCCACTGTGCATTGTAACAGGAAACTTCAGTCAGAATATGAATACAGAGGCTGTTGTGTAGTGATCTGCATACCCTCCAGTCTTAATATAACAAACGCCTGTATGCTGTGTGTGCAAAAACAAACGGCTGACGTACACTCTCCTCTACAATTTACACTAATATCACCTTAGATCGGCTATGACATCGCCAGTCCCGACGAAGAATATCGTAACTCGTATTAACCGTACGATCCTACATAACACTGCGTTGTTCGGACGAAGCTGTATAACTGCGTTATATTTTTTTATCATCTGAAAAAAAATGCAAGTCATCAATTTGTTTTCAAATTTTTGCTATTTAGTTGAAGTCAAATATTTTATGGTAACTCACTGCTTAGAAAGTTTTCTAACGTACTTTCTAATTTCTCTAAGGTACTAATTTTTCTTATAGTTATTTTAATCTGTAAATTCAATAATTTTGTTTTTGTAATGACATTGTTTAATATATTCCTGACATCGTGTTGAAATGAATGACCTTCAAATCAGACCGTGTAAAAATGTATTCAACTTTGTTAAAAATGTGTTTTGTTTTATTGTTCCAAAAACGTGTTTTGTTTCATATTAATGAGTGGGTAATTTCATATTTTGGAAAACCTCTCCGATCTTTTTTGATTAAGTGTACCTATAGAAAAAGACCAGCTGAATTCAAAAAGTCAAACAAAAATCATCTAACTCATTTAGTTTAGAAACTACACACGTTTAAAAATTTCAGAGATTAACGCCTATAACTCAAAAACGAAAAATGACACTAATGTTTTCGTAGAATTTTTGAATTCAGCGAGTCGTTTTCTATAAGTGTACCTAATTTGAAATATAACGATTGGTGTGATCTTCCATTATTAAGCGCACAGTGTACTCCGTATTTAATTTATCTTTTTCAGAAATACAACAATCGTAAATACTCCTAATTTGATTATTATAACGACTAAATGTTACAATATTCATATTCTATCACGTCCCTAAATATTGTGGCTAATTAATTTTTGTACAAAAATAATTTAAAAAGCTTGATCACATCGCTAGAATGGCGAATAAATTCGAAAATTACCCTAAAACTAGGATATTTAATTGCCTGTGATTTTGGCAACTCACTTAACGCTGCTGTAGTAGGTGCTTGCCCGCTTGCAGGAAATAAAAGTGTATATATTTCAAAACCTTAGACTTGTGAATTTATGTACTAATAGCGGTCAGATCTTTTAGAAATTTGGTAGGCTAATATAAAAAGACACGCTGAACTCAAAAATGCAACGAAAAATTGTCTATCTTTCTTGGTTTAGAAATTAGGTGTGTTTTATATTTTCTCCTTTCAAGGTTTAAAGCCCATAAATTTTAAATGAAACAACTAATTATTGCAAAATTCCTATTCTATTATATCTTTAAATATAGTGACTAATCAATTTTTGTAAAAAAAACAATTTAAATAGCTTGTTCACATCATTAGAATGGCGAGTAAAGTCGAAGTTTGCCCTTTAGATACAAACATTTCACACGTCATGTGAGCTGGGGTCCTAGCCAAGTATACCAAGATTGGTGTCCTTGTCAAATACACGAGTCACACGAATATTAATTATCTAGCATGGCTTTAAAACATTTTTCTGTTAGTTTTTCAATATACAATAAATTTAATAATTTTTTTATTCAAATATCCAATTATAGAGCGGAGAGTTTATAAAGCAAAATTTCAGGATAAAACCAGAAAAAAATTAAAATTCGTATTGTTGAATGCCTGTTATAAAAGTCACTTTTTTGTGTAATTTTATAAAATCTTCTACGGTTTTGTGAACAATAATAATTGTTTGTTTACTTTCTTTCTGAATACAAATTACTCCTTCTTTCTGTATTATTCATTACCTCAGGACATCCCACATAATAAACGTTTCTTCATAAATAGGTCGTGTGTAATGTGGCTAACATCGTCTAGCAACCGATACTTCTTAAATCTCTTGTAAAAACACATTTTTAAAATGACAAATTGTATTCGTTGTCATGGAAAGAAATACATCCCACTTTTATTTATTTATCTTATAAAATCAAATGCTTGTAAAATATAATAAATAAAATAACTGTAATTAGTTATTTTTTATATTTTAAATTGTTATCCAATACCTATGTATTTTCATTGTTAAAAAAAAATAAAAATATTAAAAGCCTTCGGGATTCGAATCGGGGCTTGGCGCTGTACCTGTCGGTAGACTCGTACTTTTCCACACGGCCACCTGGCTTCTGTGTTATACATGCTTTGTTTTGTTTCACATGTCAACCACTTTGAACTGTTTCCGTTTCATCTAATATTTCTAAAACGCCGTTCCAGTATGAGACAATAGACGTTATTCACGTCAAAAAAAGTTAATTTTCTATTTTTTTCAAAATGTTAAAATCGAGCGATCGATTAAAGTGGTACATCAATGATTTTGTTCAGCCCTGTTCAAAATACGACATGAAGCGACGGGGCGGCGTGTGGAGATTTTCAAGTAATTTCAGAAGACTTTGAAGGTACGATTCTTTGGCCATACGAGCTTCGGAAGGAATTCGCTCCTTGCGCTCGCATTTAAAGGAGCCCCGTCTAACGCCAGGTTGGATTTCAAACATTCCTTTCTCTCCCACGCGTATTCCTTTGTACAACAACTCGATATATAAATTGAGTTTCGGCTCAGTCCCTTTTATTATTAATGTGAATAATACGCGCTCAGCATCGTATAATATAAAACAAATTAATTTTCAGATAATGGCGTATAAACAGCTACCTATTATCAAATATTATGTATTTTATTATACTTCCCACCTCTACTATGGTAGGGAAGTAATGGATTTAGTCCGAAAAAAATTCGACTGATGACCAGTCCTATACTTCCCACCTAGTAAATATTTGCAAAAAATAAACACTCTTTTTTTTTTATTCTTTGACTAGGCCCAAATAACCTTAGTTGTTGGTGGTCTTTAAAACACAATTTAATTTTTATTCTTTGAAAAAAGCATGGCCCTCTTTTTTGTTTGGTCATCTTAACTTAATATAGCAAAAATCATGGTTACCTTGATTTACGTACAGTTTTTATTTTTTTTAGTAAAATATTTTTTTTCTCGAAAACTATACATTTTAGAGAAAAAAAATATTTACATTTTTTTCATATTATAACATCTAGAATTCATTTATATTTTTTTTTACCTATGTTAATACGTGACATTGAGGACGTTTTTTTGAATATCTCAGGATCCACTGAACCGATTTGACTCAAAATCTAATCAGATCTAAGTTAAAGGCTGATAAACACAATAGAACAATCGGCATGCCCGTATGTTGTTCCGTTCTTAAGATATCGAAGGCGAAAAATTGACCAAATACACACATACACACACACACACATACACACACACATACACACACACACACACACACATACAGACATAAGTCAGAAAATGATCTTAAACGATTACTAGGGTCTCAAAACGTGAAAATCTGTTAAAATCTCGAAATATTGTTTTCGGACTGAATCCATTACTTCCCTACCATAGTAGAGGTGGGAAGTAAAAATATTTCGAGATTTTAACAGATTTTCACGTTTTGAGACCCTAGCAATCGTTTAAGATCATTTTCTGACTGATGTCTGTACGTGTGTGTGTGTGTGTGTATGTGGTCAATTTTTCGCCTTCGATATTTTAAGAACGAAACAACATACGGGCATGCCGATTGTTCTATTGTGTTTATCAGCCTTTAACTTAGATCTGATTAGATTTTGAGTCAAATCGGTTCAGTGGATCCTGAGATATTCAAAAAAACGTTCTCAATGTCACGTATTAACATAGGTAAAAAAAATATAAATATTTTTTTCTCTAAAATGTACAGTTTCGAGAAAAAAATATTTTACTAAAAAAAATAAAAATTGTACGTAAATCAAGGTAACTATGATTTTGTTATATTAAGCTAGCCATCAGTAGATCACCAAACAAAAAAGAGGGCCATGCTTTTTTCAAAGAATAAAAATTAAATTGTGTTTTAAAGACCACCAACAGCTAAGGTTATTTGGGCCTAGTCAAAGAATAAAAAAAAGAGTGTTTATTTTTTGCAAATATTTACTAGGTGGGAAGTATAGGACTGGTCATCAGTCGAATTTTTTTTTTATTTACCTACAGCTTTTCCAAATTCTCTCATTTTGCGCAGTGTTTCTGTTTAAACAAAATTCATCATAATAATATTTTCAATAGTATTGCCACCAATAGAGCTGCAGAATATACTTAAAAAAAGTATTTGGATACAAGACACTAAACACTAAACAGTCAATTCTTCGAAAGATATAGACAAGATACTTTGTATGAAATTATCTAAAAAACTTAAAAACTCTTAAAAATATCTTAGATATTTTTTTAAGTTCTTTAACACTTTTAAAAGTATCTTTTTTCATTGATACTAATGTATATATGTGCAACATCTACTGAACAAAAACATCCATCATTATCAATATCTTACAAAATGTTAATAATAACCACAAAACACCAAACCAATTAAAATTACTGTACGTACGTTTCGCCAACCAAGTTGGCATCATCAGAAAATGATTAAATTCCATCACTCTTCTGGAACCAATATGTTAATTAAAAAAAAAAAATTCGACTGATGACCAGTCCTATACTTCCCACCTAGTAAATATTTGCAAAAAATAAACACTCTTTTTTTTTATTCTTTGACTAGGCCCAAATAACCTTAGCTGTTGGTGGTCTTTAAAACACAATTTAATTTTTATTCTTTGAAAAAAGCATGGCCCTCTTTTTTGTTTGGTGATCTATTGATGGCTAGCTTAATATAGCAAAAATCATGGTTACCTTGATTTACGTACAATTTTTATTTTTTTTAGTAAAATATTTTTTTCTCGAAACTGTACATTTTAGAGAAAAAAATATTTACATTTTTACTTCCCACCTCTACTATGGTAGGGAAGTAATGGATTCAGTCCGAAAACAATATTTCGAGATTTTAACAGATTTTCACGTTTTGAGACCCTAGCAATCGTTTAAGATCATTTTCTGACTGATGTCTGTACGTGTGTGTGTGTGTGTGTATGTGGTCAATTTTTCGCCTTCGATATTTTAAGAACGAAACAACATACGGGCATGCCGATTGTTCTATTGTGTTTATCAGCCTTTAACTTAGATCTGATTAGATTTTGAGTCAAATCGGTTCAGTGGATCCTGAGATATTCAAAAAAACGTTCTCAATGTCACGTATTAACATAGGTAAAAAAAATATAAATATTTTTTTCTCTAAAATGTACAGTTTCGAGAAAAAAATATTTTACTAAAAAAAATAAAAATTGTACGTAAATCAAGGTAACTATGATTTTGTTATATTAAGCTAGCCATCAGTAGATCACCAAACAAAAAAGAGGGCCATGCTTTTTTCAAAGAATAAAAATTAAATTGTGTTTTAAAGACCACCAACAGCTAAGGTTATTTGGGCCTAGTCAAAGAATAAAAAAAAGAGTGTTTATTTTTTGCAAATATTTACTAGGTGGGAAGTATAGGACTGGTCATCAGTCGAATTTTTTTCATATTATAATATCTAGAATTCATTTATATTTTTTTTTACCTATGTTAATACGTGACATTGAGAACGTTTTTTTGAATATCTCAGGATCCACTGAACCGATTTGACTCAAAATCTAATCAGATCTAAGTTAAAGGCTGATAAACACAATAGAACAATCGGCATGCCCGTATGTTGTTCCGTTCTTGAGATATCGAAGGCGAAAAATTGACCACATACACACACACACACATACACACATACACACACACACACATACAGACATCAGTCAGAAAATGATCTTAAACGATCGCTAGGGTCTCAAAACGTAAAAATCTGTTAAAATCTCGAAATATTTTTTACGGACTGAATCCATTACTTCCCTACCATAGTAGAGGTGGGAAGTAATAAATTATAGTCTAGGGCCTAGGCGAATTGAGAAAAATAGAGGAAAAACATATTAACAAAGAGGATTTTGTGAAAAATTGTCGAGGGTGGTCCCCTTACTAACATAATAAATATCTCACCATTCACTCCCTCCGCTTAATTTTTTATGGATGTGAAACTTCCTCCAAAAGTATATTTTTGCAAAAATCTAGAGAAATATCTATTTTAGAACAAAACAGGTCTTTATCAATCTCACAGTTCATAAAATTTTGAATCTTACCTTCTACTTGGAATAAAAAAAATCCGTTTAGGAATCCATACAGGAAAACAAATGCCCTAATTGATGCTTTTTGTCCGATCTCGATAGATTGCGGAATTTAATAGTATTTTGACACATAAAAAGAGATTTAGGAGTAGATAGTTTATCCCTACAAAAAGTTAACCGAAGGAGTGAGAGTAGGATTATTTATATGGGACCACCCTCGACAATTTTTCTCAAAATCCCCTATGTTAACACGTGTTTCCTCTATTTTTCCTAATTCGCCTAGACAATATATTGATTCCGCGACTGTACATCTTACTAAATACACAATTTTTTTCCGACATACTTTGGCATTACGATCTGTGTTTTTTTATATTCGTAATTAATCCGTCGGTCACGTGCTCGTCTCTCCATGCTGTGAATCATTTAATTGAAATAGGTACAATCGCCGCAAACACATTGGACTTAATAGTCCCAGGGGTGAAATTGATGCCGAAAATCCGGGCGAACATTGTCATTGCAAATAGTCTATGTAACAACAGAATAACTCCAAGGCTGTAAATTACGGACGGAACTTCCGGTGTAGATTTTTATCCTCTGGGACTATATAAAGAGAAAATGTAAGGGATAAGTACGTCCTATCCTAAAACACCTAAAACAGCCAGAGTCGATGAAGAGATGTGTGTGTGCGTGTGTTTTGCATCGTTTATTCTTTTGAAGTATATTTTGTTAGACGGTCCCGCTAAATTCTCATATTATTGGTTTCATTTGGAAAAATTATAAACGTGCACTGGTTTTAATAATTTTAAAATTTATTTAGTTGAATCAAGAAATCATTTAGGCATTTTAACCTGTAAGTTTTTATTTTCGAAAGATCATTTTTAAACTGCTAATATCCTAATAATATTTAATGCAATATAAAAAGAAATAGGTATTGAATTTTTCTCGCAGCGTATGAATAACGCAATACGTGATATTATGACGGTCGAACTCACATGTAGCCCGCACCGTGGGACGAGAGCAAAGATGACACATCAAGAAAACACACTGATGAACTGTTAGAAGTTGAAGATAGTGAAGATGCTGATGGCGATGGCTAGGGCGAGTTTTCAATGGGTAATGATGAGAATGAAGATGGCGGTGATGGCGTAGACCAGTGATTCCCCATCGGTGGGTCGCGAACCTCAAGAGGGTCACAATGGCTTTTTGGGGAGGTCACAGCAGACAGTTTCCTGTACTGTAACTTGTTATTTCATAAATGTTAATTACTAGCTTTTAAAAGAAGTAACGTTTTGATACAGACTTCAAGTTGCTTAAATTTTTTATTTTATACCTCGTTACCTACTAAATATCAATATTTCTGTTAAATATGCTTAAAATATTGTTTTAAACGCTTTGTTTCTCTTATTACTGATAAAAATAAATGGGGGTCATAGACACGTTAAGGAAATCTGAAAAGGGCCGCGACGAAAAAAAAGGTTGTGAACTACTGGTGACCAGTCGACCGGCAAGAAGATCACATCGTATTACCAATCGCCGCTGAAGATGCCCAACGGAGCTTTGGGCGAAACGTACGGAGTAAAATCCATTGGACCACGGCTACCTAGCCCGGAAACATTTGCTACCAAGATGTCTACCGGCCGTGAAAGCATGAAACTCCAATCTACTGGTGACTGATGGTTAAAATACTGACGGAGATTTTATGCTGTGACAAATTTAATATTCCTATCCACAGATATAATATAAATGATAACCAAAAGGTAACTATAGTTTAGAGAAACCGGGTAAAGGCAATCGTGTATGTACGTTGAAATAACAAGCAACCAGGTAGGTTAGTGCTGAGAGTAGCAAATCAATAAATAAAGCTACTGCAGTTTCACTAAGCATAGCTCTTGGTAGCCGCTCTGTTACTATATTTTATTGTAAATCTGCATTTTTCAATTTTCACAATCATAGTTCCATATTCTTCATCAGCGTTTTCTAACCTGGGATCCACGAGTATATCCGAGGGGGTCCGCTGCACACTCAACTCTAACTTATTGTATTTATGTACGGATAATATGATATTTTATAAAGGCGTAAAGTTAATTTCTTATAAAAAATTCACAGATTTCGCAATCCTTGCAACCATCGACGACATTGAAAATGATAACAGCATATATGAAACATAATTAACTGTTTATTATACACACAATATTTATCAATGCACTGTTTAGTTTTGTCAGGAATAACCCTATTATTCTTCTGTTATATACAGCGTTCACTTTTGCTTGATTACTTAACATTTAAATGGATTTTTCTACAGTATTTATTAACATTTGCTCAAAAATAACACCGCAGATCGTCGCAAATACCTCTCAATTAACTAGAGATGATATAAAACACATTTCGAAAAAATTGCACTTGTTCAATTTTGCATGATTGCTCCTCACTTGATCGCGACACCGTTGTCTTTTGGCCTTGAACGAAAACTCGTAACTCTGCCTCCATATACGAACATAAACTTTTCCAATGTTAAAAAGGAACACATGTTACTTTAAATTCACTTTCTATTTTTTGCATTATAGAAATATTTACATAGTAATTTGTATAAGCTCAAAAAACAGAGCGCTGATGCTGCCTCAATTTCGACGTCCTCCATAGCCGGCAGTTGAACACAAAGTGAGTGTGGATGGCAAATGTTATAAACACTCAACTCGCGTCGACGCTGCCCTAAATATATTTTGGGCAGTGCAGCTGGCAGCGCGAGGAACAGCGGCAGTAACTGAATGTAAATGATGCATAATAAATATAAGTTTTACATTGCTTTAATTTTCAAACTGTTCATGAACTGACGAGTGACGCTGATCGATCCAATTAATTATTGTGTCGCAACCCAGAGATTGGTAAATTAGTTTTTTTTCTCGGACACACTGTATGCCAACATAGTTACCGCAGATATGGTACACATATTAGGTATATAGGTACGTTAGGCATACGATATGTGTAGCCCATAGATGCTGTCGATGAGGGCCGTCTTTTATCTCAACGACTTTAGTACCACAATTTGTTGGCACATTTATTACCGTCTTCCCATGCATTTCTACGGATCTAAATGTACACACAGAGCCACCTATATATCTGTGGACGAAAAACAAAATCGCTCGTGTCGAAATTTAAGTATTTTTGAAGTTATACGCACTTTAGCGAAGGTAGTTAAATTGGAAAATACGTCATAATTATGAACCTAAATATTTAAAAATTATTTTTTCCTTTTTAGTAGGTATCTACATTTCAATAAAAGCTTGTCTCTGAAAAGTTTTTTTTTCTAATATAAAGTTCTTTTAAGTCTTTCAAAACTTTACCTCCTTTTCACTCCCCCAGGGGTTGAATTGCAAAAAATTCTTTCGTTGCGGGTGCTTACGTCAGAAAAGAAACCTAGTGCTCAAAGTCTTCATGGTTTCCGGGCTTGTAGGCCGTGGTCCGGTGGTATTTCTACCTGACGTTTCGTCTACAAGTGCGGTAGACATTCTCAAAGGCGATGTGGCAGCGGTCGAAGAATCCTCCTTGGCGGCTTACAGGTCAGTGAGGACACTTCGACCGCTGCCACATCGCCTTTGAGAATGTCTACCGCACTTGTAGACGAAACGTCAGGTAGAAATACCACCGGACCACGGCCTACAAGCCCGGAAACAATGAAGACTTGGAACAATGCCAGCCGTGAAAGCTTGCACACCTGGATAGAAACCTAGTGTCTAAACTTCAAGCTTCTAGCTTCAGCGGTTTGGCCTATATGTGCGTCGATTAGTAAAAACACCCTACACCCCCGTTTGACCCCTTTAGGGCTTGAATTTAATTCTAAAAAGATCGATTCATGTATTGCCATCGAAAATACATACGTGTACAAAATTTCAAATCGATCGGAAAAATTACTTGCAAAATGTCACCCAATACATACTAAGACAGCAAGTTAAAAGCTTATAAAAATATTGGGGAGTGAACAACCTGGCTGCTTTGCCCACAAAGTGCACGCCCGTACACACTGGCGTTCCCCATGTGATTCGAAATGTTTGTCTACTTTTTGTTAAAAACTGGAGGATTAAATCGTCAGTAACTTTATTTGCCAACAAGCCGTGAGGTGGGTCATTTATTAGGACTAAAGTGCGACCCTTGAGGTCCACACGACGAACTTCCCAGTTTGATAAATATTTAATAATAATAATTAAATTAGATATTACACAGAAAAGTAATCATTTTAATCAATAAAACATAGTTATTATTTATTTTTAACAATAATTTAAAAAAAAAACTGCTGAACCGATTTTTATAAAATTTATGTCGGATCAAAATGACGTTAACACGCCTCGATTAACACCCTTACGAAGTCGATATAATTTTTTATTCGCGAGATATCGTGTAAAATCTACTTTTTTGGAGGTTATTTGGTTAAGAAAAAAGAACGGCTGAACCGATTTTGAAAAAATTTCTTTCAGATCATATTTACGTTAATACGCGTCGATTGGCACCCTAACGTAGTCGATAGTCGATACATACGTACACACACACACACACATACACACACACAGAGAGAGAGAGAGAGAGAGAGACATCTTTCTAAAAATAGTGTAAAAATAGTGTGGTGACCTTGAAACATAAATTTTTTTTCTCCATTTTGATTTAGATTTTCGGACCCATTACAATAACTTCCAATGGGAAGTTAATAAATTCTACTTAAACAGTTTTTCTTTTGGTCACAGATATGTGTAGAGCTGATTGGACTCTTTTTCTCTTATTCTCTCTATCTCGGATCGATATGAATATAAATAGGGCACCTGTAAGACATATGGGTTGATTTTAGTTCGTACATTATATTGATGGCCGAAAATGTTACTATTTTCTAACAGTTAAAACTGTTATTTGAAAATCACAGGCTGCGTGTTCATATTATCACGTCGGGATCAGCAATTTATTATAAAGATCAATTTCTTGATAAATTGCAATAATATTGTTGATATTTACTTAATTAAAAATTAATAAATAAAAACACTTTTATAAATTATTAATAAGATTTATACGGAAGAATTGCAATTGAAAATTTTTCGTTGGAAAGCAGCAAATTATATAATTGATTCGGAACATATTGGAAAAAATCATTTTACCAGCCATAGTCACAGTCAGGATTCTGAAATGTTTGATTAGTAATCTTGTCACGGTTGAGTAAATGTAAGCTCATTCCGCCGCCAAAGTGGGAAGGTTCAGGCTAGAATCCTGACTGTGAGTATGGTTGGTAAAATGATTTTTTCCAATATGTTTCGAATCAATTATATAAATGGCTGCTTTCCAACGAAAAATTTTCAAACACTTTTATGTTGAGTTTAATTAAATTCGTTGATAATTAATGTTTTCTCGCAAAAATTATCATTGAATAATTCAATGAAAAATTATTGTTATCTATTATTAAGAACATTCAAATTTTCCAGCGTAGTTAGGAAAATATAATTTGGAAAAATCATATCGAGAAAGCGTGGTTATATAACAATATGTTGCTACAATGGTGTAATTACTGCAAACAGTTTTGTAATTTATCCTCTAAAAAATATTTAAAAAAAAACAAAAACACATAGTTTGAAGAACTTATCGTAGATTCGTACCTACTCAAGACCCACGTACTTGTATATTGATCAAAAAATGTAAAGCCATATAAGTAAATCCATTCTCCAAAAACTTCTTATAGGTATTTATAGTTAAGTTTTCTTCCTCTCAATTTAATTGTTCATGAACACAATAGTTTAGCTATCTTTGTAAACTTTGAATAGCCAACTGCCCTATAAATTTTAGTAATATACTGAGTGTTTTTGGAAAATGTTTCAGATCTTTTTCAAATAAGTATCCCTATTGAAAAAGACACGCTGAGCTCAAAAAAGCAAACAAAAATCATCTACCTCGTCTAGTTTAGAAACTACGCACGTTTAAAATTTTCAGAGATTAACGCCCGTAAGTCCAAAACGAAAAACGACACTAATGTTTTCGTAGAATTTTTGAATTCAGCGAGTCTATTTCTATAAGTATACCTAATTTGAAATATAACGATCGGTTCGATTTTCCGTTTTTCGGTTTTTCCAAAATACAAAATTCATAAAAAAGCGAAATTTGAATAAAAAACGGATAATCGTCACAAAATTCATATTTGTCTACGTCTGTAGATATTGTATCTAATAAACTTTTCTAAAAAACAATTCAAATAGCCTGTCAACATCATCAAAACGACGCTTGAATACGAAATTGACCCTTAAACTCGGATAATTTTAATCGCCTGTGTTGTAGGCAATCCAAAATACACCAAAGTACACAGTGCTAGCCTGCTTACAGGGATTGAAGGTTAGAATATTTCAAAACCTTAGACTTATGAATTTATGGACTAATAGCGGTCAGATCTTTTTTAAATTTGGTAGGCTTATAGAAAAAGACACGCTGAACTCAAAAATGTAAAGAAAAATCGTCTATCTTTTTTGGTTTAGAAAATAGGCGTGTTTTAATTTTTCTCCCACTTTTCAAGGTTTAATACTCGTAACTTCTAAACGAAAAATGGCATCACGGTTTCGTTCGACTTTTTGAAATCAGCGGGTCGGTTTATATTAGTGTACTTAATTTGAAAAAGATCTGGAACATTTTCCAAAAACGTCCAAAAATTACCTAAGCCTTACACTTAATACTTTTTTGGCCTATTTTGGAAAATCTCTCCGATCTTTTTCGAATTAAGTATACCTATAGAAAAAGACTAGCTGAATTCAAAAAGTCAAACAAAAATTCTCTAACTCGTTTAGTTTAGAAACTACGCACGTTCAAAGTTTTCAGAGATTAACGCCCGTAACTCAAAAACGAAAAATGGTACAAATGTTTTCGATGAATTTTTGAATTCACCGAGTCGTTTTCCACAAGTGTACCTAATTTTAAATATAACGATCGGTTCAATTTTCCGTTATTAGGCGTACAATATTCCCAGTGTCAATTTTCAGTTTTTTGAAAATACGAAATTCATAAAAAAGCGAAATTTGATTATAAAAACGGACAATCGTCACAAAATTCATATTTGTCTACGTCTGTAGATATTGTATCTAATAAATTTTTCTAAAAAAACAATTCAAATAGCCTGTCAACATCATCAGAACGACGCTTGAATACGAAATTGGCCCTGAAATGCAGTTTATTTTTAATCGCCTGCAATTCAGGCAACACAACATGCGTGCCGGATTGCAGATATTAAGACTTTAGATAACTTCAAAACTGAGTATGTTTCAGGTATCGTCTCCGTTTCACCTCATTCTAAATTACAAATTTAAAAATATTCAACCTTTTTATTGCAGCACCCGGTATAATATTGTGATTTATATAACGTACACATATCGCGAGCAAAATTGCTCTATTAATAACACTGTACCCAGCAGCCGGACCCTTCCAGGGGGACATGCGTGTTTTGTTATGCTGAATCAGTATCATCCACGTAATTTATATACTATACGTATACAATATACACTATATTAGAGATGCGCTCATGAGTAACCCTACATCATTTTATTATTAATGTGTATTTGCTTACATAATATAAAAGTTTGCATGTAGTGACACAACGCGGCCACTATTCGTACTAATCGATAAATTCGTTTTCATTTTATTTCATTCAATTCGAATAGGTTGGTGTATTAATTGTTAAATCTTAAGCCAGCGAATGTATTGGCGATCAATGTTGGCTATGGTTGGGTAGGCGTGATTTTTTAAATTAGTTCAGTATTCACACGACAGAATTCTGTTTAGTCAGCGCTGACCAAGCTTAGTACAAGCTTAGTGTTTAGCAAATATACATCAATATTAAACAAAATGGATAGCGAAGATAACGCAATTATTGCAATTAGTGCTTCACCGGTAATAATTTCTTATGTCCAGCTTTTAACACGTGTTTCATGCAACTCATAAATCACAATAATATATACACACACTGACAAATACCACCTTGTAAAGGTACGTGCAGTACGCAGCTGGGATTCTAGATGGTAGCATGTATGGTAGATGGTGGCTGAAATTATAAGCGCTTATAGGTTTGCATAACGAAGCTTTGACACTAGCATTGATACAATCTTAAATCGCGTTTGAAATGTCAGATAGCAAAGACGAATATTTGTGTTCTTCTTCTACAAAGTGGTATATTTTAAATATAAATTTGGGTAGGTGCTATCAAGTCCACTCTATTAATAGAAAACGATCTAAACATGGCGAATTTCATCATTTATACTAAGAATTAAAATTTTACCCAAACCGGTTTTTTGAATATTTACGTATGGAACCTAACACCTTTAAATACGTCTTAGAAAAGAACTCAAAATAAATTAAATAAATACTGGCAAAATTTCACTTATTAAACTAGTCACATCCATTGCGAAACTTGTAACGGCCATTTGACTGTTGCCACACGTTGATTGTAGTAGTCAGCGCGCTGAAAGAATGGTGAGATACATTCTTGAATCTAGCAAGCTCTTGTAACAGCGCTTATACCTGCTACACTCACTGCTTCGTTGTGTACGCTCGCATATATAACAGTGCATTAATTTAAGCAAGCCCTGCTATGATCTACGCTACCATCTAGAATCCCAGCTCCATACTGCACGTACCTTAAAACCTGTCCAGTTGTCTGGACGAAAACAAAGTCATATTTGCAAGTCGAGACCAGCGTTGGCCAATCCCTTCGATGTGTGTGCAAAAAACCGCCCTCAAAGCGAATTCATTGGTGATTTTCGCTTCATTTTCAAAACCTCAACATACTATACTGTACTTTCCGATTTGTTGGACGTTCAGTGCGAGACGAAATCGTAAGGCCGCAGTTCGAGTGGGCTGGGTGTATCTTGTTTGTTAATCAGTGAGCGTTTTAGTCGTTCCGCGCGACACTTAAAAACGGGACGACGCGCTACAAAGAGAAGATGCGACACGGCGATTTGTCGAAATCAATATTTGGTGACGGTTTGACGTCGTCGGTGTAAACACGGCTATAAAAGCAGCCTCTATAAATAGTATCAGCCTCGTTATTTCCACCTCCATAAAAGTGCCAAGGGACGTAAAAACATCGAAAACAACGACGTGAACAACGATTTGATTACAAAAGAATATTTTCCTAACGAGGATCGTCGTGAAAAACAACCTTGCCTATTGACAGTCGTCTTTTGCAATTTATTATATACAAGTTGCCCCAGAAATGATAATTAATTGTGTTTTAAAGACCACCAACAGCTAAGGTTAGTTGGGCCTAGCACCAATTCATATTTTCAATTCATTATATTTTTTTTAATAATAAATAGAAAATCCAATTGACACTTTTACCAGCTCTCGGGCTAGAACCCGGGAACTGGGGACTTGTAATAGAGGAACCATAGCAACGCCATGTAAACAACAGCACCGGTACACGCTCGGCTATTCTCAAGCCCGACTGCAGTGTTGCAAATTGGAAAATGTATTAAATATTAAGGCTGGACCAGGTTATAGTAGCAATAATTCACCATTCGATGGTTCATCGAAAAATAAGTCAACATGCATAATTTTATTTTTTTTCAAAACGCTTCCTAAGGGAGATACACCCCTTCAAAGTTCAGTTTTAAAATTCTTTTTTTTGTCCTAACTCTCAGGTCATTAATGCGTTTTTGACCAAATTTGGTACAAGTGTTTATGCAATAGATACTCATTACTTGACGTAAGTAACTTTTGTCAAAATTGTCAAGTGGCGTAGATACAGGGGGGTTATTTCACTTTTCCCTCCCTATTTTCTGCGCCACTGGATATTTTTTAAGAATAACATTTTTTTCGAATTCCCTGTTCAATTTAGAAAAAAAGAGTCACTCTTGCAAAATTTTGATTTGAGGCTTCGTTTACGAGATAATTAGAGTTGAAAGTTTAGAACACTTCTAAAATAGCCACCTATGAAAATAATTGGTCTAGAATCTTGTACAACAATTGTAAACTTTTTACTGTTTGACGAATTTAAATAAATAATTCATTAATTAAATTAAAAGCAACAAATAAATAACTTATGAAAATAACCAACAAAGTAGGCGATACTTGGTTTTGAGATAATTTATGACACTTGTCAGTATTGATTTTTAAAAGTGGACTTTGAAGGGCTGTATCTCCCTTAGGAAGCGTTTTGGAAAAAAATAAAATTATGCACGTCTACTTATTTTTCGATGGACCATCGAATGGTGATTTATTGCTACTATAACTTGTTCCACCCTGTATATATATATTATGTGCTGTAGAGTAAGCCGTGATATTCGGGGCATGAGACGTCAGCCGCTCGAAAATAAAAATAAAGGTGTGGGCTATTTAACCAATTTCAAAAATGTATGTGAAGCCGTTTTAAGTGCCGGACAAAAAAATCCAACGTCAAATGTCAGTATTTTTGTAGTTGGAATGGTCTCGCGTCCAGTTGTCTGGAATTTTTTGTTTTTATACTTTTATATTATAAAAATTCATATTTTTGAAACATACAGTAGGTATATCGTATATGGCTTCATTTCTTGTCATGACAGAAAATATTTTAATACTGAAAGATCGATTCCCTTCAGTTTAAGAGTATATTCTTTTCCCTATTTCCCCTAATGTAAACATCAAATATCGCTTCTGCCTGTTGCCATTTTTTATTCCTATGTCTTTAATAAAACATTAATATCTCTCCATGGAATAACTGTCAAATCAGTTCAAGGTTGACGCTAATGACCTAAGTTGTCGACGCGTCTATAAGTTACAATAAATAAATAAATCAGTTCAAGGTTTGCATTATCACGTAGGTACCTCTAATTGAATTGTCAATTTTGAAAATGGTGTCATGTTCTCAAATATAAATTGTACAGGAAACGTAAAACATTTTTCTTTCTAATTAATCTTAATCAAGAAAGCATTTTTTGACAAATTAATAATAATTAAAATTTCGTGTAATCACGCTATTTTCGTTATAACTAAGTGACCTAAAAGGTAAAAAAACCGGTCAAGTGCGAGTCGGACTCGCGTGGAGAAGGAGAGGGTTCCGTACTATATTTTGGTTTCCCGTGGGAATTTAAAGACTTAGGATTTTCGGTTAGGTTTTCCTGTAAACTACGAGTAAGGCCCTATATTCCCTGTTTTTTCAAAATTTTAAGCTCAGTAGTTTCGGAGGTAGGCCATTGTCGCACTATGTCTCTCTTCTAGCTACGGCCCTGGGTTGATATGACACAGAATCAAACCTATAGCAGGTACTGTTCGGAAATAATAGAGAGTGAGTCATGCACTTATAATACTTCACTATTCATATAAGTATAAGTGAGGACAGTCGTGGTCCAGTGGTTAGCGTCGCTGCCTCTGAATCAGACTGTCGTGGGTTCGAATCCCACCTCCGCTCATGGATGTTTTGTGATGTCATTTAGTTTTAAGTGTGTTGTTATTTAATGTATAATCAAGACGCTAATGACCTAAGTTGTCGACGCGTCTATAATTTACAATAAATAAATATAAGTGTATAATATGTGAATGATGTATAATATGTATTTAATATGGATATAAGTGCATGAGTCACTTTCTATTATTTCCGAACCGTACTAAATTAAAAGTTACATACATCAAGCTTCCCAATGGAAGCATTAAATAAAATTTCAAAATGCCTATTATATTATAACTTTTACAGACAGGTATATTCTCTGACGTAACCGTAAACACGTTTAAAACGTACAAAGACACAAAAAGACAGGTAGCTGTAATACCGACACTTCAATTAAACTTTATTGCACTTTCAAATCTCCGTATCCGTTTCCTGTTTTTCAATGATGTAAAGGCGCATTTAAATGATGCTTCTTTTCATGCCTCCTAGAAGGCATACATCTACACTAAGCAGCTCTCGAACTTTTTCAGTTCGCGAGCCAATAGATCAATATTATCAAAGAAATAAATAATTAAATCAAACGATTTAAAATCCGCATTCAATTAACAATTAGTGAATAACATTTAATATATCAGACAACTATGCTGCAATGAGGCTATATCTAAGAAAAAATCAAATGCCACTTAGACTTAGATATAGCCTAACAATCATTGCAGCATTGTTGTCTGATATATTAATTGTTAATTGTTATTCACTAATTGTTAAGTAAATACGGTGTGGTCACTGCGGATTTTAAATCGATTGATTTAATTATTTATCTAATATATTGTTGTTACTCAAATCCTGTATTTTATTTGATTATCAAAGAAGTTGGTTAATGCATTTAATTTAATGTTTGCTCAATATAGGAACCTATGTTCATCCAATAATAAAATTGTTATAAATTGGTAAATGATAAAATCAATCGATTCAAAAACCCCTTATATCCACACCATATTATTCACATAACAATTAGAGGTGAAAATAATAAATTTAATTCACACTATTTTAGTTTTTCAAAATTTTAACTTTTAAACCAATGTTTCGCTATAGTTATCATGCCATTTTAGTTCAAAACAAATGATTTTATTTTAACAGTGAATTGATATTTTTACAAAAAAAACTTCCTCCGGTTTTATTATTCTACAGTCAAAAAACCGTCGAAAAAAAAACTCTTCCGAAAAACTTCTGTCAAAACTCAACTTAAAAAATCTGTCTCTCAAAAAACTTGACTTACAAAAAACTGTCTTGAAAAAGACTGTCAAACAAGTCTAATTTTAAAAATCTGTTTTCTGGAGTCCCGCGACTTCGCTTTTTATATCTCCCAAAATTTCCCCCAGTTTCACGCCACGCCACAAGTCAGTTAGTATATCGTTGCCTGTTGCCATAGCTTCCTTTCTCCCTTTCGCACATCTTTCTCCAATTCCTCCATCTCTATTTAATATGACGGGAATGAGGTAAGGGAGGAAAATTCAAGAATGTCACCACAGCACAAAACTGCACCACACTCATTACTTTATCAAAATCAAAATGTCAAGAACACTTCTATTAAATCAATATTTAAAACAATAAAATTAGCAATATCAAGCGACATGTAGGCACCATTCAATTAGTTAATGACTTCTACGAAACAAAACAAATTATAAAAATGAAACCAAAAAGCAAAAACCGCATATGTTGCATGGTTCAATATAACAAAAGACAATGCCTGCAATGCTTGCGCCATTACAGTAGGTGAGCACTAAGAAATTTTTTTTTGAAAATGCATCCCCTAAAGGGGCTAAAAAGGGGATGAAAGTTTGTATGGAAGTTCGTCATTTTTAAAGTTAGAAGCATGACATTTTGCACAGGAGTTCCTTATATTACGTAGGTGAGCAATAAGAAAGGATTTTTAAAAATTCATCCCCTAAGGGGGTTAAATAGGGGATGAAAGTTTGTATAGAAGTTCGTAATTTTTGAAGCTAGAAGCATGAAATTTTGCACAGGAGTTCCTTATATAACGTAGATGAGTAATACGAAAGGATTTTTGAAAATTCATCCCTTAAAGGGGTTAAATAGGGGATGAAAGTTTGTATGGAAGTTCATCATTTTTGAAGCTAGAAGCATGAAATTTTGCACAGGAGTTCCTTATATAACGTAGGTGAGCAATAATGTATTAATAAAATTCGATCGGACGAGCGAAGCGAGTGAGTAATGTATAAATAATATCCGAGCGAACGAGCGAAGCGAGTGAGTCATATATTATAAAATTCGAGCGAATAAATACCACCAGCCCGGCTTCCCTTCGCAGGAGGAGAATTTCTCGCGGGGGGGATAATAAATCATAAATCGAAAAATACGTGGGCGAAGCCACGGGTAACGGCTAGTTAACAGATAAAGCGCTGACATTTATTTAAGATTTAAGTAAACAGAATTCAATATAACCAAACAATGCTATTTTTGAGCTCAAGTATAGCGAATTCTTTTTATAGCCCATATTAATGATTCACGAGCTTAATTAAACATCATTATGCTACCTTATTATTGTGCAATTCATATGGAAAAATACAATTGGTTAATAAAAAGGTACCTGTATATAAACTAGAAAACTTGATCAGGCAATCATCAGTTGTCATTTGTTTCTTGTTTTGAATCTACAGTATTTGGGTGTTAAGAAGAATTAATAAGGTAAGTTCATCGGAGAAATAAAAAATAAATAAATATCAATCTTCATTAATTTCGTATTTTAAAATTTGCAACTCAAGAAAGATCATCCCCTAGGATTGAATCTGAAAAATCCGAAAATCATAAAAAGTAAAAATTAAAAGGGGTCCTATACCTATTTTAATATTCGCAAACTCACTCATCAAAACTTATAGGGTACTTCCCGTTGACCTAGAATCATGAAATTTGGCAAAAAGTAAGGTCTCACAGCACAAATAAAGGGAAAAATCCTAAAATCGCAAAAAGTATCAATTAAGAGGGGTCACACAAAAAAACGGAAAAATATTTCAAAGGTTGTGTCTTTGGAACAGCAACAGGTAGCCGGTTGAAATGTGTTAATACTTAATATGGCGGATATCATAACAAATAATAAATTGAGGGCGGTCCTCGACTCCTCATACAAAATAAAAATGTGAGCCGTCGTGGGGCACCTGGCAGATGTGAAAAATCAGCCCCACGAGAAATTTACCGTAACAGTACGGAACCCCCATAGCGCGAGTTCCACACGCACTTGACCGTTTTTTCTTCCCACCTCTACTATGGTAGGGAAGTAATGGATTTAGTCCGAAAAAAATATTTCGAGATTTTAACAAATCTTCACGTTTTGAGACCCTAGCAATCGTTTAAGATCATTTTCAGACTGATGTCTGTATGTATATTGTGTGTGTGTGTGTATGTGTGTGTGTGTGTGTATGTGGTCAATTTTTCGCTTTCGATATCTTAAGAACGGAACAACATACGGGCATGCCGATTGTTCTATTGTGTTTATCAGCCTTTAACTTAGATCTGATTAGATTTTGAGTCAAATCGGTTCAGTGGATCCTGAGATATTCAAAAAAACGTTCTCAATGTCACGTATTAACATAGGTAAAAAAAAAATATAAATGAATTCTAGATGTTATAATATGAAAAAAATGTAAATGTTTTTTTTCTCTAAAATGTATAGTTTTCGAGAAAAAAAATATTTTACTAAAAAAAATAAAAATTGTACGTAAATCAAGGTAACCATGATTTTTGCTATAATATTAAGCTAGCCATCAGTAGATCACCAAACAAAAAAGAGGGCCATGCTTTTTTCAAAGAATAAAAATTAAATTGTGTTTTAAAGACCACCAACAGTTAAGGTTATTTGGGCCTAGTCAAAGAATAAAAAAAAGGAGTGTTTATTTTTTGCAAATATTTACTAGGTGGGAAGTATAGGACTGGTCATCAGTCGAATTTTTTTTAATATAGCCTTGCAATAATCATGATAACTTAAATGTCTGATACTCTGTTATTCACTAATAAGTGAATATGTTTCTGGATAATAGGGGTTTAAATCGTTGGATTATTATTAACTGTTTAATTGTCATTCACAGTTACTAAAATTCTGTACCATTTAATTAAATGTATAATATTTCAATTCAAATTAATATTTGGAATGTACTTTTTGTTACAGAGTCAGTCTTTGTTGACGTTATTAACATTGTTAGGATGTTATTTGAGTCTATTTTCATCAACTTATGGTAATTATAAATCTGTGTAGCTAAATATTTAAATATTTAAACAATAGCCAAAGGGGGATGAGTAGTGGGCAAAAATATAATGCAAGTAGGAGGATCCTGCACGAGATTCCTGAGCTACATTGGTGTACGCTGTCTATACTATTAGAAATAAAGTAAAACGAGAAGATTGTTGCTTTTGATTATTTCGTTGTCAGAACAAATAACGCGTGGCATTTTGCCACTGCTTTTTAATATATTATTGTTTTCTATCAATAAATATACGAGTATATTATGATGTATACGACAGGTGTTCCTTTGTGGACTGACAGAAGTAATGGAAAAGAATGGCAACATCCAATGGCAGACTTAATGAGAGATGCTGATCAATTCCAAGGTTTGTTTATGCTATAAAAGGCGTCTGTAATCAAACAAAAATATATGTATTTTATACGACAGTCCATCGTTCGTGGATGGACAGAAGTGATGGAAAAGAATGGCATCATCCAATGGGAAACTCATTGAGAAATGAGAGGTTATCAATGGCAATTATACCAAGGTTTTTATGTTATACCAAATTATGAAAATAACCCATTGAATTATATTCAACGACGGACAATAGTTTATCCAGTGGATGAACCTTCAATCAATGGTACATAACGAACCATTTCAGTAGATCATCCACCTGAAGTTGATAAACCAATGACAACTCGATTTTATATTTAGGGTGATCTCGATATGCCAACAGACATACGGATTTTATGGGTTCCTCTGCGAAAATTGCCTGGAATATTTTTAAACAACACCAAACCAAACACGTTGCATAACACAATGAAATACGGTAAATGAAATTACGGTAAATTAGATAAATCTGGTTGGTATAAATAATTACCGGCAAATATTATTAATTATCTTAACATTTGGTAAAATTGATTAATAAACCTGTATTCATTACATTTACCGTTTTTTTATTAATAATTTCCAATATCAGTTTGGTATTTGGGTGATCATTTACTTAGGAATAATCATTAACATATTTTGTTAATAAAATAATATAATAAAAAGGCCAGTGAAAACAAAGCTTTTATTATTAATACAAGCTTATAAAAAATTATATAGACTACTAAAACTAAAAACATTGGTCGCGAAAAGTTAAATTTAAGAAATGCATCAACATAATAATATACGCCCAACGCTTTAAGTTTTGGTAGTATAGTTGTGTATTTTAAATAATTTATTTTGGTTCCAATTGACAGGTTTAATACGAAGGAATTTATTGAGAGTAAAATATAAAATAAATAAAATAATAACTACAAATTAAATAACACTTACAATCTAATCCTTTCTTTCTAGCCCAGTCATTTTAGATTTAAACTGCGAAATAATTCGCAGTTAGCACAATTTTTGTATACACATTTGTTGTCACGGCGTTTTAAAAAACGTGTTAAAACCACCTTAAAAAATTTACGGATGAGATTTCTTTTGTTCAACGGGTTGAGGTACATAAACCAAAATGTCGTATCTCAACAATATATGATGCCATCTTGAAAAAAATTTGAAATCGATTTTTCTCGTTTTCTACTGGTCGTACGCAAAAACTGTGTTTAGACAAGAAATATTGAAAATAAAATTTTTGGTCATAACAGCAATACCGTGTAGTTCATGTCTCGAACGGTAGAGGGTGTCGAAGTTACCAAAAATCTGTTTTTCTTTAAAATCGGTTAATTGAGTCACGAGATATCGCATGAAAAAAACTATTATGTTTTTTTTTAAATTAAATTTTGCTTTCTCATAATTAATAAGGTAAATATTAGTTTTGAGCTCGAAGAGCCCAAAAATATATAAATAATAACGTTTTCGAGCTCTTTTAGATCGAAAACAGCTGGAAGTTTTCGGGTTGGCCGGCAAGCTCAACCGGTTTCCATATTTTTTACTAGATATGTCGAGGTATGTCTAGTTTTATTTTTGTCAATAATAAAAATAAAAAAAAAATATTAGGTTTTTTTTAAATTAAATTTTGCTTTCTCATAATTAATAAGGAAAATATTAGTTTTGAGCCCAAAAATATATAAATAATAACGTTTTTGAGCTCTTTTATCTCAAAAACAGCTGGAAATTTTCGGGTGGCCGGCAGGATCAACCGGTTTCCACATTTTTTTACTAGATATGTCGAGGTATGTCTAGTTTTATTTTTGTCAATAATAAAAATAAAAAAAAATTAATTGCCATCTTTATTTCAAGAAAGAATAAAAGTTAAAATGAAAAAGGCTGCAACACGTGACACGTTCATTCATAAAAATCTTTGGGTAGTATTGATGAGTTTGCCAGAACGTCACTAATGTAGCCGCAGCCCTTATTTCATCTAAATGTTCCTTTTTTAAGGCCAAACACTTCTAAGGTTATCTGGGCCCAATACGATGTCATTGTTTTTAATTTAATTATTTTTTAATCATCACCAATTCTCCGATCTGAATCTGGTTGCGGGCTTGTAATAATAGTGGAGTCATGTAAAAACGGCATCCCTACGAACTCGACTATTCTCTTGTTAAAAACAAAATAAAATATAGTTACTTCTTACCACAACAGTTTTATTGATGGATGGACATTTCGAAAGCTAAGCTTTCATCTTGTTCTTCTGTGTTCTAGGTTTATTTGTTTCAGGTCAATTTCTCAGTCGTCTATCCGTTGGTTTGTACTGTCGGATCATTCTATCCTCCTGTGTTACTTTAAGTCTATAGTTAAGTTTCAGTTTGTTAATTATTTTATTACCTGTAATATTAGTATATAAATACCCGTTATGTATTATTTCATTCATGTAGTGTTCGCTGAAGATGAAAGCTTAGCTTTCGAAATGTACATCCATCAATAAAACTGTTGTGGTAAGAAGTAACTATATTTTATTTTGTTTTTATTCCAACCACAGTGCTCATATATATATTTTTATATTCTCTTGTTGCTAATAAACATTTGATTATCTTGGATTTTTTATATCTGTGTCATTCTCACCACCAAATCTATACACTAGTAACTTGTGGAAGGTGTCGTTAGGACGTTTATCAATTTTTCGTAGCAGATTTGCATTGACTTTTGCATGAGGAAAAATAATCCGTTCATCTATAATTCCTGAATCGTCATCTTCTTCATCATCTTTGGCCGAATTGAAAAATCGACTTGCCATTGGTTTATCAACTTTAGGTGGAAGATCTACTGAAGTGGTTCGATTTTTACTTTCAGGACTGAGTTTGCTGATTGAAGGTCCAACCACTGAAACATTGATTTTTTTATCCAAGTGTGCAAGCTTTCACGGCCGGCATTGTTCCAAGTCTTCATGGTTTCCGGGCTTGTAGGCCGTGGTCCGGTGGTATTTCCACCTGACGTTTCGTCTACAACTGCGGTAGACATTCTCAAAAGCGATGTGGCAAGTGTCCTCCTTGGCGGCACACAAGTCACACTGACCTGTGAGCCGCCAAGGAGGACACTTCGACCGCTGCCACATCGCCTTTGAGAATGTCTACCGCAGTTGTAGACGAAACGTCAGGTGGAAATACCACCGGACCACGGCCTACAAGCCCGGAAACCATGAAGATTTGGAATTGATTTTTTTGTTAAATTAGGTACCTATAACGATAATGACTCTAACTGTCGAGCGTCTATAATCTACAATATCTGTCTGTCTATTAGGTATATTGGACGTATTTTTTATTCTTTGAATGATTTTATTCATGAAGAAAGTCATCTATAGATTGATGACAGTTACTTTTTTCTTATACAAATTTCATAATAGTTGAGTAATTACTGACGAGTAGTGACAGTATGTTAAAACGAGTGATGACGAGTTTAAACAATTACACGAGTCATAATATCATTACGCACGAAATATGTATAGTATTTTTTTGCCATACATACTATAAAATAGCTGCTTTTAACTTCCTTTTCAGTATTTTCAAAAATGTTTGACAATTAATTCTATAGAAGGCCAAGAGTAGTTGTCAGTAGGTAATAGCGGGCGGATCAAGGTAAATAAACATAAATTCTTATGAAAATGGTTTGACTTTCTACACTAGTGTGGAAAAGATACGTTCCCGCACGCCGGCCTGTCAATAGTCACTTTATACATGCATACATATCTAATACATGCCTGCAGGTAAAGCAGTTATTTTGTAGTGGGTATGGCAAAAATGATTTTACAAAACTAAAGGATTTTGTGAGTGCCTATGTTCACTTCTAACCAGGGAACCACTAAACCGATTTGATTATAATATAATATTATATTTAAGCTGTATAATATCATCAAGCTAAATGACATAATAGGTAACTCGGAATGAAGTAATAATATTTTACATACCTGTGGTGTGTCTGAAGTACCGCTGCTGTGGGGCAGCAACCGTTTCTGAACTGCTGATAACATAAGCAACAATGCATGACACTAAAAGAAACTGAAAAAAAAATGTTATTAATCCAAATTTAAATTTAAAAAAAAAGACGAGACTTCAACGCCCGAATTTATATAACATTCTTATATAAATTTGACATTTATTCCACGTTAGTTTCCTAAATATTATTTAAAAAAGTTTATTTAGAGGTAACGTTTTTTTTGACTCGAATATACCGAAAAAATAAATGAAATGAATTAAGATCAAAACTTTGCTCTTTAGGATCAACCAAAAACCAAACAAATTTGGCCAAATATGTCCGGACATTAATTATGAAAACACAAGATTGAGGATTGTGTACGTTTATATAATATAAATTGGTGCAGACGTTAAAATGATAGCTTGCCTAATATTGAAATCGAAAAACATAATTTTAAGGAACTAAAATATATACTAAGGGACTAAAGATTCTTTCTCTGGAAACAAATTTAAGTTTATATAATTTCCTACAATACATATTTGTTAGCAAATACACAGTTTGTTTGCTCCTAACATTAAGTAAAAATATAACAGCACAAAGCCATTAAAAAAGCATTGTATAATTTTAAGTTCTAATAAGTAAACATTTTCTGGTATTCCACAGTTTTTGAAAAAGATATACATTAAGTCATCGTTTGTTTCTGATAAAAACTAAGCTCTAAGAAGCATTTAAGTTCCTTTGTGTCCATTTTTAATTCTCGACCCAAAAAGAGGAGTGTTATGTGTTTGGGTGTTATGTCTGTCTGTCAATGGCATCATAAGTCATAACTCCAAAGGGTGAGCCAATTCATTTACAAAAGCGCGAAAAGGGTGCAGTGAGGTTTGGGTCTTAAATAAGAAGATCCGAACCAACTATCCCAAGCGTACAAGACAAATTAATTATTTCTGAAAGCTATTTAATTTGTGATTAATTTTTGAGGTAGACAAAAAATACGTTACAAAAAATGTGTGACGCGAACTATCATAGTAACGCCATAGTTTGCGTTTTGTATCATGTATGTGAGATTAATATTTTCAATTTCTAATTAACTGAATAGATTGATTACATAATATTATGTAAAAATGAAAATTATTTCTTACCATAATAATTATTTGAATAATAATCCCAAAATATAACAAGATGTATTATTAAAAACTCCTCTGTTGTTTATTTATCAATCTGAACACTTGATTTGCAACAATAAAAATAGTAGGTATAACTAATATAAATAAAATAGTAGGTACAATTAAAAAGTGTAACAGATTACACTAATTTTAAACTGACTGAGGCTGAATGAAGTGATCAGTATATATACCGGTTTATTATAATATCTAGATGTTGTTCATGTCAATGGTGCCAGGGGCCTTAGCTAATGGATCTCATATAAGATAAAATCGATTCAAATACGGTTTGTCTTTCAAAGATTAATTCACTCACACTGCTGGGTTGCACAAAGCATTGTCAGAAAATCTGAATTAACAATGACCTTAGATTGTTGCCACAAATATTTCTCCATAAGAAAAGCATTGTAGAATTTTAAATCGATCCCGCTTAAAATATAGGTAATTGATCGATTGAAACGATTTTTTAACCATGTAATAATACATGTATTTAACATAGTTTTTTTGTACAATTTCCACTTCGAAACAACTTTTTTCTATGCATTTTGATCAAAATTTAGCTTTTTCTATGGAGACCAATCATTTGTTTTTGTGTGAGTAGGTACAATCTAATGTTCGACATTAGACTGGGCTTGAGAATAACCGAGCGTGTAGCAGTGCTGTTGTTTACATGGCGTTGCTATGGTTTCTCTATTACAAGTCCCCAGTTCCCGGGTTCTAGCCCGAGAGCTGGTAAAAGTGCCAATTAGATTTTCAATTTATTATTAAAAAAATAAATAATGAATTGAAAATATGAATTGGTGCTAGGCCCAAATAACCTTAGCTGTTGGTGGTCTTTAAAACACAATTTAACAATTTGACATTAGACTGTTCCTGCATGTATAAAACTGTAATTATATTATGATCTAATTCTATATATATAAAACAGTTCCGTTACTGACTGACAGACAACGCCCAGGTCAAACCACTGAAGATATAAACTTGAAATTTAGACAGTAGGTTGCTTTTGTGACGTAGACACCCACTAGGAAAGGATTTTTCGAAATTCATCCCCTAAGAGGGTTAAATAGGGGATGAAAGTTTGTATGGAAATTGGTAATTTTTTAAGTTAGAAGCATGAAATTTTGCACAGGAGTTTCTTATATAACGTAGGTGAGCACTAAGAAAGTTTTTTTCGAAAATTCATCCCCTAAGGAGGCTAAAAAGGGGATGAAAGTTTGTATGGAAGTTCGTCATTTTTTAAATTAGAAGCATGACATTTTGCTCAGGAGTCCCTTATATTACGTACGTGAGCAATAAGAAAGGATTTTTGAAAATTCATCCCCTAAGGGGGTTAAATAGGGGATGAAAGTTTGTATGGAAATTCGTATTTTTTTGTTAGAAGCATGAAGTTTTGCACAGGAGTTCCTTATATAATATAGGTGAGTAATAATGTATTAATAAAATTCGAGCGAACGAGCAAAGCGAGTGAGTAATGTATTAATAAAATCCGAGCGAATAAACACCACCAGCCCAGCTTCGCTTCGCAGGAGAATAATTTCTCGCGGGGGGGGATAATAAATCATAAATTGAAAAATACGTGGGCGAAGCCACGGGTAACGGCTAGTATAATAATATATATAATATCAAAATAATAAGTAAAATTGACAACCTTGTTTGTGTATCTCAAGCGATGGCAAAGTAGTTTTTCTAAATATGAACAGACTAGAAAATTGAAGGTTAGTCGACAGGTTTTTTTATATACACTACTCTGTCAAATTGAAGGCTCATATTGAGGAAGAAAAATAAAATAAATTCTTTAAAAACAATTAAAGGGCTTCAGAGAAACAATTGAAAGTGGTGACATACTAGATTTAAAAAAGCTGAAAATAATTTTATTTGCAGAAATAGTTGGAAGTAAATATTTTGTTGCTAAAATGTCAAGATTTGTTGCGACTTACAAGCGATTGTTTACTTTCGAAATGTATGTATAATAGTTTAAATTTACAATACAGATTTATCAAAAGAAAAAAAAGCCACTACATTACTCGAGATGTTGATATAAATATATAGGAAATTATGATTTACATGATCTTGTAAATTTTAATGCCATTAAGCCAAGGTGAAATGAGATTGACTAATCATATTACTTTCTGTAAAAATGTTAACACATATTTTATTTTTTCTTTATTGATGTGAAACATCTTATGTCGGGCTGTGAACAGCCGCGTGAGGGGAAATATGCAACGAAATGTTTGGTCCGATCCTTCGCTGCTGGTCTCCCCACCACTGCGGCACTCTCTCTCTCTCTCCGGCTTCCGCGCGCTCGCACGGGAAGACAACCGCGTGTGTTACAGTGCAGTATATAGGATTACGTCAGCATTAACAGTTAATTGCTGCTTTTGAAAAAATATATACTACTACATATAGAGAATACCACCGAGTTCAATAACGTTTTCTTTGATGTTTCACATCTGTCGGGGGTCCCGAGACCCCGCACCCTTTTTTTTGTACATATTCACGTAAAAAATAAATAAATACGCAATATCAATCAGTAATCATCAGACGATTCTGCACAGTGGTATTTATTTGGTACCATTTATAAAATATATATGATCTTATTTTAGGAGACCATCCAGTTCCTAAATCCTAATGAGAGTAGTATCAGAAGATAGTAGCACCATTTTTATGTCTTCTAACAAGGGGTGGTCCTATGGTTATTTAGTTGTTCGCCACCAGCATGGATGTCACCAGTCGAGACGCACCATTGACCACAGAAAACATAGACCTGTCTAATCTGAAACTCGTTTGCGCGCATAATTGACGCTACTATTTTCTCTAAACGATACTACTGTACCGATATGTATCGCAAATTCATTTTTTTGAACATAAAAAATAAAGAAGTAAGAAAAAATAATAGTGTCTAGGCATAGCAAAATATTCCAAACCATAATTTTTTGATCCTGCTATCCAGACCCCATTTCAAATTTTAAATAAGTATTAAAAAACAGGTCGTTACTTTTGTTGACGAATTTATATTTATCAAATTTGTTTTTTTATTAAAAAAAATGTTGGAAAAACGTGACATAAATGTAATGCGTGTTGGTATTTTCATATATAATTTTGACGTGCCCTGAGTAATTTGACGTCACTTAAAATGTGTTTCTATTCTGAACATTAATTTCATTAATTTGTATTCATTGTTACGACTTCGAGTGGGAGTAGTAATAATTCTTTTTAGAGGAAAAAACGTAACACTTAAGAATGACATTTATTTCTCGAAGTTGCATTGTTTTATAGGGTTGACCAGTAACTGCATAAATTCATCACTCACTTCGACTTAGCCATGCAACGCTTTTTAAGATACAGGAAAAATCGCTATAACTTTGTGGAAAATAAAAGTATAACGATATCTGAAATGTCATTTTAAAGCTAAATTTATTTATTGTGGATTATAGACGCGTCGACAACTTAGGTCATTAGCGTCTTAAATACAACAAATATCATAATATATCACTTAAAAACTAAATAACATCACAAAACATCCATGAGCAGAGGTGGGATTCGAACCCACGACAGTCTGATTCAGAGGCCGCGACGCTACCAACTGAGCCATACTGTCCTCTTGAAAGCTAAAGAAGTCCCGTTTTGTTATAATTTAAATTTTAAATGTTTTAATATGCGTTTGTCAGTTTATTTAGTATACAATTATGAATAATTAAAACATTAGTTAAGAGGAAACTTACTTTAAACTATGTGATAAATATGGCGCTAGACGACAAAAGTCTTTCTAGAATTTTCTGCTTAGAGAACGTGGCCATAAAATTAATATCTGGCAGTTTTTTCTTATTATGTTACTAACAACAGACGACTTGGTATATCATAAATATAGGAGTACTCAAAAGGGGACGCGTGGCGTAGGGGTATCGCAGCTGTTTTATACTTTCGGCGATTTCGGGTTAAAAGCGTTTAGGGTTATAGTAATAACGTTTCATGGTTTTTATTCTTTATTGTAATTCATGTTGATTTAAAACATGAATTTTAATAATTTTTTAATTTTACAAAATACAAAAAGGCCTATCCAACAATTTCGCAGTTTATAAAGTAAATAAAATCAAATATTAATATTCGGTATTCGGCACTTTGAAAAAGATTTCGTACATCCCTGGTCTAACCAAAAAAGATAAGAAAGTTGAGACGTATACCTGTAAGGAAGACATTGTTTCATGGAATTTTCTACTTTTTCTTCAGAATATTTCCTCATTTCTAATAGTTGGAAAGTTACACGGAATTACCTAAATGTACTTATATAGGTTATACAGCTACCTAATATTTTGTAAGTGCTTCAATTTCAAATTGAAAAAGTGTCAAACAATGTTTAAAACTTCCTTCTCGGTAAAACCAGGCTAAAGCGCGCCCTACACGCAGCGAAATGTATGTAAAACGGAGAAACAATGATGTTTCATCCCTACACGTTCATACAAATTTGTACAAACAACTTTCAACATTCGGTATGCACGTGCATGTCGACAAACCACACGCAACGACATAATGTCGCTACGTTTTGTTTGCACAAACAGAAGGATCGTTACATTGCTTTTTTTGAATCAACTTCTTGCGATTTCTTTGTACGATTTGTTTGTACTGACATGTTTGTACAAACATGATGTTGCGGATAGGGACAAAATATAAATTTACTAGGAGAATATTCTGGTATAAAATCCCTACATTATTAAACGAGCAAATCTTGTATATATGTACCTATATACCTATATAAATATATTCTCGAAAACGGTCCTAACAATTTGGATGAAATTTACTGAAAAGGGGTTTTGGAGGGCAAAAAATCGATCTAGCTAGGTCTCATCCCTGGAAAAATTCGTTTTCTTATCGATTTTATCATTTTAAAAAACAGTTTTTTTAACGTTATAAAACAGTGTCGTATGGTGAGTAGGCTTTGGAAAAACTATTTTCATTATTTATGTCAAATTACTCTGACAGTCAATCTTTAACTTATTCAAATAATCAGTAATTATTTGAAAATATGTAGGTACATACGTTATGTAGTATGACGTATAATAATATTATCTACTTATAGGTATGTAATTTTCTTTCTTAAAAACGACTAACGATTTTGATGAAATGGGAACTTTAAGTACTATTTTTTTTAACTCATCCGAGCAAAGCTCGGTCATCCAGATATTATGTTTTATCCGCTGAATTCAGGAACTTAAAATTTTAGGGATGTTTTCTTTTTATAATGTAGATCCCACTAAAAATCAATTTTTGGAAATAACCTATAAAAAGGTGAAAAATTCTTTGTCCAAATCTAAGCGAACTTTCTTGTGCGTGAATCTTTGAAACCTCTTGAGATAGGAAAGTAAATCTGTCCTTAAATAAAAAATAGACGATTTTTGATGAACGGAATGGGTACCTATAAGTTTTTCGAGATTCTATTACTAATATAGATTGAAGCGTAACACACTCATTCTAAACCCCACCCGGGCAAAGCCGGGTAGAATAGCTAGTAAAAAATTAAAACAGAAGTTTTAGGGCGGCTTAGGCCATGACTTAATGCGCGCAATAAACAAGCTTCGCATTGTTATAAGAACTAATGGAAGGTTTTTGCATGTATAAAAACTTCGTTTCCAAATGGTGCAGTATTACAATAGTCTTTTATATAAAAATTACCTAAGTAGAAAGTTTATTATTCTATGCAGCTGTATTATACGTTGAAAAATTGCCAAGAGCTAATCTGGATCTAGGAATTGTTTTGCAGAGATGCGAAATAACGACCTGTTTATATTATAAAAGAACTTCGGTGAAATATATTATGTTTATTGTTAAATTGGTCGTAAATAATGACTTCTAGAGTAGTAAAGTTAAAAATTAAATCTAGATAAGCGACCGCACTTTAATTAGTGAATTTTTCTTTGAAACTAGGGCTTTGTACAAAATGAAATTCTTGAAAATATTTCGTCTCAATTTCTTTGACAAAGGACATAAAATCCAAAGTAGTTAGGCCAATTTTTTGATATTTTTTTTATTGGAACTAGCAGTGGTGATCTTATTAAATGTAGAGAAGTGGTATTAATATACAAACAACAGCTAAGGAAACCTGGGCGTAGAATCAAATTCTATGCTGTTTCACTCCCCCTTCGGTCTGTGCTTCCTAGTAAATTGAAAATCCAATGAAACTTGTACCAGCTCAAGGGCTAGAACCCGGGAACTGGGGACTTGTAATAGAGGAACCATAGCAACGCTATGAAACAACAGCATTGCTAAACGCTCGGCCATTCTCAAGCCCTAGTGGTGATCTTAATAAATTAAAAAAATATATTAATATACAACAAAATCAAAACCTCGTAAAATCAAATTCTATGCCATGTTTACCTACGCCCCCTTCGGTCTGTGCTTCCTAGTAAATAAAATCCTAGTAAATAAAATCTATAATGTTGCTTACTATACTTTTTCCTAGTCGTTCTAAGTCCATACAATATTTATATATACGATGGTGACAGCTGTCCATTATAAGACTTTAATAATAAGTAATGAAATTAATAATTTTTTTAGCGTCTACAGTTCAATCTATTTTTCACCTGCCAAGTTTAAGAAAATCACCTAATATGCATAAGCATAATCATCAACAATTTTTGACCTTCATTTGAACGGGGCGCCAGCTGACGTCATTCCCGTTACGCTGATTGGTCAGGTGGAACGAGGCAACCTTATTCTCTTCGAACCTTCTTCACAGTCCATGAAAATGTTTCCGTTGCCTAGCGGGCTTGAGAATAGCCTAGAGTGTAGCGATACTGTTGTTTACATGCCGTTGCTATGGTTCCTCTATTACAAGTCCCCAGTTCCCGGGTTCTAGCCCGAGAGCTGGTAAAAGTGTCAATTGGATTTTCAATTTATTATTAAAAAAAAATAATAATGAATTAAAAATATGAATTGGTGCTAAGCCCAAATAATCTTAGCTGTTGGTGGTCTTTAAAACACAATTTAACACAATTTTTTTTCCGTTGCCTAGCGGATCTTCGGAGTCCATAATATCTCATACGCAAAAGTCGGACATAGCTCGCTTTGCCTTAACGATAATATTTGCGAAGGACACAAAATGTATATTTTAATTCGTCAATGGATTCCGGAAACAATGTTGAAGCAATCTTTGAATAGTGAATTACTTTCAAAAATATAAGTGCAGAAGTTTTCAAAAACCGATCAAAGAGACTATGCATTTTATAGTTATGACGCAGTGCACCATTTTTAGATAGATAAAAGTCGTGACTTGAAACCAGGATGACAAAAATCTCTTTTATATGCAATTTATTGTGAATTCATTCACACCAATAAAACCTTCTTGGGAATCCTATTTTCCTACGGGCGTTTTGCTTGAGTTATGGTGGAATTTTACACTGTGATTTATGTACTAGGTTCATCGTTTTTTTTAAAGTAAAGTATCGTATACCATATTATTTATCATCGTGTTGTTTTAGAGTGTTTCGTTGTAAATATTTTTTGAGGAACTACTTTCGTGTTTCGGCGGTTTGTTTACGAGTGAAGTTTTTAATGTAAACCTCAGCACATAAATATGTTGGGATATCAGAGAGTGTGTGATGTAGCAGCGTAAAACTCTCTTCTTTAAGGTCGTCATGATTTTAAATTATAGGTAATTGAAGTGATCTAGGATTAATCTAGGATAAAGAGTGACAGAGTTTATTTTATTTATTTATTGTAGATTATAGACGCGCCGACAGCTTAGGTCATTAGCGTCTTAATTACATTAAATAACAACATCTTTAAAACTAAATGACATCACAAAACATCCATGAGCGCAGGTGGGATTCGAACCCACGACAGTGTGATCCAAAGGTCGGCTACGCTAACCGTTACAGCACACCGTTCTTTAAGAGTGACAGAGAATAATTAGTCTTTATTTAAAACTAGCTGCTTGGTCCGGCTTGGCCCGGTTGCTATGAAAAAGTCAGAGAGAATTTCGTGTTAGAGAAGGTTTCGAGCGTTATTCGAGTTAGAGTGACATTATCACTCGCAATCATTCGATGTAAGATTTATTGTTAGATGTGATTTGTAAGAGATAGAGTGACTTAAAATTTTTCTCAGCACAATAGTGGCTCTGATTTCGCCGCCAAACAGTGCTAAAACCAACCGGATGAATTTTGACAACTTCGAGTTATAAATACTAGAGGTTACCGACTGACAGATGCCATTACGGATAATGGCCTCTGTAAGTCCGTAACCTCTATAACTCGAAGTGGTAAAAATTTCTCCGGTTCGGGACATAGAGGTTGCAATTTCACGCGCTAGCAGTATCTTCGAGTTATAAAGGTAAAATTCTATCGGTAATGCCATAATTAGTTCGAATTAAAAGAAGTTTAGAGTTATCAAGGCTTTGGGGCTTGAAGGGAAGGGAACGGACTCTTCTTCAACTACTTGAGTTTTTCGATTTATCGAGGTTGTATGTATTTAAACCAGGGTTGTTACGGATGCAAAAATTTAGACATCCGCGGATGCAGATGCGGATGCGGATTTTGGGATTTTAAAAGGATAATTATTTAAATTTTAAGTGCATAAATAACTGAAAATCAATTTAATTTTAACTTTTTATTTATTTAATTATATTTTTAACACGTGCCACTCTGGCTCCGCCCACTTTCTTTACATGTAGTTACTTGTTGATGTGAATCTGCATCCGTAAAAACTCCGCATTGATTAATGCGGATGTGAATGCGGATGCAGATGTCTGAATTAATGCGAATATTCCGCATTTACGGATGCGGATGCGAATATTCGTAACACCCCTGATTTAAACTATTAAATACACATATTCGCTGGAGACAGACTGAGAAATTTGATCTAAACCATCTGTTTGACACCACTGGTATAAGTGCTTACATAATATTATAGTCACATCTAGAGCAGAGTAATTAACAGTTTATATCAATTTATACTTGCATTATATAATGCAAAACCAATTTATATGCATATTGCTTTTATAATTGAAAAACTTATAGTAAAATTTGTTAATAGTAAGTAAACTAGTTTTCAATAATTTTTTTTATTTCAAAACAATTAACAAAATAGTTTTAACATTGGAAATGTTTATGTTCGTATATGGGGGCAGAGTTACGAGTTTTCGTTCAAGGCCAAAAGACAACGGTGTCGCGATCAAGTGAGGAGCAATCATGCAAAATTGAACAAGTGCAATTTTTTCGAAATGTGTTTTATATCATGTCTAGATTATTGACAGGTATTTGCGACGATCTGCGGTGTTATTTTTGAGCAAATGTTAATAAATACTGTAGAAAAATCCATTTAAAAGTTAAGTAATCAAGCAAAAGTGAACGCTGTATATAACAGAAGAATAATAGGGTTATTCCTGACAAAACTAAACAGTGCATTGATAAATATTGTGTGTATAATAAACAGTTAATTATGTTTCATATATGCTGCTATCATTTCCAATGTCCTCGATGGTTGCAAGGATTGCGAAATCTGTGAATTTTTTAATCAATTGATAAGCTTTTAATAATAGTTTAGTCATTTCTTAACCATGACAATTTTATTATGGAAATTACATTTAGAGATCTGTGCTCCCATCTCAGCAAAAATTAAACTAAATATAATAATGATTATAATCATGGGAAATTCCACAACTAGAGTATAACTAAATATGTTGTGTGAAAATGGAAAAAATAAACTAAACAAGAAACAACACAATTTCTGAGAAATTTTATTAAATATAACTAGTCTAAGTTGTAATAAAACACTTAAAAAGTTGTGTAACCGGGATTTCTCGAAATATTTAAATAAATTATCTAACATAATGGAAAAAAATCCAACCATTAAGATCGAAACGTTATTTTAAGAAAATTTCCTCATAAAAGTTATTTTTTGTATTTTTTCAACTGTTATTACCAAAAGCGGTATTTATATTATGCTTTTTTTAATTAAATACTAAACGTATTTACCCGGCGTTGCTCGGGAATGATAGTTCCCTCAATGAGACAAATACTTTCTCTACAGAAACATTGGCATTGATACAATATTTAGTTACTTCGTTGCCATAGTAACTATATTTCATTAGAGCATCGAAAAGAGGTACATAATGGCTCATTATGTAACCGGTTTCTTAATGTTTTTCATTATAGCATCGAAAAGCATTTCGAAATGGATCATGGCGTCACCGGTCGATAAACGTCTATTTAAGATCCGCTTTACAGACACGAAAAAACATGAAAAGCGAGCATGTGTTGAATAAATATTATTTGTAAGATGCCTAAGATTCTATACGGTTTAACAATAATTATTTTTGATGTGAAACATCTTATGTCGGGCTGTGAACAGCCGCGTGAGGGGACATATGCAACGAAATGTTTGGTCCGCTCCTTTGCTGCTGTTCTTCCCACCACTGCGGCACTCTCTCTCTCTCTCTGCTTCCGCACGCTCGGGCAACCGCGTGTGTTGCAGTGCAGTATATAGGATTACGTCAGCATAACTGTTAGTTGCTGCTTTTGAAAAAATATATACTACTACATAGGGAATACCACCGAGTTCAATAACGTTTTCTTTGATGTTTCACATCTGTCGGGGGTCCCAAGACCCACACCCTTTTTTTTTAAAGTAGCAATTAATTATTAATAAAATTGTTTTACTCAGTATCGCACTATTTTTCCAATAGGGCGGCGCCACCGTCGTTTTTCGCAAGACTTGTTTTCTGGGAAGATGATTGAAGTTAGTTTAAGGTTATGTATGCAAATGGTATTGGATGTAAATCGAGCTTTACTGCAGCGTTCAGCGTGGTTGCAGTTTTACAAAGCTAACAAAAGACTTGCCAAGTAACCGGACAAAAACAGATCAGCTGCTGAATGTGACGGGTAGAAGAGGTGGTTAGATTTACAGCGTATTATGTAGATAAGTTCTCATGGCTGCCGCTGGAACGAGAATAATAAATTGTCCATGTAAGGACTTTTGTATATAGGTACCTACTTACTTATGACTTCACTTCTGTACTTGCAAAGGGTTCAACGCCTCGGAATTTATATTCCTAGTTTTTGACACGATGATAATTTGAAATTGCAGGGGACAAAAAACTACACCGAAACTTTAGACGTAAAAGCTTACGGTCATTGGAAATAGAGATGGGTCACTTAGACCTTTGGTCATAATATCATTGCGCACGAGATACAGATTGTATCAAATTAAAGCTGTGCATAGGGCGTTCTGTGTGTAAGACAGAGATCGATATAAAGCAATAAGTAAAAATGAGATAAATGATAGCTAATAGGAAGTTACCGTGGTTACTGAACCTGATAGCGTCATTTTTGTTTTGTGATTTTATCAATAATTTCAGTAGTCTTACGGTAACCACAGTAACAATTAGCGATCATTTATCTTATTTTTACTTATTACTTTATATATCGATCTCTGTCTTGCACACAACACGCCCTATGCACAGCTTTAATTTGATACAATCTGTATATAAGAGTACATATATTTGCCATACCCACTATAAAATACCTACTTTTCACTTCATTTTCAGTATTTAAAAAAAATGTTGACAGTTCAATTGTGTCGCAAACTTTACATTTATAACAGGTCATGAGTACAGGTAAAAGCTGATGAATCAGAGCGAATAACAATAAATCACTATGCAAACTATTTATTTTCCACACTAGTGTGTTTTGAGAACACTTTCAACACACTTGCCTGTTAACTGACTCATCCCATACATACATATACGCATGTAAAGCAGCTACTTTGTAGTGGGTATGGCAAAAAATTAATTTTGATTTAGATGCAGAGTTTATGCCTTAAAGCTTTTATATTTTGAAGGTTTTTTTGTCTAAAATAATTTAGGAAGTAGTGCAAGTCGAACAAGTTTTAACTATTTAGCAAGCGCTTCAAGTCGACCTAATAGACGACTAATCAATGTCTTGTGTCGCGCATGGAGCGCTTTTAAATTTAAACGAAAGCATAGATAAAAATTACGATTTAATGACATTTCACACAAAAGAATCTAACTGAGCAAAATATTAAAGTTGGCAAATTGTTGATATTAGATATGAGTTTGAAATACAGTGCGCATCAAAAGTATACTTCTATTTATAAAACGGAATTATTATTCTAAAGCTACTAATTGTGGCTTTTATAGGCACAAAAGATATTAAGAGCGGCCAATTAGTCTATTGTTGATCGCTAAAGTTAGCAACACCACAAACCCGAATGATGAAAATAATTGTATAAGATTTTAGGGCTAATTAAGGGCTAATTTTATTCCTCTAATTTAAATTTAAGGCTCTTGCTCTTTTCGTCAAAATCTTTGATTGTAGATATTATGGTGGAAGTACGGGTCACATATGGTGGAGGCGTGTGGTTCGACATAGTAGAAACGTCTATACAATATTATGATAAATAATGGTACGAGATTTAAGGGCTAATTTAATGCCCCTAATTTACTGGCGATTCAATTTATACAGATTAAAGAGAAGTATGAAGTATCAATTATTTACAATTTATTATCCTGTCTTGCAATTTTTTTACATACCTGACAAACCTTATGTTAAACAAAATTTTATACATTTGGACAGATGTCTGCCAGGTATGCGAAAGAAATTTCGAGGCAGACGATGATATTATTATTGTAAATAATTGATAATTATTTCTCTATAATATAGACTTTTGTACGGTCGCTTGGACTATAACATCGTTCAAAATTTAGAGATGGGGGCCGTCCATAAAATACATACGCAAAAAGGGGAAGGGGGTGCAATCGCCTTACGTAACGAGGAGGAGGGAGGGGGTTCGAACAAACGTAGCGTGACGCGACGTTTGAAATACCTACATCAATTCGATTTCTACTTTTTTAAAAGCTATAGATTTTAGTTTTTTTTTCGCGATATGGAAGAACTTTTTCGTTGGAACCGTCATTACTATCTCGATTGGAGGGGGAAAGACTGGTTTTAATTAGGTAGAGGGTTGACAAAAATGTGACGCAACGTGACAAAGGGGAAGCGTGACGTATTTTAAGGATAGTCCCATTGGATACTTTTGAGGCGAACTGTACATATGTTTGTGCGTTCGAAATCTATACCCATATCTATCTATTGTAATAGTTTGAAATCGGTATACAATTACGTTGTCAATGTGATACTGCCATTAAATAAATGTCACAGCGGGGCTAACGCAATATATTCGAACCCACATCATCTTCTATACACTGCCTGACAGCATCTCAATTTATTTGACATTATCAACAATGATTGCAGTGATGCAAATAATATAGGTACAAGCTTTAAGCAAAGGTACAACTCCACATGCAATGAAAATTTTGACAGCTGACCTCGTCAGCCGTCATCAAAATGATGCAACAAAACCGTCAACTATACCTATTAACTAATTCATGAATCATATGGTTCGAATCCGAATCGCTGGTACCCTATTTATGATAAGCGGACTAGGTCAAGGCCTAGGGCGGCCAAATATTAGTGGCGGCCATAATCTGCGTTTGCGGTCGGCGTCAGCGAGCGTCCATTATTTAGCTCAAACAAGTGCAGGATGCGGCGGCCTGCACTGAGAAAACTCTATATGGTCTTATAACTATTAGAGATAGAATTTGTAGTTCCTCTAGTTATATGAATATAGCTGCCTTAGTTTGTCTCAGACAATCGAAAAATATAATTATGACAAATAAATACATATTATGTAGTACAGGATTTTTTCAAAATCATGTTTTTTATATTTCTGGGACATCAAGTAACGTTTTTCGGCTGTATGTATGTACCTATCGTATATAATATGTATGTACTATGTAAGCAACTTTACATTTTCGTCGGCGCCTTCTGTATCCTAAACGGCTTGACGAATTTTGGAAAAATATGTGTCTATAGATTCGTCATAGTCTCAAGAGTGCTACTGGTTCTTTTTCAAATTAAGTATCCCTATTGAAAAAGACACGCTGAGCTCAAAAAGTCAAACTAAAATCATCTAGCTCGTATAGTTTAGAAACTACGCACGTTTAAAGTTTTTAGAGATTAACGCCCATAACTCCAAAACGAAAAACGATACAAATTTCTTCGTAGAATTTTTGAATTCAGCGAGTCGAGTTCTATAAGTGTACCTAATTTGAAATATAACGATTGGTTCAATTTTCCGTTATTAAGCGTACAATGTTCCCAGTGCCAATTTTCAGTTTTTCAAAAATACAAAATTCATAAAAAAGCAAAATTTGATTATAAAAACGGACAATCATCACAAAATTCATCTTTGACTACGTCTGTAGATATTCTAACTAATAAATTTTTCTAAAAAAACAATTCAATTAGCCTGTCAACATCATCAGAACGACGATTAAATACGAAATTGACCCTTAAACTCGTATAATTTTTTTTTTATTTAGAAAAATAACAAAACAACATAAAGAAAAATGAATATAAACTTAGTGCAACTTATCGTTATTTATGTGCCAATTGCGGTCAGATCTTTTTGAAATTTTGTAGGCTTATAGAAAAAGACGCGCTGAACTCAAAAATGCAAGGTCTATCTTTTTTGGTTTAAAATTAGGGATTTTTAAATTTTCACCGAGTTTTTGGAGAAAAATGTCCGTAACATCTAAACAAAAAATGGCATTAAAGTTTTGTTGGAATAAAATTGAATTGTTATATTGATTGTTACAGATGTCGTTGCAAGTATCCTGGGTTCGTCACCGGGACGTGCACCTGCTGACAGTCGGACGGTACACGTACACGTCGGACCAAAGGTTCCGCGCGATACATCAGCCCCATTCCGAAGACTGGACGCTGCAGATCAAGTATCCACAGCACAGGGACTCCGGCATCTACGAGTGTCAGATCAGCACCACGCCACACATGAGTCACTTTGTTTATCTGAGCGTTGTTGGTGAGTACATTTTCTATAGGTATCAAAAATATAATAATGATCATAAGAAAGCAACAGTTAAGATTGTTGCCAACAATTTTTTAAATTGCTTTAAGTAGGGCTGCCAGCCCTCCAGGTTTGATCCCGAGTCTCCGGCTTAACATCGTAATTTTCCAGATTTCAACCAAAGCGTGAATAAATTTGGTCACCGCGTTGACGGTTCTCGCGATTCGCCTGAGGAAGAATTTATTAGTAAAGTTTTTGAAAAAAACAGAGCAAATCTAAAATATTCTCAACCAAATGAGAAATATGCTTTTAAAATGCCAAGCTGGTTCCAGTAAGCGAAAAAGTTTACGAAACGCTGATCTAAAGTTATTATCAAATTAGTTTTTTTCTGATATTGCGTTCTGCAACTCAGCATCAGTGTGTGAATGGGCCATTGAATTAGCAGCCTCGTAATATAATTACTTCAATAATTCCGAACCATTGGTCCATTTCTACGTGCTACCTACTGGCAGTGCAAACAAACCTGGTGACATTAATTATTGTCTCTGTTTTTTACGTCCATCACTTATTATATTAATTTAATAAATTATTGGGTAATAAGGACCAGTTAAATGTATAAATTATTTATTCTTTGCCAACGTTTCGTTGCGAATTTGCAACTTCTTCAGGGCTCTACAACAGTGAAGTACATACATAATTAATCTTTGAATTATAAAAGAAAACATTTTTTTAACCTTTAAAAATTTCTTACCAAGGTAGAAAATATTAATAAATCATGTGTAGTATACGAGATACCATGTTCTTGTGGACAATCATATATTGGCCAAACATCGCAATATTTAAAAAAAAGATTAACACAACATATTTCAGACTGCAAAATATCAAATTTTTTGAAAAAAGAAAAGACAGCTTTAGCTTGTCATCATTTCGACTTGGAACATCAATTTGAGTTTGAAAATACGCGAATAGTGGATTTTGAATCAGTGTATTTAAAAAGAATTATTAGTGAAATGGTGCATATTTCGTTAAAAAATACAGTGAACTTTAGAACAGATACACAGAAACTCAGTGCGGTATATAATTTTTTATTACATAAATATAAAGAGAACTACATAAAATAAATATACTTTTAATAACCTTTTGAACTTTTGATGATAGATGGCAGGATAAATTAAAAATGTAATGTATATCATAGACAAGGCTTAGATGCGTTTTACCTTTTACATCAACTTAAATAAGTTCTTTCACAAATAGAAATGTCATTTTGATCGCGGATTTCACAATATCAGTATAATAATCAATACCGTTTTAAAATAAGTAACAAGAAATATAATCGAATTATGTGGCAATTATATATTATGTATTTTTCACCATCAAGTATAAGTAACAAGAAATTTTGACAATTAATGTATAATATTGACCATTTGGTAAGAAATTTTTAAAGGTTAAAAAAATGTTTTCTTTTATAATTCAAAGATTAATTATGTATGTACTTCACTGTTGTAGAGCCCTGAAGAAGTTGCAAATTCGCAACGAAACGTTGGCAAAGAATAAATAATTTATACATTTAACTGGTCCTTATTACCCAATAATTTATTAAATTAATTAATTATTGTATTGACGACATGCGAAGCTCTCTGTAATTATGAACAAACACACATGAGGCAGAAACATGATATGTTATGACGGTGAAGATAAGCTTCTATGGTATAGATTATTCCGTAGTGGAAACATAGTCTTATCGTTATAGCTTGTAACCTCAGAACAGATAAATAGGTATTGGGGTTCGTCAAATGAGCATCTGACATCTAGTGACAGAAAATTGTACTCAAACGAGGGAAAATTTTACATGCTAACAGTGCAAATTAATCATGAAATTGTTTATTACAAAAATAAAACAAGTAAAATAAACAAAAAGGTTATCGAAAATGGAATTCGCGACGTTTTCTAATATCATGGCAATAAACACTGTCAGTTATTGCCTTGTAAAACTTACTTTACAGAGAATTATTTTCTAATGAAATGTGGGAAAACTGTATTTATGAATTAAAAAAATATTTTATAGTAATAATAAGATGTACTTGTTATCATACTGCACTAAAATAGTTGAATCCCTGATGATTAACAAATTTATAGGATTAACTTCGTATACAAATATTTTGAGGTTAGTAACTTACCTACTTATTACAATATAACTTATTATGTTGCAGTTATGTGTTTACATTATTCACCTAACCCAGCCTTAAAAGCGCATTGAACGCGGATGATTAATTTCGTGGAGATTTTCTTTTAATTTTGATGTTTTTAAGCAATATGTCGTAAAGATTACTACTTTTGACAGTTCATTTTGCATGCATTTTTCTCGTTATATTTCCGACATTTGATAATATGCCCGGCTTTGAGAATCCGTTCTCCTTCAACGAAATTCCTTTGTTTAGGATTCGTACCGGCCCAATCACAAATTGCGCTTATATTTATCATTTTTTATCACTTTGAAAATCATAAAATTACACGCAAAAGTATACCCCGTATATGAAATTTCCCCCCGTCTGCGCCATGTTTTTGAAGCTCCACCTATCTGACGGATCCCAATAGAAAAATCCTATTTCCATTTCCTTACGGAACATGCAAGTAAAACGCCAAGAGAGCATTTTCATTCATCTTATTGATTTTGTTAAAATGAATTTCCTTCCTTGTTAAAAATAATTGGAAGTTCTAAGTGAGAAAACTGTGCTCGTTATGTCAAAATGTTGTTTTGATATTTTGTTCTATCGATAATTTATTATTCAGAAGATTGCTCGAATTTCGACAAAAACAACTACAAAAAAATCAGAAGTCCAGTAAATTTTCCTTGGGTATATTTTTTATCAGATTGACGCAACTAATGATGCACCTACTGTTTATTTCTAAACTTCAACCAGAGAACTATGGGATATTAAAATTCCTAGAATAAATTGTTGGACAAAATATAAAATAAATATAGTTTTATTTCTTTATATAGGTTAGGATGTATTTATAAACAAAACTGTCGAGCGTAGGCGAACCACTTGTATTTTATTGGTTAATCAATAATAACATCAGATCTCTTCGAGGCCTTCGAATTGGTTAATCCAGCCTTGTGTAAACCGTTTGCAATGTTATCATACGTTTTATAATAAACTAACTTTAGGCATGCATTAAAGTCGGTGTTTACGGGATACCGATTTTAATCGAAGTATAGCCGGATAAAAAAATTGGGCAAGTAAAGTATCAGTCATTATCATTTAACGACTAAATCGCAGTTTTGTGTTTATTTTATGATTATATTTTATTCCTTAATATAATGGATAAATGAAGAATGACTAAACACAAACCGTCAATCTCTAAACTGCACTCTAAACGTTTGACACACCTTACTTGCCACTAGCGCCATCTGACGAATAAAAGAAATGGGTGTGTGCTTATGATCACACGACAGAAGTGAAAACTTCAGATTTTCTAATTTTTGGTGTCATCTATTATAGCGCATTTATGAACTAAAAATAATTTATTACTAAAATACTAAAATTGTATTTTTAATTAATTCCATCTTGGTTTCAAAAAAATTATAATTACCTATTGTAAAAGAAAGAATATGACAAAAATAAAAAAATATATAAATAAATATCATGTAGAATTTAGAAAAAAAAATGGCAAAAATTCTACGCTGCCATCAGGTCTCGAACCCAGTTTCCTATGCATAGAACGCAAAGACTAAACCAACTGCGCGATGGGTGGAAGTTGTGTAGACGGTCGTTTTTATGATATAAGTATGTTGCGAATTATTGAAGGTTGCGAACGCTTCACATTTTTTCAGTACCCAGGCAAAAAGTGCCTAACGCGCCTAAGGTTTTCACTTCAAAAATGTGAACATTTGACGTAGACCTCACTTGACCTGGTTAAAAAATTTAGTGAGCATTCTGTTAAAACCACTCATCTGTGTTAGATTATTGTGCAGTCTGGCTGTTTTAAATAATTTTGAATATACATTTATTGCTCTCGAAGAATATAAAAAAACATCAAATAGGTAGTATTTCCATGTTATTGGGAACAGTAAAATATGGAAAATAATAATTTATATGCATGTGTAATAAAATTTTATTTTCACAATTATTTTTATTACGCTTTATTATTGCTGCTGTATATTTTTATTATTTATGGAATTCATTTTGCAACTTTGTACCATAACTCCTCTTATTCTCAAACAGTCACGACGGATACACAGATATGATTGGTTGGCATCTCTCCCTAGAAAGGTGCGAACTTTGCAAAGAGGAAAAAAGAAAACATTAAATAAAAAACAAAGTAATAAATGACTTTAGAATATTAGAATACGTTTATAAATAGGGCCCCGGGAGGTGCTAAAACGGTCCTGTAGTTATTAGACGTTTCTGCACGAATAAGTTATCGACGTAGTGATGGGCGATTACGAGATATTTTAGTCGATTGTCTCGATTGTTCAAACATCTCGATGACTCTCGATGGTTTTCACTTGGACTCGATTGTTGTTGTTTCATATTTCACCGAGACCAAGTTGCATAGTACTGAATCGTACAGACGACGTACACTGTCGAGAGCCACATAATATATAATCGTTCATCACTCAACAACTGTGGTCGAGTCAATGTATGGTCGATTGTGCAGTAATCGAATGCTCTGAGACCGACTGAACAGTGTGAACAGTGAATCAACGATGAACGAGTAGCGTAAACGTCAGACTTCATTCGACCAGCATATATAACCTTGAATCGCGATTATATGTATTCTCATTCGCTGGCAAATAATCGACTTGAGCAATCGAACATTTCGATTGTAAAATCAAACTCCGAGTCGATTGTGGACTCGATTGTTATTATGAACGATTGCGATTGTTTCGATTGTAAAAACATCTCGTATTCGCCCAACGCTATATCGACGGAATTCATGTGGCTTCACACTTTGTATATAGCTTTGCTTTAGAACCCTCGTGGGTTTAAAGCAGGGGTGGTCAAGACTCGACCGCGGTTAACCACGGGGCCATTTGTAGTTGCATGTAGCCCATGTATATTAATTTAGCCGAGTATTTAATCACGCTAAAATCTTCTGCATCACTTGACAGACTTGCTATACAAATGCGTAAGGATAAGTTTCGGGTGCGTTTGCATAGAATTACAACCGACATGGGATTTTGATTTATGATTCTCTTAATCTGAATACAGCGAGATCGCGCTAATCCGAATTTCACTTCATACGAAAAATTCGGATTAAGTAGCAACTTTTTAGGTTATAAAGAGCTTCATATACTTTGTATACTTTTTTAAACTTACCTGGAGTTTCGCGACCTAAGACTGTAACATGGGTGGAATAAATTATTTATTTACAACAATTAAAAGTGTAACAAAAATAGATAACAATAAGATGTAACAATTATATCTCAATTCTTACAGTCAACACTGTTTATATAATAATAACACGAACAGTAATTCTTAAACGAACTGAAGACGCTTTAATAACACTGAACAATTTATATGCTGTATTTATTTCCAATCGACACTGTCACACGACTCTCGTTGTTGTTTGTCCGGTGACTGCTCCTGTTTATATAGAGCTATCAGTTTGACCCCCCCCCCTACGCTCGCGCGCTTTCCAGAACATTCTGGTGTCTTCGATATCATGCCACGCCTCACTATTGTTACTTGTTCTCGATGATTCTATTGTCGCCAGCGGCGTAACAACTGGGGTTTTGCTACAATACGATATGGATTCAACAATTTATTTAAAAAGTCCCAGGGCTTGAGAATAGCCGAGAGTGTAGCGATACTGTTGTTTACTTACATGGCGCTGCTATGGTTCCTCTATTACAAGTCCCCAGTTCCCGGGTTCTAGCCCGAGAGCTGGTAAAAGTGTCAATTGGATTTTCAATTTAATATAAAAAAAAAAAAATAATGAATTGAAAATATGAATTGGTGCTAGGCCCAAATAACCTTAGCTGTTGGTGGTCTTTAAAACACAATTACTAAAAAGTCCCAAAACTGCAAAAGATGGCAACATTCTGCACACAGAGCTTTTATAGAATAGAGTGGGTATAGAATAGATTGCAGAGTCATCTGTCGTCACAGAGAAGCGGTATGAATGGAGAAGCTACCTCGGTGTCTTCAACTTTCTTATCAAAAAAACCTGACATAGTTTTCATAACTACATAGTTTACGCATTCAGGTCAGCTGTAGGCGCACCTTCAAATTCCAGAATGCTCTCTAAAGCAAGTCAAAGAAATAAATTGAATTCTATTCTGTAACTCTACAAACGATTTTCTCAAATTGGAAAATTCTAACAATAGTTTAGTATCGAACAATACAAAGTGAGACAAAGCTTTCCCCCTTCACTATATCTAAGTATTATTTTACGTGTTTGTAGGTAACTAGTGTTGCCAGGTGTCCCGATTTGCGCGGGACGTCCCGATTTTCAGGGGTATGTGGACACGTCCCGATTCACCCTTGATCGGAACGCTCAATGTCCCGATTTAGAGTCAATCGGTAATTATAAAAGATTCAAACTTCACACACATTGTTTTGTGACTGCGAATAGCGCGATAACGTATCGCGCTCTCCCGTTCTTTTCTGCCGTCGCGTACGATCCAAAGATTATGATGACATTATTTTGATGATATTATATAAAGACATTATTTTCACCACTTAATAATAAAAATAAACGTTCATTTATGAACACCTTGTTTTTTTTTAGTTGTCCCGATTTCAGAACCAAAATCCCGATTTTTTAGCCTTCTGTCCCGAAATTTGGCAAACTGCGGATCTGGCAACATAGGTAACCTATGTTCGGACACACCAATATCATGTAAATATCGGTACCTAGCAAAACATAGCCAAATTTCTTATGTCCAATTTATTGTACAGCGAGTATCATAAATGTTGCGATACGATTTTGATTGACTACCATTTTGATTCGTGATGCGCGATACGAGATATTTTAGTCGATTGTCTAGATTGTGCAAACATCTCGATGACTCTCGATGGTTATGAGTTGGACTCGATTGTTGTTGTTTCATAGTTCATCGAGACCGAGTCGCATAATACTGAATCGTACACTGTCGAGAGCCACATAATATATACAATCGTTCATCACTCAACAACTGTGGTCGAATCGATGGTCGATTGTGCAATAATCAATAGTGAAGAGATCACAGATTAGTGAGTACCGACTGACCAGTATGAACAGTGAACAATCAACGAGTCGCGTGAACGTCAGTCGACTAGCATATAACCTTGAATCGCGATTATATGTATTTTCATTCGCTGCTATTGCTATAACCTATGTGGCAAATAATCGACTTGAACAATCGAACATTTCGATTGTAAAATTAAATTCCGAGTCGATTGTGGACTCGATTGTTATTATGAACGATTACAATTGTTTCGATTGTAAAAACATCTCGTATCGCCCATCACTAATTTTGACAGTTCTTATTTGACAATTGTAATTTAACAGTTTTTTGCTACACCAACTATAAAATGGCTACTTTACATATTATACGTGTATGTAATATTGGCCAAGTCCAGTCGAAGCGATCGACCAGACCAGTAGTCATCGAAAAGCAGCGACGTTTATGTTCTTAACTGTACTGTATGTCTATGCATATCGAATATTCAGTCGCAACTAGTTTTTTCCGATTTTACTTATTTTTTGAATCCTGAAAATATACGGCTCTTAGCCTAATTCAAAATAGCTTATGATGATTGGCTGAACACGAACTTTAATATATTTAATATTGTGTGATTGTTTTTATTCAGTTTCAAAATAAAATTTCTGTTTTTGTCAGAACTAAACTTCATACGGCGAAATATCATGATTGTTATAACAAAATAATCGTTGTTATCTTTAATATTTCAAAATAACGGACGTTGTTCCGCAACGTAAAATAAATACCGTTACGAAAACATTTATGGCTTAACGGAAATGTGATATTATTCCAAATAAAACTAGGGCACTGTGTAATCCAGCGTTCAAATAATACACTGGATGTGTCTTGCGATGTCGCCACACAAAAGCTCGAACCTAATCTGTGGTCATCATCGTCTGATCGAGCTACTTCCACCGAATTGCTGACACATGCTGCATCTGCTCTCGGCGATACCGGGTGTTCCATGTACAGTTCCAAGCAGGGATGGATAAACTTCTTATTCAGTCGGATATTCGGCAACTTTTTGAAGTGAATTTCTTAACTCGCGATAACGCAGAATTTTTAACACACGTAAGTGACGCCACACGCAATGTGGCCCCTCAATCAATATTAGTAGGCTACTTTTACTTTTGATGTGAAACATCTTATGTCGGGCAGTGAACAGCCGCATGAGGGGAAATATGCAACGAAATTTATGAATCGCTCCTTCGCTGCTGTTCTCCCCACAACTGCGGCACTCTCTCTCTCTCTATCTCGGCTTCCGCGCGCTCGGGCACGGGAAGAGCGAGATAGAGTATACATACGAACGTACTGTATGTATAAACGTGTAAGTATATGTAATATCGATACTTCGCTGTGTATTTAGTTGCGTTTCTGGCTCAGGCGTGCTCAAACGCCGCAACCGCGTGTGTTACAGTGCAGTATATAGGATTACGTCAGCATAACAGTTAGTTGCTGCTTTTGAAAAAATATATACCACTACATAGAGAATACCACCGAGTTCAATAACGTTTTCTTTGATGTTTCACGTCTGCCGGGGGTCCCGAGACCCACACCCTTTTTTTTAATATATAATAACAAAGTTATGATAAATGTTTTGCAAAACAGGCTGTATTTTAGCGTACGGTACCTATAAGCTATAGACGTATAGTCCTACATTCAAGAAAGGCCTGTGCAGCCGGTGTTATTGAGGCCGATTGAAAACATTGTTCCCATATTATAGAACAGGACAATGTGTGTTCAGGAACTTCACATGACCCTTGACCTTTGGGCGCTTACGTGCAGTACTTACGAAGGTGCCGTCTTGAGTGGGTAATGTTTAACCCTACAATATCCACCCTCTTCAGCTTAAATCCGTGACAAAATCGTTTGTATTACTGATAGAAGATGACATACTGTTTCCGCTGTTCTATAATAAAACAGTGTTTCTCAACCTTTTTTGATGTGAAACATCTTATGTCGAGCTGCGAACAGCGGCGTGAGGGGAAATATGCAACGAAATGTTTGGTCCGCTCCTTCGCTGCTGTTCTCCCCACACTGCGGCACTCTCTCTCTCTCGACTTCCGCGCGCTCGGGAAACCGCGTGTGTTACAGTGCAGTATATAGGATTACGTCAGCATAACAGTTAGTTGCTGCTTTTGAAAAAATATATACTACTACATAGAGAATACCACCGAGTTCAATAACGTTTTCTTTGATGTTTCACATCTGTCGGGGGTCCTGAGACCCACACCCTTTTTTTAGAAGTAGCGCGATTTGCGTGCACCATAAATTTAAGATTTTGTACCGCGATTATAGTATAGGTACCAGTAGCGTAGATAAAGAGGGTCTCGATAACTCGCATAGCATAGTAAAAAAAAAATTCGACTGATGACCAGTCCTATACTTCCCACCTAGTAAATATTTGCAAAAAATAAACACTCTTTTTTTTTTATTCTTTGACTGGGCCCAAATAACCTTAGCTGTTGGTGGTCTTTAAAACACAATTTAATTTTTATTCTTTGAAAAAAGCATGGCCCTCTTTTCTGTTTGGTGATCTACTGATGGCTAACTTAATATAGCAAAAATCATGGTTACCTTGATTTACGTACAATTTTTATTTTTTTTAGTAAAATATTTTTTTTCTCGAAAACTATATACATTTTAGAGAAAAAAAATATTTACATTTTTTTCATATTATAACATCTAGAGTTCATTTATATATTTTTACTTCCCACCTCTACTATGGTAGGGAAGTAATGGATTCAGTCCGAAAACAATATTTCGAGATTTTAACAGATTTTCACGTTTTGAGACCCTAGCAATCGTTTAAGATCATTTTCTGACTGATGTCTGTATGTGTGTGTGTATGTGTGTATGTGTGTGTGTGTGTATGTGGTCAATTTTTCGCCTTCGATATCTTAAGAACGGAACAACATACGGGCATGCCGATTGTTCTATTGTGTTTATCAGCCTTTAACTTAGATCTGATTAGATTTTGAGTCAAATCGGTTCAGTGGATCCTGAGATATTCAAAAAAACGTCCTCAATGTCACGTATTAACATAGGTAAAAAAAAAATATAAATGAATTCTAGATGTTATAATATGAAAAAAATGTAAATATTTTTTTTCTCTAAAATGTATAGTTTTCGAGAAAAAAAATATTTTACTAAAAAAAATAAAAATTGTACGTAAATCAAGGTAACCATGATTTTTGCTATATTAAGCTAGCCATCAATAGATCACCAAACAAAAAAGAGGGCCATGCTTTTTTCAAAGAATAAAAATTAAATTGTGTTTTAAAGACCACCAACAGCTAAGGTTATTTGGGCCTAGTCAAAGAATAAAAAAAAGAGTGTTTATTTTTTGCAAATATTTACTAGGTGGGAAGTATAGGACTGGTCATCAGTCGAATTTTTTTACCTATGTTAATACGTGACATTGAGAACGTTTTTTTTAATATCTCAGGATCCACTGAACCGATTTGACTCAAAATCTAATCAGATCTAAGTTAAAGGCTGATAAACACAATAGAACAATCGGCATGCCCGTATGTTGTTCCGTTCTTAAGATATCGAAGGCGAAAAATTGACCACATACACACACACACACACACACACACACACACACATACATACAGACATCAGTCAGAAAATGATCTTAAACGATTGCTAGGGTCTCAAAACGTGAAAATCTGTTAAAATCTCGAAATATTGTTTTCGGACTGAATCCATTACTTCCCTACCATAGTAGAGGCGGGAAGTAAAAATAAATAATATATATGGAATAGTTTAAGTGCCTAAAAACGGATTTCTTTATTTGTTTAGGTGCGTCCTACTTTTTTTTTATTCTTGAATTTTATTAGTTTAGTCACGGCCAAATACCTTGAAACCAACTATACAGGCAAAGTAGAATAAGTTACCCTTTTCTTTTATTGCTGATAGTTGCGGCAAACTTGTAATCCGCTTGTTTGATTACGTACACGACGTCATATACAAAGAAAGTAGAATTCATGTTGTTCTTGTCATGCAGACTTTAACACCACGGAGAGACGTTGTTTTATGAATTTTAAAATATTTTCTAACTCTTATTGACTCAAATATTTACGTGACAAAATTATAAAAGTGATGCTCGGAAAAGTGCACGAGTTACTTTAAATTCAATAAGGATAATATTAGTTTTCAGTTTTGCCACGGTGTCGTATAATATTTATAATAATATGAAAGTTCGAAACAAAATAGCTGTCACAGTCACCATTGACTCTAATTATTTTGTTTTGAAGTTACCACTATTGATATTTTTTGTTCCTAAAAATTAATTTTAAAATTAAAAATTTCAGATAATTGAACGATAGGCAAGGTTAGTAGAGTATAGGTTGCCTCATTCCGATAGATAGGAGTGGGGGGATGACGTCACTCAGAATGTACCATGCTTACTCACTTTAATAGAAAAGATCAGACGATGGACGCTGCTAATTTTTAGAAATAAAAATCACAGTAACCATGGTAGTGTGATATGTTTTTTCAATACCTAATAGAAACATGATTCTTCTGTTAGTGAAAAAAATATGATAAGTTGTCAATTTTGCGATAGCTGTTAAGCGTTTTGGTGTTTTGTGGTTATTTTTAATATTTTGTGAATATAAAAGATAAAATAATTAATTTATCAATTTGCTAGTTAATTCTATTCGTTTCTTAAATTTAAAAAAATAGGTAATTAACAAGATCTGCCATTTCTTGAGCATTTAATTTTTTGTTTGTTTATATTATAGATATTAAAACCTAAATTTTGTAATAAAAATAAAAATTATCCTATTCTTCTCATTCTTCTATTTATTGTCTCCTGCCAATTTTAAGAAAAAATCTGCACGAAGCACCTAATATAAATTGGCATAATCTTCAACAATTTTTGTACTGATTTAAACTAAATTCTAGCTGACGTCATTCCCGCGCTTACGCTGATTGGTCAGATGGAATGAGGCAACCTGTACTCTAATAACCTTGAACGATAGGACCATTTCAGTTCCAAAAATAATGATATTTTAAATAATATAGTACCTAAAATTCCCTTTAAAGATTGCGGTAGCGCGGGTACCGTTGCTATGGTTCCTCTATTACAAGTTCCCAGCTCCCGGGTTCTAGTCCGAAAGCTGCTAAAAGTGTCAATTGGATTTTCAATTTATTATTAAAAAAAATAATGAATTAAAAATATGAATCGGTGCTAGGCCCAAATAACATTAGCTGTTGGTGGTCTTTAAAACACAATTTAATTCAATTTAACCGCGGGTACATAACGGCTAGTAATAAATATTTATAATATTATAGCTTTTCGTTTGCAAGGTTAGTTATGATAACGCATTTTAGTCTAAGAGGTGGCGACGGCCGTCTATTTCTTTTTGACAAATCAAAAATAGCTGACTTTTTACAAAACTTTCTTGTAATGAGTAGAATAATAAATTCCAAGTCTTCATGGTTTCCGGGCTTGTAGGCCATGGTCCGGTGGTATTTCTACCTGACGTTTCGTCTACAACTGCGGTAGACATTCTCAAAGGCAATGTGACAGCGGTCGAAGTGTCCTCCTTGGCGGTTCATATGTCACCGGACCACAGCCTGCAAGCCCGGAAACCATGAAGACTTGGAACAATGCAGGCCGTGAAAGCTTGAACACCTGGATATAATAATAAATAGTTATGAAAAGTATACCGCCGCCAAAAAAAAACAAAGTTCTAGCACATCTTTCTTTTGCGGATACGCCGATTTTTCCCAAAAAAACAATAAAGCTCTTCTTATTTACATGTCTCGCATCTTTTAAAAATTTAGTTTTGATCCGCTCAGCCGTTTGACCGGAATCGTGCTGACAGACAAACAGACGAACAGATTTTTTGCAAAAACAGGTTTTTTACTTTCCAGGGACCTCAAGTAGGAAAAGTATAGCAAAATTTTGAAAAAAGAATTTTGACGTAACAAGAGTAACAGTAAAAAATTCCCTCGTGACATTTACGCTATACGTCACTCGAGTTTTGTAGTGGGTGTGAAAATGCGATAGAAAATAGGTAAAAATAAAATTTATTCCATGCAAAATTGTGTCAGAGTAAAAACCTGTACCGCACGTACACTGTGCAAGCTTTTACAAAGTATTTGTCACCTTCGGGCACATTGTCTTGAATTATCGCCCATCTTGTCGCAGTCATCTTAAAAAGTATGATTTATTGAATTTTACACAAGCTACAAAAATATGTTCTTAAAACCGTGTTCTGTACAAATTGATGATTTATATCCGACATCTTTGCATATCTATACATTATTACAACCGGGAACATTCTGTTCGCAAATATAGCTTGCCAAGAAATACATAGAATATAATAATACTGCATTTGATCATTAACAGGGTTGTGTAATGTGTTGCACAGGAAAAAAGAAAGAAATATAAACAACAGTAAACATTATTAATAATTATAAAAATCCGTCAAAGGGCGTGCCGGACACGCATGAATTAGGGTTGCATTGTTTCTGTTACTTTTTTGAATTAAATTTTTTCGTGTTTTTTTTTTGTAATTTTGTGGTTTTTTCAGCTAATTTATGCATTTCATTACCCAAAATGCAAACTTAGCCTAAAAAAATATAACATTTCAATGGACTAAATGATATTCTTTATAATATTTCCAGAAATGGTAATAAATATGATGTGGTACTTATAGCTTATTTTGTAAATAACAATATATGAGTTAGGTAATTGTGGACAACAATATAATAATTATTAATTAATTCAACAATGAATTTAATCCACAAGGCATCCACTATAGGTACTGAATAGTATTTCTTAACATATCAGTCAGCATATTATGCCATCATGATTGCTAAACGTCAAACGATTGTTATAAGATATATAAGGAAAAAATCAGAAGCCACTGTCGGGACGTGAACCCGAAATTCCCAGTTTTCGGCTGGTTGAGTTGCCACTTACTCACACAGTGCCCCGAAAGTGAAATCTGTTCCTTCCCCACTGTGTGAGTAAGTGGCAACTCAACCAGCCGGAAACTGGGAATTTCAGGTTCACGTCCCGACAGTGGCTTCTGATTTTTTCTTTATATATCTTATAACAATCGTTTGACGTTTAGCAATCATGATGGCATAATATGCTGACTGATATGTTACGAAATACTATTCACTATCTATAGTGGATGCCTTGTGGATTAAATTCATTGTTGAATTAATTAATAATTATTAGCTTATTTTATGGTGAATTATTAGATTATTTATAACAGTCAACATAATATTATTTCCCCGACAAAATTTTCAATTTCAGTCTGAAATGTTTTTTTAAATTTTACATGTAGGATTATCTCGTATTATAAATGTGATATTACGAAAGCACCGCTGAGTTATTTTTGCGAATATAATAAACTGCATGACATTAAGATAGAAATTATATTTAAGCGTAGAAATTTTTTCTCTCGTAAAAAGATAAACATTAAAAAAATATTTTCATTGCGTTAATTCATCTTGAAGCGTTGCGCAGTAAATCTAGCGCACCTTTTGTAAGGTTGAACTAATTGTTCGTGCGAGAGGCCCATTCGGACGGGTGGCTGAACTCTTCTCGTTGAATAGTCGGAACATCGTTACAAAATGTAAAGAAATGCACGGAAAGAGAGTAATTAAAATTCTGCTACCTACTTAATTAGTGGAAACCAAATTAGAATTTATTTTTTGCGATTTTAGATTAAAATTAGTTTTATAATAAAAGAGTTACTTTTTGGTCGAAAAATGGTCTAATTTGAGCTTAGTTATATATAGGTTGTTAATTTTTTTAAATATCTATTTAAGGGGGCTCTGTGCTTATATCAAATTACGTTGTGTCGTGTTTTAAAGACCACCAACAGCTAAGATTATTTGGGCCTAGCACCTATTCATATTTTCAATTCATTATTATTTTTTTTTAATAATAAATTGAAAATTCAATTGACACTTTTACCAGCTCTCGGGCTAGAACCCGGGAACTGGGAACTTGTAATAGAGGAACCATAGCAACGCCATGTAAACAACAACATTGCCAAACGCTCGGTCATTTTCAAGCCCACGATGTGTCGAGTCGTATTTAAAATCTAAACAGAGTAAATACAGTTAAACACAAATAATAATAATTTGTATTCGTTGTCATAAAAATTAAAACTACATTCTCTTTTATTTATATAAAAAATCAAATGTTCGTAAAATTTAATAAATAAAATAATTGTAATTATATTTTTTTATATTTTAAATTGTTATCCAACGCCTATATATTTTCATTATTAAATAAAAAAAAAATATATTAAAAGCCTTCGGGAATCAAACCTGGGCTTGGTGTTTGTACCTGTCAATAGTCTCGTACTTTTCCACACGGCCTTCTGGCTTACTCTATCTGCTTTGTTTTGTTTCATCTAATATTTCTAAAATGCCACCACAGTATGAAACATTAAACGTTATTCATGCCAAAATGAACCCTTATGGTTAGACTTGTTGTCTGTTTGTCTGTATATGTATGTCCCAGTATAGATTTTCTCAGGAACCATATATACCTACCTATGCCCGCACTTGGTCCAAGAGTCATAATAAAAAAAAATTGTTTTTAAATTTAATTTAAAAACTAATTTTGTCTATGTCTTCTTTAATTTTCTATTTTCTCAATCCTGCAGTGATTGGTACACTGTGTAAATTATTACGCTACGGGTGAAGCCAGGCCGAGAAGCTATCGACATAATCAGTTTTGTCTTTCGGTCACACATATATCAAAAGCGCAACAAAACAAAACTTTGATTGCGTAGGAACATTTTTTTTTCGCAAAACTCTAACCTTCCGCAAAGTACCTATACTTACAAACAACACATTTTCCAGACATTAATAAAACGGAAAATTTGCATTAAAAGATTAAATTAATTGAACGCTTTGCCTTGTCGAACTGCAGAGAATAATAATCAGTTTATTCCTTCTCGGCAAAGTTTGTTTTCCACCCACTTATATATAAAGACGTAGTCCCTAATTAATATGAAATTTCCAACCTCGTTATTGTATAAAACGTTGAAGAGAATGCATTGGACGAGGTGCCAAAGAAATACATTCTAATTTAATAAAAAAATTATTTTCTAACTGAATTTGTGGCATATCGAGAACTGCACCAAAAAAAAAATTATTTTAAAAAACAAAAAACCCGACTGCGTAAAAATCTAACTTAAAAGATGGAAACAAGATCCAATGATAACATGCAGTCGGAGGCATAGTAGTAACAAATTGAACAGAAATACCTCCGACTGCATGTTATCATTTGATCTTGTTTCCATCTTTTAAGTTTGATTTTTACGCAGTCGGGTTTTTTGTTTTTTAAAATAAATTTTTTATTTCAAATGTTTTTAGTTAAAAATAAATCGATATAGATCCTAAACGGTCAGTCGAATCGAAAAATGTTGAGGGAAAACTAAAAATGATTTTTAAATACCTATTCAACGATACCCCACTTGACATAGTTTGTTGACTTTCATTTTTTTCATTTTCACAATATGGCGTCCTGTAGTCGCCATATTGAATTTTCACTAACGTCATGTCTTTAGTGACACTCGCCGGACTAAGTGGAGTCGATTGACGTGTCAATCATAAAAATCGGCTCAGGCGTTTGGTCTGTATAGTGCTTCAAAGGAACATACAAACATACATACATACATACATACATACATACATCCATACATAGGCTGTTAACACATTACCACTCCTTTGCGTGCGCAGTCGGGTAAAAAGGAAATTAGTTTTATAGAACCCTGAGAGTTAGTTATGTAATCATCATTATCAGTAATAATATTGTAAAATGAGAGGATAAAATTTTCTTTGGTTTTTGGGGGATGTAATATTGGAATACACAACAAAAATGAAATTTTCCAATTAATTTTGAAGGAAAAGAATCACAAAAATCACTTTTATATATAACACATGCACGCTTTTAGTGTTTTTTCGTATCTGATTTGCGAACCTTAAATAGCCGTTTATTGACTAGTGACCATTATGTAACGCTTTTCAGTGCTATAATGGTTCATTATGTAACTAGTTACATAATGATCCATTATGCAACGCTTTTCAGTGCTATAATGAAAAAACAGTTGCATAATGAACCATTATGTAACTGTTTTTTTTTTTTTTTAATTCAATTAAATTCTAGAACCATGCATGTGTTATATAAAGTATAGTGTGCAACGCGTGTGCTAAATCTTTATGCGTCAGGCGCGATATTTTCAGCACTCGTATGCGGCTCGCGATGCACACTCGCCAAGGCTCGTGTGCGCTCGCCTACTACTCGTGCTAAAAACATCAGTACTCGTATTCGGCTCTCGATGCTCACTCGCCAAGGCTCGTGAGCGCTCTCCTACTACTCGTGCTGAAAATATCGCGCCTGGCGTATAAAGATGTATTTAGCACACTAGTTACACAATATACTATTATAATCAATCTTTTATATCACGTTAAATCATAGAGAAAAAAATATTATTAAAAGTTACTTCTCAAATAAAAAGTCTCTATTTGTGTAAGTAGAAACGTATTAGACAAAAAAAAAGATAGAATGAGAGAAAGAAAGAGTCAATAAGGAAATCGTTGATTAGCAGATAAGATAGGTGGCTCCAATTGAAACAGCAGAAGGCGTTCAACAAACAACCGTTTAACGGATGTCAGAAAAAAACAACGGGACTTCGATCTATCGAATGGGGAGGATGAGAAAGTTAATTAAAGAATAATGAAAGCCGATGTAATTTGTCTTTGAGTTAATATTTGTAATAACGTTGAAAAACAGAGAACGAGACGCTATCAATCGTTATATTAATTTGTTGAAGGTATCTAACAATAATTTCATTAAATGTCAGTTTTAATACCCGTTTCATTAAAAAGGTTTTTGACACCGTTCTGGATAATTGAAAAATTACACATATAAGGTAAAGGCACTAGTTTCGGACCAATGCTGTTTCAATTTGGTTTCAAACTATATGTTACTTATAAAATATTGTTTGCCATACCCACTATAAAATAGTTACTTTACATGCATGTATGCATGCATGGAATGTGTCGGTTAGTTTGTTTGTGTGTTAGTTAGTATGTGCAGTGGGTCAAATCTTGCAAGTCTATTTTGAACGACTTCCACGTTTCCCAAGATTAAATCGTCATTAGAATTAAATTCAACCCCAAAGGGGTTCAAACGGGGGTGTAGGGTTTTTTGACTAATCAACGCCCGCAAGCCAAATCGCTGAAGCTAGAAACTTGAAATTTGGACAGTAGGCTCCTTTTCTGACGTAAGCATCCACTCAGTAAAGATTTTTCGAAATTTAAACCCTACGGGAGTCAAAAAATGATAAAATTTTGAAAGACTAAAATGAACAAAATAAAATATTAGTAAAAAAAGTTGCTATTTAGTGTAGTTGAAAGACGCTAATGACCTGAGATGTCGACGCGTCTATAAACTACAATAAATAAAATAAATAAAAATTATTATGAGTGAATTTTGAGTCCCCATCTTATTTCGTTAAGAAGTTAGAGACGACAGACAAACATCGTTGGCACAATAATAGGGTTCCTTTCTGGTACGGAACCCTAAAAACGGCAGAGTATATTATTTATATAGAATAACTAACGGACCCGTCCCGGCTTCGCTCGGGTGGTATGAAATTATGATTTAATAGCGGTCACCCATTACTCCGCTCACGTATATTTAGTATAGCTGATCCGGCAAACGTTGTTAATAATTTCTAGGAATAATTACATTACTCACTCGCTTCGCTCGTTCGTTTGAATTTTATTAATACAGTACTCACTCGCTTCGCTCGTTCGCTTGAATATTATAAATACACTACTCACTCGCTTCGCTCGTTCGCTTGAATATTATAATTACATTACTCACTCGCTTCGCTAGTTCGTTTGAAGTTTATTAATACACTACTCACTCGCTTCGCTCATTCGCCTACTCACTCGCTTCGCTCGTTCGCTTGAATATTATAAATACACTACTCACTCGCTTCGCTCGTTCGCCATATATGTATTTTTTAAAGCTTAATATAAAAATCGCGATTAAAAATCAGGGGTTGATCGTATAAGGGTGAAAATTTAGAGTTGTATGTATTTTTCAATGCTGAATCATGAAAAAATTAAAACAAAAAATTTTGTCAAAAAAATAAAAAAAATTTTTTTGGGGTGGACTACCCTTAACATTTAGGGGGATGAAAAATAGATGTTGTCCGATTCTCCATCTTACCCGATAAGCACACAAAATTTCATCAAAATCGGTCCAGCCGTTTCGGAGGAGTTCAATAACGTACACCGCGACACGAGAATTTTATATATAAGATTTTGTTTATTTACACTTACAGTAGAACAACTCTTTCAACGCTTTATCACGCCATCTTACATCAGCTATTTGACAAATCAAAGGAATTTTAAGCTTTATGTCAGAACGAAGTTTTGACGCCTTTTATGTATGCATAAGTATTTATATTTATATTATTTTGTCGCGTCTGAAGTTTACAACTTGAAGAAGACATTTGTTTTATTTACAATTTAAATTTAATTACGTTGAATATAAATTTGTAACCCGCCAGCCGTTCCATTAAACTATGTTCGTTTGTATCCTTTGTTCTAAATCACACGCTCTCTGCAACTAAAACAATTTATGTATAATGAAATAATATAAAATAATATCTGATTTTAAATTTTATACACAATTATAATTTATTTCAAGTAGACAATAAAAATATTTCGCGGATTTCTACGTACAATTAACATAAATTTATTGTAATCTTTCGATAATATTCTTATCTACGTTTAAAATAACAGTAATAATATGTTAATTGTTCCTGTGATCTAGTTTCGCAAACTATTAAAATACAAATAAATCCTTTTTCTGTTAGCATTACTATGTTGTTCGGGCGTCTATAATTTACAATTCATTCAGCATTACGTACGTACGTACATACGTACACACACACACAGACATCTTTCTAAAAATAGTGTAGTGACCTTGAAACATAAAAATTTTTTCACCATTTTGATTTCGATTTTCGGACCCATTACAATAACTTCCAATGGGAAGTTAAAAACTTGAATAGCCTATAACCTTCCTCAATAAACGGGTTATCTAACAAAAAAAATTTCAAATCGGACTGGTAATTCTTGAGATTAGATCGTACAAAAACACAAACTCTTCAGCTTTATAATATTATTAGTATAGATAACAGCAAAAATACTTGATAACAATATTTGAACCTTATTACAGAACGTTATGTCGACAATTTAACCGTCACACTCATTGAACACATATTACAATTTGCTCCACTTATAGAAACAACTAGGGATATCAAAATACATATTTAATTTGGGTCGATACACCTAACAATATCGGTATGCAAAGCAAAGGTAGTAGGTAAACATTTCTCTGCGTGTATAATGTTGTGTTTAAGGACAGCTTCTCTATTGTTCATTGTCTGTTTACATAAACGGGTGTGTCAGGTTTACGTCACTTATCTATTGATAATAATAATTAGATGAACCGTAGATAACTTCCACGTCTTGTCAATAGACGTAATACGTCAACAGAGCAAATACTTATATAATTAATAACAAATATTTACTGTTAAATGATAGTTGAAGAACAGACGCTAGTGACCTCAGTTGTCGAGCGTCTATAATTCACAATTCATTCTAGCGTTGGGCGAATACGAGATGTTTTTATAATCGAAACAATCGCAATCGTTCATAATAACAATCGAGTCCACAATCGACTCGGAGTTGGATTTTACAATCGAAATGTTCGATTGCTCAAGTCGATTATTTGCCAGCGAATGAGAATACATATAATCGCGATTCAAGGTTATATGCTAGTCGAATGAAGTCTGACGTTTACGCTACTCGTTCATCGTTGATTCACTGTTCACACTGTTCAGTCGGTCTCAGAGCACTCGATTACTGCACAATCGACCATCCATCGACTCGACCACAGTTGTTGAGTGATGAACGATTATATATTATGTGTCTCTCGACAGTGTACGTCGTCTGTACGATTCAGTACTATGCAACTTGGTCTCGGTGAAATATGAAACAACAACAATCGAGTCCAAGTGAAAACCATCGAGAGTCATCGAGATGTTTGAACAATCGAGACAATCGACTAAAATATCTCGTAATCGCCCATCACTAATTCATTCATTCGATAGTTGAAGATTATACCCAGAGCTTCAAAATGTAGTTACGCTACTGAATTTAACTTTTTGCCAAAATGGACTACAGCAGTGCTTACATATCACTTTTGAAGACCCGAATTGGAGATGTTTGCGCAACAGTAACTCCAGCAAAGCTTTCTCAAGTATGAAGTACGATGCTAATGGAACTTTTCATTTGACTTTTTACCCGACTGCGCACGCAAAGGAGTGGTAATGTGTTTAACAGCCTATGTATGTATGTATGTATGTTTGTATGTTCCTTTGAAGCACTATACAGACCAAACGCCTGAGCCGATTTTTATGATTGACACGTCAATCGACTCCACTTAGTCCGGCGAGTGTCACTAAAGACATGACGTTAGTGAAAATTCAATATGGCGACTACAGGACGCCATATTGTGAAAATGAAAAAAATGAAAGTCAACAAACTATGTCAAGTGAGGTATCGTTGAATAGGTATTTAAAAATCATTTTTAGTTTTCCACATTTTTCGATTCGACTGACCGTTTAGGATCTATATCGATTTATGTTTAACTAAAAACATTTGAAATAAAAAATTTACTTTAAAAAACAAAAAACCCGACTGCGTAAAAATCGAACTTAAAAGATGGAAACAAGATCAAATGATAACATGCAGTCGGAGGTATTTCTGTTCAATTTGTTACTACTATGCCTCCGACTGCATGTTATCATTGGATCTTGTTTCCATCTTTTAAGTTCGATTTTTACGCAGTCGGGTTTTTTGTTTTTTAAAATAATTTTTTTTTTGGTGCAGTTCTCGATATGCCACAAATTCAGTTAGAAAAGAAAAATCTACGAAAATCAAATTATGTTTACAAACTTTATTATAAACATGTATAAATATTTATTTGATTGTCCACAAAAAGTGATGAATTTACAACGCTAAATGATTTATTGGTTATTTATTCAGTGTACCAATGACAGATGACGAAAATATCATATGTATTATTACATCATATTAATAAATAAAACATAGATTGACGAGAACGACATAAACGTAAAAAATCGACTGGGAAGTCATGGTCCTGTACTTCCCACCTAGTAAACAATCACTCGCACAAGCCTGTGTGTATGCCATACTATATAATATTGTAACAAAACTGTTTTCTTACGTGGGTGGAATAAATTATTTTTTTACAATAATTAAAAATGTAACAACAATTCAAATAACAATATAACTGTATATGTCAATGCTAACAATCAAACGATAATAATAACGAACAGTGATTCTTAAACGAACTGAAGCACTTTAATAACACTGAAAAATTTATATGCTGTATTTATTTCAAATCGACACTGTCACACGACTCTACTCTCTACGGTGACTGCCCCTGCTTATATAGAGCTAGCAGTTTGACCCCGTCCGCTCGCGCGCTTTCCAGAATATTCTGGTGGTTATACCCGTGTCTTCGATATCATGCCATGCCTCACCATTGTTACTTGTTCTCGATGCTTCTATTGTCGCCAGCGGCGTAACATCTGGGGTTTTGCTACAATATATACTTTTAAATGCTTCTGAAAATTATTTAGATTGAAAGGTATTGTCTATATGCGTATAAAACTCGCTGATTGGTTGATTAAATGATAACAGAATAAAGTTAAATTTGACCCCAGTCTCCCCAACAACATGAAAAACATCCTCAAACGTATTTAGGAATAATCTGGTTGAATATTTTTATCTGCCCTTTGGTCTGTACAACATAAATCTTTTTAATCAACCGTTTATATAATATATTTTTTCCAGTTTTTATTCAGGAAAGCAGTGCATTAAACAATAAAGGTATTAATCATTTTCGTTGTTGTTGGGTGTTGTTCGTTGTTGTGAATGTATTATTCCTACAACTACGCTCTATACCAGGCCAGGCTATCCACATTTGGGGTAGATATTATACCTTTCAACGCGTCCGGGAATACCCGGTAAATATAAAACACAATAAAGCTGTCCAACGAATGTAAATATAATTGTATTAGTGGTAAATTGTTGATTTATGACCTTTGGACTTACACACAACAATGCCGTGCTATAGGATGTCTCGCATGCGAGAACATTATAATATACGTGTACGAAACATGCACGCCGAGCCGCCTCTTTTCGTGTAGAGTAGCTAATGCAGAATAATAATATTATGTAGTCTAGGTACTACACTGTGCATACATTAATATACCTATCTAGCGATGGGCAAATAGTATATTGTGCGACTAGTGGGAGAAAGAGGAGATTCCTCGAGTGTGGATTTTGCCGCACGAGCGTAGCGAGTGCGGTAAAACACACGAGTTGAATCTCCTCTTTCGACCAATAGTCGCACATAATATTTTGTTCAACTACCGCAAGAAATATGTCATTTCGTGGCTCTGCTGAGCGTGGGCGAAATAATGAGTAAAATTTAAAAAACAAACACTTGAAAAATTCTACACAATATTTATTAATCTCAACGATCGTTTCGGGTTCCTAGCCCATCATCAGGAGTTTACATTAAAACAGTTTTAATGTAAACTCCTGATGGGCTAGGAACCCGAAACGATCGTTGAGATTAATAAATATTGTGTAGAATTTTTCAAGTGTTTGTTTATTAATTTTTATTCAATCATGTTCTACCAAGTGCCTAGCGATAATTCTATAGAATTTATGAAATAATGAGTGACCTGATTGATTCACGAAACTATCAACGCTTGCGTAAACGTTCCCCGTAATGAGCGTGGGCGAAATGCTATTTCGCCCACTCTGTACGATCAACAGCCAGGGAATTCATTATTTCGCCCACTCTCCGTAGAGCCACGAAATTACATATTTCTTGCGGGTGTTGAACAAACAATATTCTTTTGCAATAACGGGTACCTTACTTCTCCTGTTTTGAAGCGAAGCTTTTTTACCGATTGTTGATTTACGTGCTTTAATGCGGTTTAAACTGCCTATTATGCGAAAAATAAAACGCATACTGAGTACAACCCTTGACCAGATAGAAGTACAAGTCTATTCTCCATCTCTGTCTTTTGCACCGACACTTTTTTGGGTGGCTTCCCTCCTCTATATTCTATAATATCTCTACGGTCTCACTAACTATATTAATTGTTGAAGACACTTTATTACGTCTTGTATAATATATTAATCTACAAAACGTCAATGACATTTTGAAAGTTTTGTTGAGTAAGAAACTAAACAAATAATTTGTGAATGATAAAATAAAGATAACAGAGCTTTAAAATCAGGTCTATAAAATAAAGTAAAGTTTGTTAAGAAAGAAATAAAAACTTCTTAAGTAGAAGGAAATTAAAAGAAAGTATAAAAAGAAAAAGTTTAATTTACTTACCGGTTCGCAGGGGTTTAGTCTCCGTCATCAGAAATATAAAAATTAATCACAGGGCGTCAAATTATCAGTCTGGACATTAAAAATCAATTAAATTTTAAGTTCATTGCCAAAGAATGCTTAAATCTTCTATGAAATACTAGGCTTAACTTTTAACTCAACATTTTGAACCACATTTCAATTTTATAAGATACTGCGTTTTATATTTACACTTTAACATTTTATTTTATAATAATTAATTATTGTTTCGCACAACAGTGACCTTGTCAGACAAAGACCTTAAACTAAACACTAAAACAAGATTTTAATAATAAAAATTATTAAAATTTTAATAATAAATTCATCGAAAACATTTGTACCATTTTTCGTTTTTGAGTTACGGGCGTTAATCCCTGAAAATTTGAAACGGGCGTAGTTCCTAAACTAAACGAGATAAATAATTTTTGTTTGACTTTTTGGATTCAGCTGGTCTTTTTCTATACATATACTTAATTCGAAAAAGATCGGAGAGATTTTCCAAAATAGCTCAAAAAAGTGGTAAGTGAGGCTTAGATAATTTTTGGACGTTTTTGGAAAATGATCCAGATCTTTTTCAAATTAAGTACACTAATATAAACCGACGCGCTGATTTCAAAAAGTCGAACGAAACCGTGATGCCATTTTTCGTTTAGAAGTTACGGGTGATAAACCCTGAAAACTGGTAGAAAATTTAAAACGCGCCTAATTTCTAAACCAAAAAAGATAGACAAGTTTTCGTAGCATTTTTGAGTTCGGCGTGTCTTTTTCTATAAGCCTACCAATTTTGAAAAAGATCTGCCCGCTATTAGTACATAAAATAACAAGTCTAAAGTTTTGAAATATTTACACCTTTATTACCTGCAAGCCGACAAGCATAGCTTACAGTTGCGTTGAATGGGTTGCCTGCATTACAGGCAATTACATTTCTTTGTGTTTTCGGTCAACACTCAATCTAATCATCCCGTCAACATTTTGCTGGCGTATAAGAACAGAGAATCCTGCTGATGCAACACGTCACAGCAGGATGACCACCAATGACCACACTGCAAACATAAATTATAGTCATGCTGGGCTCACGCGACTTGTAACAGTTAATAAAGATAATGAAATAACTCTTTCTTTTGTTGGTGCGCATTGTTCATTGTTCAATAATCTAGACATAATATTGTAACAAAATCCCAGATGCTACGCTACTGTGTTCAACAGAACATTCGAGAGTGCAGCGATTGTCTGTTTGTTGTAACAATGTGTAGGCGTGGCAGATACGCGAAGACAGGAGAATGTTCCAGAAAGCGCGGCGAGCGTGGGGGGGTCAAACTGTTTCCGATATATAAGTACATCAGTCACACTGCGAACAACGAACAACGGACAGCGAGCGACGGATTGAAATAAATCAGTGCGATTGAAGTGTTTTCACTTTGTTTGAGAAATACTGATCGTGTGAACAGTGTTGACTATTGTAATTGACTTGTCATTGTTAATAAATTATTGTATATTGTTGTATACATTTTTAATTATTGAAATAAATAATTTTATTCCGCCAAATTCAAAACAGTTTTGTTACAATATTATCTAACAGTAACACAGTAATATGTCAACCAACGGTGATAGCACCTACAACCAGGTCAAAAGAAGGCGATTAGAGTAAAAGTTGTACAATAAGCGAAAAATTATTATCTAAATTCGTATTATTCCAATACTGAATTAGTTAACATGTCACATGATGCTAATTTATGGGGAATTATCATAAAACTCTTACTAGGGTGTTTTAACACTAAATTGTCTTCTTCTGACCTGTGCATATCACCCATTAATAATAAAATAACTAGGCCGAAAACACACTGTATATTCTGTATTTTTAAGCATAGCAGTAAAATTCAGAATGCAATGGTCAGATTATCAAAGGTTCTTTGTTAAAATCACGTTTATTCATTACTACTGATTGGTCAACACGAATTTAATAATTTATTATTTTTAACATTAGAAATGTTTATGTTCGTATATGGGGGCAGAGTTACGAGTTTTCGTTCAAGGCCAAGAGACAACGGTGTCGCGATCAAGTGAGGAGCAATCATGCAAAATTGAACAAGTGCAATTTTTTCGAAATGTGTTTTATATCATGTCTAGTTAATTGAGAGGTATTTGCAACGATCTGCGGTGTCATTTTTGAGCAAATGTTAATAAATACTGTAGAAAAATCCATTTAAAAGTTAAGTAATCAAGCAAAAGTGAACGCGTATATAACAGAAGAATAATAGGGTTATTCCTGACAAAACTAAACAGTGCATTGATAAATATTGTGTGTATAATAAACAGTTAATTATGTTTCATATATGCTGTTATCATTTCCAATGTCCTCGATGGTTGAAAGGATTGCGAAATCTGTGAATTTTTTTGTTTAAATTTGCCTCGAAAAAGTAATTTTTAAGATATGTTGAAATCAAGACAGTTGAAAATTCAACCTGCGAGTCCGTTTTGAGCCCATTTTGATTTGACTTTTTTTTTTCATTTTTATGCAACGGATTTTTCCCATAAAATTTCATAGGTTTTTGTTACATCCTGTATGTCAAAGACTTAAATTGACTTTTGACGAATCGATATTTTTTGTAATAACTTGATATTAAGACCTTTTTGTTGCAAATCGATATAATATTATGATATCTACAAATTTATACAAGCTCTTTCAAAATCTTGACATTCCTCTAATTCTTCTAATTTTTCCAAAAGGCAATGTTTAATTTCCCTGTACCAATGCCTCTATTTGATCGCCGTTCTTTCCGATTTCCTCAAGATTTTCTTCACATATCCTGCAGTGACCAATATTTATTAAACACTCTGTATAGTGCGTCCGTACATGTAATCTGCTCGACTACCTCTGTGTTTGTTTTGTCGTTGGTTTATTCTGAATTCCCTGTGGATCTGTTCGTATATCCGTATGTCGCATGAAGCAACTCTCTCTTAGAGCATATTTTCCCTAAATATAAATATATCATCCTTGCAGCTCCATAATACAACTGAACGTACGTAGTATTGCTTACACATATTTTGTTTTGCTTTTAAAATTATACGTACAAATAACATTACCTAGATACGTATCTACATAATACAATCCACAAAAGCCCTCGGTAAGTGTGGAGAGAAATATATATATACCTATCTATCTCTGTCTCTCAGGAACTCTAAATCAAAGAACGGTTCGCAGAATAATGGAAAATATACTATCATCTATTTTCTTGTGTGAATATTCTTGTCATTTTATTCAGTGACGGCGCCATCTTCTTTTTATTTCAATGATATTCGTAAGGAAATGAAAGTGGAGATACGGTCAGGTTCACCACAAAGATTTCGTCGGTTTGCGTCGATACCTTCGCGCATCGCCATGTTCAAAAATACCGCCAATCAGAAGCAAGTTACGTGTGTAGTAGTGCAATGCAGCAGTAGCGTACACAGCGGACGATGCTGAAATGCAATTATTGCAAAACATGATAGTGACGTTTCAATTAATAGTTAGTTATTTTCATATTATCCAGCTGCTTTAATTATGACCTTGAAGTGACCTTGAATAGGTCGTTGGATTCGTCTCAATAACGGCGACAATATTCCGTAAAAAATCCATATATGGTTGGGTTAAAAAAATGAAGGTGACCTTGATCTGACCTTAGCAAATCAATCGAGATGAAAATCAATTTTATCAACATACATCCCCTTGACAGCAAACTTACTTGTAACTTCCAAGTCTTCATGGTTTCCGGGCTTGTAGGCCGTGCTCCGGTGGTATTTCTACCTGACGTTTCGTCTACAACTGCGGTGGACATTCTCAAAGGCGATGTGGCAGCGGTCGAAGTGTCCTCCTTGGCGGCTCACAGGTCAGTGTGTCAGTGATTGGTGTCCTCCCTTCTTTTATGCCTAGTACCAGTGTGTTCTCTGTTCGGTCGTAGTCCGTCTCTCTGTAACTTGTAACGCTTTATGTGACCTCACCCTGTATACTGTACCTATAGTATTTATCTGTTTTTACTAGTTTATTTACAAAACAATAGAATCTCGATAGTGGTAGTAGAGCATAGTATAACTACGCTCTGATACCACTATCGCGGGATTCTAATCTCGTTCTCCAAATTTCCACTGAAATATAAAAATAGATTGTTATGAAATATTTCATACGTTATTTTAGAAGCCATTTAACTGAACCTTGCTATATTACAGTTTGTTTTTAATACAGAAATTCTTATAAAAAGAAGAAGATTATTCCGCAGGATTTGTAATAGAACAATAACAGTTAAATGTGTATGGCATATGCTACACAGAGGAAGTATAAAGAGAAAAATGAAACTTACATTTATGTCCTCTGCGACAATTTTACCTTGGCTTACATTTTCTCAAGCTAAAAGAAAATTCTGAAGCTTCTTTTCAGTGTGTTCATTTCTTTTATAAAATAGTAGGATTTTTGATAACCTCGAAGGCGATTGTGAGGAAAATAAAATGGGCTTATTTCAACGACCAGAAAAAAGAACTTATTCTATTTTTCTTTTCTCGCATAAAAGTAAGGTAAACTTCGGTTTAATATCGCTTATGTATGAAAAAAAGCTTGAAAACTCTAGAGCAACGAGCGTAAATAATTTGAGTTGATTGATAGCAGTGTATGCCCTCACGTTAAAACGATAAAAAAGATAATCTTATAGGCGGCTTAAAAGCCAAGTACGATAGCTTATATAACTCTAACCGGATTTCTTAAATTTTAATCAGCCACGTAACTAGGGTGGACCTATTCTAATAGTTATAGTGCTGATATGAATTATTGATTCTTCGCTCGGTGCTTGGTAGAACATGATCAAATAAAATAGTAATGGATCATTTAACAGGCAGGTGTGCGGGAATGTAAAATTCAATATAGTTATTTAATATTTTTAAATGTATTATTTGTAATCTAACTAATATTATAAATGTGAAAGTTTGGATGGATGGATGGATATATGGATGTTTGTTACTCAATCACGCCAGAACGGCTGAACGGATCTGGATAAAATTTGGTACAGAGATAGATTATAGTCTGGAATAGCACATAGGCTACTTTTTATCCCGGAAAAATGTACGGTTCCCGTGGGATATTTTTGTTTTTATTTTTCATTGAGCAAGGGATCGACATGATTTTTTGCATAGTGGTAGTTTAAGGGTCAGAGAATGTTATAGGCTACTTTTTATCCCGGAAAAATGTTTTTAGAACGTTGTTTTAATATTGACACGTTCAGCTGACAATAATGGCAGTAATATAAATTTAAGACGCAATAATATTACAGATGTTGAGGTTCTAGTTGTCACAAAGTGTCTTTGTATGCAGATTGTGTTCCATCACCGCAGTGAAGACATTGTAACCGTATGTACGAACTTGATATCTTGTTAATAAGACACCATGCTGTGCGCGCAATACATATTATACATATACATTATACACGCATATCGGTGCCCTCAAGCCAAAGCAGTTTATGTCGAATTTGTGACTATTTTTGACAGTCAAATTATATAAATTCTATAGAATTATCGCTAGGCATTTGGTAGAACATGATTGAATAAAAATTAATAAACAAACACTTGAAAAATTCTACACATTTATTCATTTCAACGATCGTTTCGGGTTCCTAACCCATGCATCAGGAGTTTACATTTTTAATGTAAACTCCTGATGATGAGTTAGGAACCCGAAACGATCGTTGAGATGAATAAATGTGTAGAATTTTTCAAGTATTTGTTTATTAATTTTTGTCAAATTATAATTCAGTTCTGCCAAACTACGATTTATTATTAATTTTACACTTTAAAATTTCGAAATACTTAATTATAATTTGATTGTCAGTTGTTTTGAATGTGTCTCTAATATGGAACGTTATTTACAAATTTTTTAAATGTGGCATGCGATGTACTAAATTAATAAAAAAAATAAGCAGAATTCGAATAACTAAAAATCTAAAATGGCGTCAATAAGAAAAAACCAAAGTTCATGTCATTATCTCATTATGTAGTGGATATGGAAAAATTAAACCTACGCCATTGAAAAAATCTTAAAAAGTTATCACGAAACGGTTAAAGAAATTTTCAGATATCTTCATAAATCAAAAAGTTATGGCCAATTTTTAAAAACGACAATTTTAACTATTTTCTAAATAAATCCATAGTGTGTTCAAAATTTAATTGTTTTTTTGACGGGACGTTCATGAGAACATAATTCTGCACTATTTGTCCATTAAAGCGACTTTCTATCTCCACTAATAACAAAGACGTTGATTGTCTGGGACATCCTGTATACTTACGGAACATGGAAGTAAAATCTCTGTCTGAAGATTCTGTTGGAATTTAATAGGATTGAGGTCGTGATTCTTTTAAATAAATAATTAGTACAATGTCAATCTTTCATACTTTGTTTTTATTTAAATGCGAGCACTCTGGAAGGTACGTCTATTCTTATGTAAAATTCTGTACAGACTATATTATACAGCATTATGAAACTATATATTTCATTTATCGGCCCTTGGCCCTTGGACACATCATATATATCTGTCATTATGTTGTGTATAGTTTAAGTGGTTATTTACTATTTCTCAGAACACATTTAGATACAACTCCGTATAAAAACAATGTGTAAAACCACCCTTACTTATTTCTTGTTAAAATAACAAGATATTATATATGAGATAAGAGAGGGATTTTTGTAAACTGACTTAGAATTCCAACAGATTCGACATACGCAGTGATGACGTTCGGTCGCGGAATTACATTATACGTGAAATGCCTGCAGGATGACATCGCGCGGCGTGTGTAAGGGTTAAAGTTGGGCGAACTTAAACCTCCGCATCGATATCATTCCCTGTATCTGTCTGCTATACGTCACAGCGCAGCGTCTTGAGTTTAGCCGCAGATTGACTGCTGATACCATCGTTGTGTAAACTAGTTACAGTCAACTCCCCCAAAGAACATGCTCATTAAGCCTTATCCACATCAATATTCAATGTGCATAAATAACATCGTAATGGGGTCGTTCCATATTTTTTTAGGGTTGGAATCAACGTTACAAATAGATTAATTATACCAAGTCTTCATGGTTTCCGGGCTTGTAGGCCGTGGTCCGGTGGTATTTCTACCTAACGTTTCGTCTACAACTGCGGTAGACATTCTCAAAGGCGACGTGACAGCAGTCGAAGTGTCCTCCTTGACGGCTCACAGGTCAGTGTGTCAGTGACTGGTGTCCTCCCTTCTTTTATGCCTAGTACCAGTGCGTTCTCTGTTCGGTCGTAGTCCGTCTCTCTGTAATTGGTCAACTGCGCTGTGTGTAGTGGTGGGGGTGAGTTCTCTACTCGGTCGTATTCCGTCCTTGTACGATTGGTCATTGGTTTTGTATGTCGGAGTGCTGGTGTCCAGGTTTTACTGAGATTGAGGCCTTCATCTTTTCGATTGCAATTCTGTGCGTGTTTTAGTATTTCTATGGCCTCTCTGTATATTCGTGGGTAATAACTCAACGTTCTGTCTATGGCTCGGGTTTCTTCGAAGATGATCGCCTTTGAGAATGTCTACCGCAGTTGTAGACGAAACGTCAAGTAGAAATACCACCGGACCACGGCCTACAAGCCCGGAAACCATGAAGACTTGGAACAATGCCGGCCGTGAAAGCTTGCACACTTGGATAGATTAATTATACTCTTTATGCCGTGTTGTGTGGCCGGGTTGCAAGAAATATTTCAAAGCGCTTATGAAGTCTCATCGTCAAATTGTTTCAATTGTTCCCCGCACGTCTCGACTGACTTGAGCTGTACATAAGTGCCTATAACAAGTGATTTGCTATAGCTATATCTGTTCTGAGATCCGAAAGAATACAGTTTGCCGTTCAATTTTATTTCATAACAAAAACTCATAGACGCCGTCATTTTACGGTCTTTTAATAAAAAATAAAAAAAGAATAATAAAAAAGCTTTCATTTAAAAACATGTGTCTGTATTGTTAGATAAACTCCAGTCTTGTTTTATTATATTTCGTCGCCGAATGTTGCACAAAAACATTCTAAGCTCGAGATAAAACATCATTCCTTACATACAACCGAGTCTAGACCAGACCAGACACATTTATGTCTGACCACACATTGTACACAGTTCTAAAAAATATCCTCGTCGTTTAGATTTAGTGCGAAACAACGGATACGTTATTGCTTTGTTACTGGAACTGGGAGGCTATATGCTCCGCACAGACGACAAATATAGTTCTTTAGGGAACTGTATTTCATAGTTCAAATGAACTGCTTTGAACTAATCACGCTACCAGAATAACAGAGGCGTACCTACTTTATTACAAAGTCGGTGCGATAACAAATATTATCATAGTGGATGCGAACGACTAATTCAAGGACAATGCGGTAAAACACACGAGTAGAATCTCCTCTTTCAACCAATAGTAGCACACAATATTTTGTTCAACTACCGCAAGAAACATGTCATTTCGTGGCTCTGCTGAACGTGGGCGAAATAATGGGTGACCTGATTGACTGACGAAACTATCAACACTTGCGTAAACGTTCCCCGTAATGAGCGTAGGCGAAATGCTATTTCGCCGGCTAGTGGGCGAAGTGGGATTTCGCCCACTCTGCACGTCAACAATCAGGAAACTCATTATTTCGCCCACGCTCAGCAGGGCCACGAAATGGTTTAATTCTTGCGGGTGTTGAACAAATAATATTAAAAGAACTTTCAAAAACACTTCCGACTAATTCCGTTTCATCTAATATTTCTCAAGTATGTCATCATACAGTATGAGACATTATAGACGTTATTCACGTCAAAAAGTGCAGAAAATGGTAAGAAAACAATTTAATATGTCTGAACTAATAATTTGAAATGAGCAGTTTATTTACTTGCTTCCATTCTGTAAATTAAATTTGTTCATTTGATATGTGAGTTTTCCTATTGTAATTAGTAATTACTAGGCGTTCATGTTGAACATGTGATAGCCACAAACCTTCCTGCTCTTTGAACTTTAATCTGTGTGAAGTCTTAAACATGCCCTTCGGCCTTTTTCGTTGCCTTCATTTGCAGTAGAAAGCTCATATGTGAGCGTTCAACTGTTTCTCTAAACTCGCTTGATCGCATAAGATCTCAACAATCGTTGTTAACATTGTTATATCAGTTGATTTTCAACTGTTTTACAAAAGAGCTTCGCGGAAACATGTGTTGCGATATTATTCATTTTTTCGTAAGAAACAAATGAATTTTTGATGTGAAACATCTTGTGTCGGGCTGTGAACAACCGCGTGAGGGGAAATATGCAACGAAATGTTTGGTTCGCTCCTTCGCTGCTGTTCTCCCCACCACTGCGGCACTCTCTCTCTCTCTCTCTCTCTCTTGGCTCAGGCGTGCACTGTAACACACGCGGTGTTACAGTGCAGTATATAGGATTACGTCAGCATAACAGTTAGTTGCTGCTTTTGAAAAAATATATACTACTACATAGAGAATAACACCGAGTTCAATAACGTTTTCTTTGATGTTTCCCATCTGTCGGGGGTCCCGAGACCCACACCCTTTTTTTGTTTATTTAAAGTCGATACGGATTATCTGAACCTAGCATCGAGTGAGGAATACGATTAATCAATGCAAAGATACTATTAAAAGAAAAAAAATCTGACTGCGTTTAACACAAAACAAACTTCCAATATGAAAAGTAGTTGGGTAAAAAGAGAGAATCATCTCACTAGCACACAAAAACATGTAAATTCTGCTCTTCACCTAATGTTTATTTTATTTCAAAGCATGCTACATGCAAAATATAAGCTGCACTGCACATTTGTACAACCACTTTGATAATTAATAAACAAAAATGTTATTTAGAATTCATATGAACATAGTAAAAAAAAACAATTTTATCTAATTATAATTTAGAACAGTTATTTGATAGCAAATAAAACATTTGACTCCTACATTTTAAACAACAGGTCACACGGAACGCTTTTTTAAAATTTGAATGTATTTTTTATGTACGAAATTGTATTTTTAGTTAACAAATTTTTATCTTTTACTAGCGGCCCAGCCCGGCTTCGCCCGGACTGCAATACACTACTCACTCGCTTCGCTCGTTCGCTCCCGGGTGGTACATTACTCACTCGCTTCGCTTGTTCGCTCCCGGGTGAATTTTTCCGATGTTTTAATAGTTATTCTGTTAACCGGGGCGGAGACAAATCCAAAAAATCAAAGATCATGAAAATCGGTCCAGCCGTTCTCGACTTATAAATGGTGTAATTAACTAACTAACTAACACGACTTTCTTTTAAATATATAGATTACAAAAAACGGTGAGGTATCATTATACAATATAAACTGCTTCGGTTACATAGACAAGTATTACAAAATATACAGTCGCGAATTATAAATATATTTAAATATTTTAGAGAAAACAACCGCTATTCATGCGCAGAAACCAGATTTGGTTCGGATTGGTCTATTCTATTTTTGAACGGGTGCGGTGTGCATGTCAGTGGCGTCAGTCACAACGCACTATTTTTTTAATTACTTATTAAGTTGTCATTCAGTGTTCACTGCTCAGTGCTCAGGTTATGTTCCCTACTGTCCTACATGCTGTTAAAAATCGAATATTGTATTGTGTTTCAAGTGCATTATCAGTGATGCATGTTTATCAACATTTTATTTCCTTTGTCTTATTAATCTGTTTTGCGTACGCCACTGAATACTTCTCACACCAGTTTTTGTGCGCAGGTTTCCGTTAGGATTTGGTTTTCTCTAAATGTCTGCATGTACCACAGTTGTTATGAGTGGTGGAGGTACAGGTATTAATGGTGGACGTACGGGTTAAAACGAAAAACGGTATTTCAACAAAAATTTAGGATTCATACGGCTGAATGTATAATGCGAGAGAGAGAGAGAGAGAGTCTCTCTCTCTACATGTATACGCTCAACAAATGACGTAATTAGCATTTGTAACGGACGATGTGTAACGAAACGTTTTTCTGAAACACACGATGTGTGAAGAAACTAAATTACTAAACACTGCACCATCTCTCTTCTGCACTGTTGAGAAACGAATATATGTGTGTGTTCTACAGTCTTGTGTCTCCAATCGACGCGACTATAGTAAGATTCCAAAATTTAAGGAGTGACGCGTGCACTTATACTACACTGATTATATAAGCGGCACAGTTTGTACTATATATGTATGCATACGCGTCCCATGCATAAAAACTGTGCCGATTATATAAATAGTGAAGTATAAGTGCATACGTCCCTCCTTAAATTTGGAATCGTACTATAGAAGCTTCACTTCTGTAGCTAGTAATATAAAATACACAATCTATTTTTTTAATAGAACGGGCCTTTTATAATATCAAATGAATTTCTCTGTTAGCGAAAGTTTTTATTTTGTAACACCTTTTATATTTTCTGTTGACATATCAAACAGATTTATTGCATATCTCGACTGGATAAATAAATATCTACCTACATTGGGGTCAGGGAATAGAATAACCTATCCCATTTTTTGGTTTTTTTACTGAAGGTGGGCGATTATGAATGACAAAAATAGTACAAGAAATCGTCCGAGTCAGGCGGAACTTGAGAGCTATGTTGGAATCATTGTTCATCATTTCATGTTAAAAGAAATCCAAACATAAGCAGGACTCAGGCGACTGGTGTACTTGGCCAATATTTGGTAATGGCGAATACTTGCCATGTCGTGTGAGTGGTTTACGTGTACAATAATTGTTGGTTACTGGTGAGTACCGGTCAGAGTCCCGTCGGTTGTCGGTAAAAATGGCACGAGTCTAAAGGCATCACTATTATTGTTACTCCTGACCAGTCGATGCATGTCTATACTTGTGAGAACATTTAAAACACGCCTAATTTCTAAACCAACAAAGATAGACAAGTTTTCGTTGCATTTTTGAGTTCAGCGTGTCTTTTTCTGTAAGCCTACCAAATTTCAAAAAGATCTGCCCGCTATTAGTACATAAATTAACAAGTCTAAGAGTTTTGAATAAATTATACCTCTAATCCCTGCTAAGTGGGCTAGCACAGTGTACAGAGGCGTTGCGTTGGGTTGCCTAAATGACAGGCAATTAAAATATTTGAGTTTTAGGGCAAATTTCGAGAATACTCGGCATTCTACCGATGTGAACAAGCTATATAAATTGTTTTTTTACAAAAATTGATTAGCCACAGGATCTACAGACGTAATAAAATATGAATTTTGTAACAATTGTTGGTTTTTATAATCAAATTTTACTTTTTTATGAATTCTGTATTTCCGAAAAAGTGAAAATTGACACTGGGAACTTTGTACGTCTAATAACGGAAAATCGAACCGATCGTTATATTTCAAATTAGGTACACTTATAGAACTCGACTCGCTGAATTCAAAAATTCTACGAAGACATTTGTATCGTTTTTCGTTTTGGAGTTACGGGCGTTAATCTCTTAAAACTTTGAAACGTGCGTAGTTTCTAAACTAAACGAGATAGAGATTTTTGTTTGACTTTTTGAATTCAGCTGGTCTTTTTCTATAGGTATACTTAATTCGAAAAAGATCGAAGAGATTTTCCATAATAGGCCAAAAAAAACTCAGTGAGGCTTAGATAATTTTTGGACATTTTTGGAAAATGTTCCAGATCTTTTTAAAATTAAGTACACTAATATAAACCGACGCGCTGATTTTTTAAAAGTCGAACGAAACCGTGATGCCATTTTTCGTTTAGAAGTTATGGGCGATAAACCCTGAAAAGTGGGAGAAAATTTAAAACACGCCTAATTTCTAAACCAACAAAGATAGACAAGTTTTCGTTGCATTTTTGAGTTCAGCGTGTCTTTTTCTGTAAGCCTACCAAATTTCAAAAAGATCTGCCCGCTATTAGTACATAAATTAACAAGTCTAAGATTTTGAATAAATTATACCTCTAATCCCTCTAAGTAGGCTAGCAATGTGTACAGAAGCGTTCGTTGGGTTGCCTAAATGACAGGCAATTAAAAGTATTTGAGTTTTAGGGCAAATTTTGAGAATACTCGGCATTCTACCGATGTAAACAAGCTATATAAATTATTTTTTTACAAAAATTGATTAGCCACAGGATCTACAGACGTAATAAAATATGAATTTTGTAACAATTGTTGGTTTTTATAATCAAATTTTACTTTTTTATGAATTCTATATTTCTGAAAAAGTGAAAATTGACACTGGGAACATTGTACGCTTAGTAACGGAAAATCGAACCGATCGTTATATTTCAAATTAGGTACACTTATAGAACTTGACTCGCTGAATTCAAAAATTCTACGAAGAAATTTGTATCGTTTTTCGTTTTGGAGTTATGGGTATTAATTTCTAAAAACTTTAAACGTGCGTAGTTTCTAAACTAAACGAGTTAAATGATTTTTGTTTGACTTTTTGAATTCAGCTGGTCTTTTTCTATATGTAGTTTAATTTTAAATTATCTATTCATTGCACCGCCGTGGTAGGGAACCTAGTTCACTATATAAAAGGAGCTAAACGAACGGAACTGGTCTGACCAGTTGATAGTCACTATACTAGGCATAGTTATCAACGGAGTTTCAGTTTGGTAGATAAGTACCGTAGGCTATTATCGTTCCTGAACATACATACATATATATAGTACATAATACATACATATACATGTATATTATACGGGGTGTTACATGACGTACTGAACAAACCGAAGGAGCATATTCCTGAGGTCATTTCAAGCAAAAAATGTCCTATGAACAAAAATCCAATTCACAATGTTTACCGAGTTACAGACGTTCTAGAATTAAAATAAGGTAATTCATATTTAGCGATGTTTGATTACAAAACAAAGTTAAACAAATTTGTTGAGGCTTTCGCGGCCAGTTGATGAGCTGGTGTTGTCCTGATTCGGGTCTACAGGCCGTCGTTGGTTGGAAATCCAACCAACGACGGCCTATAGACCCGAATCAGGACAACACCAGCTCAAAACAAAGTTACAACGAGAGAAATAAACGGCCAAGTGCGTGTCGAGCCGCGCAAAGAGTAGGGTTCCGTATGTAAAGTTATGCTAAGCGTATACAATTTTGATAAAAAAATAAAATAAAATCACATTCATAATCTACTCAAAAAGCCCTTTTCAACGTTACCCCACAAGAATAGGTACAAAGAAATTTTTTTTATCCCGTTTGCATGTATGGCGCCGCCCCCCTTCATTAAACCTTTTTAATCTTTTGTTATTCTCTCCGTCTTTGGGCCGCGGTAGTACATATTATTATCTGTCAATTTCAAGTCTCTATCTCATTTCGGTTAGAAGTTAGAGGCCTGTAACAGACAGACAGACAGACAGACATTGTTGACACAACAATAGGTTTCATTTCTGTTATGGAACCCTAAAAACAAAAGCAACAGAACTATTTTATGCGTTCAAAATGACCACCTCCATGGCATTAGTACACTGTAGGTACAGAGCGATCAAGAACAGACTGAGAGGTCGCTCTTAATCCCTCCGGGTGAATCCTTATTTGCTGGCATACACGTCACTAATACGCTGCCGCAGTTCACCTCTAATATTATATAGACGCTAATGACCTCAGTTGTCGAGCGTCTATAATTTTCAATTCATTCATTCTAGTATTATAAGTTGTACTTACTTCGTACACTAAGCTTTTACTATGTCTCCACAGGTAATTATAGCAAATCGGACATTTGTTCATAGGAAATTTTTTGTTTGAAATGACCTCAGGAAATATGCTTCTTAAGTTTGTACAGTACGTCATGCAACACCCTGTATAATAATATAGAGATATGGATGTATGTGTGTAGTGGAAACTGTTCCTTAAAACTCTTGTTGCAACAGTAGAGTAGTAGAGATAGCACTTCTTAATGGCTACACATTTAGCGTCATTACCCCATCCCTATCGTCAATGTGACTCTAACATCATATCATCGTCACAATCTTCCCTTCCATCCGGTGAATATAACTCCGCACTGGCCCTGTACATACAGGGTGTCTCAGAAAGTCTCTGAGTTCCATATGAATATGCTAATCACGTGTTTCGACTCGCTTATGCATGTTTGTCTTTATATTAATTATTAAGCTTGTTAATTTTTTACCCACGTTATGAAAATAAAAATATTTTCTTAAATACTTTCATACTTTAACAATCTTCATCTAAAGTCATTTATGTTGTAGCCTATGTATAATATTATGGACATGTTATGATGTTACAGATTTTAAGGTTTGTGTAGTGTTGCCAAATGATTTTTGTAAGAATATTCTTAAACCTGAAATCTGACAACGTAATCTCTTCAGATTTAATTCAGTAGATGCTGTAGGTACTGTTCAAAATATCAACAAATAGATATTATCGATTGATCACAACGTATACTTCAAATTATGATGTTCCTTACTTTTTCACTAAGCTGAAAGAATAGTTTTTTTTATATTATATTATATGAATATTATAGATTTCGGTGTTATTTTTTCTAACGAAAACTTTAAAGGTGCATTTTCATGTGACGCTCGACGCTGGCTTCTAGCGTCAAATGTGGTCACGTGACATAAACGCCATATTGAAAAAAATGTAGCGTCAAAGCTAAACATTGTTTAGCTTTTACGCTGGCGTCATTAGTTGTCTCTGGTCATTAATGATACGAGTTTTCTACAGCTAGGTACTGAGTTGTGCATCAAGTATCAACACACAGGCTTGCTAAAGAATTGCTTTATGTTGCTACTAGGGGGTTGATTCTACGAATTTAACCCATTGATTTTATTACTTCGAAAGTACCTATTTATTAAGGAAAATACTATCACCTGATGGTTTTTCGATGGTTAATTAAAATTCCCGTCTCACTTAGAACAAAACAATTTTTTTTATTGAATACTAAAAACATTAAAATTTCTCAAGATATAATTTATTTTTTTCTCATATTCTGGTAGTGCATATAATTACCTATAAAAAAGTAAGCATAGTTATATTTTGAATTTTTATTCCTTATAATTCGTGTACTTTCGCCGGTTATTTAAGTCAAAAATATGGGAATTTCATTTTTGATAATCGTATTCAGACATTGTCTTTTCTGTTAATAAATTTACAAAGAGCTTATTTATTAATTATTATAACAAATTCACCAGGGTTTTGATTTATGGATGTCTTTATTTGACGCTCTCTTTACAAGTTTACAACTGTCAAAACCTTTCTGTCTGTTGACGCTAAAATTTGACGCTGGAACTTGACGCTACAGTTTTTCAAGATGGCGTTTATGTCACGTGACCACATTTGACGCTAGACGCCAGCGTCTAGCGTCACATGAAAATGCACCTTTACGCTTTATAGTCAACCGTTGCTATGGAAAATTGTTTAAAAAATTCACTGCACTATTTTTTCTATGTAATCCAATACATATTTACATTAGGTCTTATGGCCATAGCCTACTACAAAATTGATCTTCTTAGTGTTATTTTCCCTATGTTCGGTAAAACCGTTTACACACAATACCTACATGAATATCGCGCCTTGTAATTCTTGAATTACTTGTATGCTCCAAAATTTTTTTATATATTATAGATTTCGGAGTTATTTTTCCTAACGAAAACTTTAACGCTGGGTTGCAATATCTGATTTGACACAGAAGACCGTGGGCTGACCGCCCCGCGTCGCTGACACGACCGCCCGTCCTGTGCCCTTGCCATTCTGCCCCCCCCCCCAATTCTAGCGGCCTAGGCCGTCGCCTTGTTCGCCTATATGAACGGGCCGGCCCTGTGTATGTGCTAGTATGTACTTTGTAGGGCTACTCCTATATGAGAAAGTTAACTGTAACTTTTATCTCCAATCTGGCAACACTGGCCTTGTGAAAACCCACTTATTTCTGTTTACGTAGTGCATGATGGACCGGTATAGAGAATTTCAGATAGACAAGCTATATTGTACATAGGACATACGTACAATGCTTGTGTCAGAACAAATTTTGAACCACTTAACTAGATTTATAACATAATATAATGTCGAACGCTTTGAAAGACTGCATTAAGATATCAAAATTCCAATTTCAATTCAATCGATTTATTTCCTTTATATTAGCATTTTTACATAGTTTATAAATAAATAATATGAGGGTTAAATATTTTAACAATAAACTATAAATTTTGAAAACAATTATGTATAAATTGTAAGTATACTGCACACTTCTTGATCAGCTGTCGTATAATTGTATTGTAATTGTATTTTAAAGACCACCAACAGCTAAGGTTATTTGGGCCTAGCACCAATTCATATTTTCAATTCATTATTTTTTTTTTTTAAATATTAAATTGAAAATCCAATTGACACTTTTACCAGCTCTCGGGCTAGAATTCGGGAACTGGGGACTTGTAATAGAGGAACCATAGCAACGCCATGTAAACAACAGCGCCGCTACACTCTCGGCTATTCTCAAGCCCTTGGTCAGCTGTCAATATTTTTTGAGGTTATATATAGCTGTCAACATATTCGAATCTGAACGTCTATTTTATATCTCTTGGGAACACCGAGAACTCAATGTTTGTTTACGATAAAAAACTTTTTTATATAAATATTAAAGCCCTGATAAAAGAATTGGTTTGGGTTAGAAACGTTGGCTATTAATAAATAATAATAGTAGAAAAATTACCAAGACATAATATCCTATAGGATTTTTTCGTTGGAGAGCAGCCAATTATATAATTGTTTCGAAACATATTGGAAAAAATCATTTTATCAACCAGTGGTCACAGTCCGCCGCGAAAGTGGAAAGGTTCAGGTTAGAATCCTGACTGTGACCACTGGTTGAAAAAATGATTTTTTCCAATATGTTTCGAAACAATTATATAATTGGCTGCTCTCCAACTAAAAAATTTTTCAATTGCATTTCAGCCGTATAAAACTATTATTTATCCTGTAGGATCTTTTTTAATGATTTGATTTATCTGTTTTTTAACAAAAACAGTACCTACTGTGCTGTCATCTTACAGTAAGTTGAATAGAATTGGTGATAATAAACTTTTATATAATAGAACCATCGTCGATTTCTCAGAGATAAAATAATATATCTTATAGTACTTCGGTTATAACAATATCTGAAATTTAACGTTTCAAGAAATAATGGAAATAAAACCTTTTTTATTTTGCTTTATTGTAATTTAATGGACGATTTAATGGAACGAGAAAAATTGCTTTATTAATAAAAAAATATCTCTGTAGATTACATCGTCACACATTGGGCCAGAAATCGAAAAACACTCCCAAAAGTCGGAAACGTTTTAAATGAAATTTCTATATTCTATAAGTTGGAAATCTTGAAAAAAATTAAAAAATATTAAACTGTGCAAGGAGCAGCTATTAATATAAAAAATGGCGTCGAGTTGTGTGCCTGGATGTTACATTAAAGATGCCAAAGCACTTATGAAAAATCAAGGTGTATCTAATTATCACCAATAAGTTAAAATAATATTATTATTATTATTGTTTCCCGCATGTCTCGACTGGCTGCAAGCTGTGATATGTTGTCTTCTATTCTGTTCTGAGGTATAGATGAACTTTTGAGTCCTACTGTAAAATCCCTAAAATTGTACTACTTTCGGCCATGGTTTGTCGATATCTGGTCCAATGTGTGTCACCTTGATAATATAATCTCTATAAAACACGCGTACTTTTTTCTAATGTTGGGGGAAGAAATCCATTAAAAGGCCTTAAGTATGGCTATAAACAGTTAACTGATTAGAAATGTGTTGAAGGAAGGACCGATAAAAACTATTGTGAAACATACAAGCCACTATAATAAAAAATACTGTATTTTATTTGCTTGATATACGACATTGATTCAGTTTCTATTGAAGATCAGAATGACGATTATTTTTATTACAGTATGCAACTTAATAAATTATATTTAACCCCTGAATTTCTGAACGAATTTGACCCCAAAATATTAACTGATAAAATAAAGGTAAAATACATTTACGTGTGGATTTCATGTCGATAATATAGTACGCTGTATGTTGATTACCTAAGTCCCGATGCCGGATAAACAAATGGGCTAAAGTCAGGGCCATCGACTCAGAAGAGAACTATATACAGGGTGTCCTGCGGGCTGCGACTTTATGTCATAACTTCGTAATCTTATCTCAACCACTTCCAATTATTTTTTTGTTTCAACCAGTATTTCTAAAATGCCACCCCCAGTAAGAGACATCAGACGTTATTCAGGTTAAAATGCTAGTGTTTTGTAATTACTTTTTGATGTGAAACATCTTATGTCGGGCTGTGAACAGCCGCATGAAGGGAAATATGCAACGAAATTTATGGTCCGCTCCTTCGCTGCTGTTCTCCCCACCACTGCGGTACTCTCTCTCTCTCTCTCGGCTTCCGCGCGTTCGGGCAACCGCGTGTGTTACAGTGCAGTATATAGGATTACGTCAGCATAACAGTTAGTTGCTGCTTTTGAAAAAATATATACTGCTACATAGAGAATACCACCGAGTTCAATAACGTTTTCTTTGATGTTTCACATCTGTCGGGGGTTCCGAGACCCACACCCTTTTTTAGTATTCAGTGTCTTTTCGCTCTGCAAGTTTATAGATTTTCGACAGAAGAACGAGACGTACAGCATCGTGCGTAACACATGTTGGGGGCGTTGCATAACATTCTCTTATATCAACGTAATTTGAACATCAAAAACATTTTACGTAATGTTATAAATCTGTTGTGCTAATTAATTTTTGTCGTCGCATCATTATTTTTAACAAAATAGTCTTCATTTTTAGGGTTCCGTACCTCAGAATAAAAAAAAAAAAACGGAACCCTTCTAGGATCACTTTTGTCCGTCTGTCTGTTCGTCAAGACCCTTTTTTGATAAACAAAATGTACATATATTGAACTTTGGACTATTGTACTGTAATGTTAAGAAGTTACTTTAAAATGCTTGATGCTTAACTTTTTCAAGCCCTTTAGTGAGTTCTCGATGCTTTTAAGCATTTTTTAAGTGCTTGTTGTTTGAATTAATTGAGTATTTGTGAAAGTGCTTGACGCTTAGTGCTTCAAGCACTTAGGGTCAGTGATTTACCCAGCTTTGATCCAATTCTATAATATATTGTATAAAATTTGTTTTGAATGATCGATTTTTTTAAACATTCCGTATATACACGCTTAACTACATTCTGTCGAGGCTAACTCGAATCTACACACTGCAACTGTATCGATTACTAGTCAACGATAAAATGCTGCCCCCGAAGACTTCGCTTATCTGTAACTAGATGTAAGTTCCAACCAAGCCTACCTACAGTACTGTCTACATTCTGCAATGTAACTGACTTTCGCGATAATCTCGCTGAAAGTAAAGAATCGAATAGAAATTGGTTTGAGAAACGAAATCGTTAAAAAACCATTTGTTAGTTTCTATTTAAAATACGGTAGACAAGTTGACTGGTTGCAAATATGTTTCGACCTTTGTAAATTGTAATTCAACATACAATTTCAAGCTAAATTTTGAAAAATGTTGTTATACAAAAAAAATGTTAAGGACGCTACAATTAAAAAAAATATCGTTTCTATGAGGTTATAAAAAATTAATGCATAGGTGCATGTTTCTTTCTTATTAGAAACTGGACTGCAGTGGGTTCGAATCCCACCTGTGCTCATGGATGTTTTGTGATGTTATTTAGTTTTAAGTTAGTTGTTATTAAGTGTAGTTGAAAGACGCTAATGACCTTAGATGTCGACGCGTCTATAATCTACAATAAATAAAATAAATTATTAGAAACCCCTGGCACAAGCACAATGGCGTTTATTTTATTCCAATACGTTAAGTATTTGCGGACAAATTTTTAAATTTTAATACCTGCTTACGTCACCAGCCCCGTCGCGTTGGTTTCACAACCTTTATAACCAGACCGCCTATCTTTCCGGTACACTGATCGCACCTATAAATATGGGACCATATATTGTATTAAATATATGAGCTGTAGTAGTAGGCCGTGATATTCGGAGTTGGTGTCGTCAGCCGCTCGAAAAGAAAAATAGAGGCACGGTCAATTTTAAACCAACTTCAAAAATGTATTGTGGAGCCGTTTTAAGCGCTATAGAAAAAAAATCCAACAGCATTATTTAAGTTAGAAGGGGCCTACTTCAAAGATTAAATAAAATCGTTCATAGACTCACTCCTCAGTCATTTTTTGAGGAGGATCTATTTAAAAATCTAGAATATTTTGAAGACCTAATAATAAAAACGTTGAGGGCTTGAGAATAGCCGAGAGTGTAGCGATGCTATTGTTTACATGGCGTTGCTATGGTTCCTCTATTACAAGTCCCCAGTTCCCGGGTTCTAGCTCGAGAGCTGGTAAAAGTGTCAATTGGATTTTCAATTTATTATTAAAAAAAATAATGAATTGAAAATATGAATTGGTGCTAGGCCCAAATAACCTTAGCTGTTGGTGGTCTTTAAAACACAATTTTAATAAAAACGTTGCCGAATCGTTGCCTAACAGTCGTTGCAAGTAATTATTATTATATCGATAAACAGATATTAAATGCATAATAATTATGATTTATTGTTTGACATGCATACATCAATAATCTACAGCTTAAATAAAGTACAAATTAATGAGAAATTTAGTGCACTAGATCAAAGCCTCTTATCACAAGCTGTCACGCTGTGACATATTATAATATTGCTATGCGGTATACCGACACTTTTGTTAATTAATAAATAACTATTCGATCAAACTAAATGCATGTTTGATTTATAATCTCTATGTGAAATATTAATATAATTAGTCAGAGTCATGATTAGATAAGTTCGGTCAACCGTTAATCGCCACATTGACGGAATGATGCGTTTGGAAATTGGAAATTACTTTCATGTCAAATTGCCCAGATGCTAAAGCTAAAGCGTCAGAAAATATGGCTTCGCAAGTCTCACAAATTTGAAGTTTGACGACGTCTGTATTATCCAGGTGTGCAAGCTTTCACGGCCGGCATTGTTCCAAGTCTTCATGGTTTCCGGGCTTGTAGGCCGTGGTCCGGTGGTATTTCTACCTGACGTTTCGTCTACAACTGCGGTAGACATTCTCAAAGGCGATGTGGCGGCTCACAGGTCAGTGTGTCAGTGACTGGTGTCCTCCCTTCTTTTATGCCTAGTACCAGTGTGTTCTCTGTTCGGTCGTAGTCCGTAGAGACGGACTACGAACGAAGGGACACCAGTCACTGACACACTGACCTGTGAGCCGCCAAGGAGGACACTTCGACCGCTGCCACATCGCCTTTGAGAATGTCTACCGAAGTTGTAGACGAAACGTCAGGTAGAAATACCACCGGACCACGGCCTACACGCCTGGAAACCATGAAGACATTAAATTACTATTATATTTTACTTTCCCGCACACCTGCCTGTTTAATGACCCATTACAGGCCTGGTTACATGTATGTAAAGCAACTATTTTATAGTGAGTAGGTATGCCAAAAAATATTATTGTAATTTTCTGTGATAATGGCTACAGTAACCAATTTTGTTTTATTATAATAAAAAAATTCACAGATTTCGCAATCCTTGCAACCATCGAGGACATTGGAAATGATAACAGCATATATGAAACATAATTAACTGTTTATTATACACACAATATTTATCAATGCACTGTTTAGTTTTGTCAGGAATAACCCTATTATTCTTCTGTTAAATACGCGTTCACTTTTGCTTGATTACTTAACTTTTAAATGGATTTTTCTGCAGTATTTATTAACATTTGCTCAAAAATAACACCGAAGATCGTCGCAAATACCTCTCAATTAACTAGACATGATATAAAACACATTTCGAAAAAATTGCACTTGTTCAATTTTGCATGATTGCTCCTCACTTGATCGCGACACCGTTGTCTTTTGGCCTTGAACGAAAACTCGTAACTCTGCCCCCATATACGAACATAAACATTTCCAATGTTAAAAATTCTAATTTGCAATAGTTATATATTTTGTAATACGTTTTGATTTTTTTATACTTTTTACAAAAGCTTACATTACAGTAGCTTTGAGATTTTGTATCACAAAATGCTTTCATATTCAATCTTTTTAAAAAGTCTTTGCACAGTGAAGCGAAGCTGCGGACAAAAGTTATAGTCCTTTATATAATATTGATTATAAGAGCGTTCTCCTTATTTACAAAAAGGAATAAGCTAACAATTGGACACATATAGGGAGACAGAATTCTCCATTTAATTAAATCATATTATATAAATTAATAGACATCCAACAAAAGTCACATTCTGAACAGCGAATAATGTAATTGAATACATCTCTAAAGATATAAATCCGGGAGACTTGAGAGTGTATATTTTGTGGTCGCTTTTGTACTAGTTGTGTAAATAATTTACTGCTTTAAAATCAAATATTTTTACAGTGGGACATTGTTGTGTCATTTTAATTAAATATAAAAAAATACATCCAGTTATTTAATACAATAAAGTTACATTTATACAATCGCACAAAATATTTAGTTATAGAAAATGTTGAATATTATATTTTTGACATTTTATTAACACGCTTATATTAGCTTCACCTGTATGTTTGCGTGCTTGCGTGCTTGCTTGATTGTTTGTCAGTTTGTAACCGACTTCTTTGAACTTGATTTTGACCAACTTTGAACGGTCAGATTTAGTTTAAACTTTGTCGACTTATCAAGGACCGACGAGAATACAATAATTCAATAAGTTTGTCCCATTATCCTAACCAGGATCTCCAGGACTAAAAAAAAAAAAGCAAAAAACTTCAGATTGAACTGAAACTTTGCACACTTATCAAGGACCGATTACAATACAATAATTCCATAAGTTTGTCCCATTATCCTGACCAGGATCTCCAGGACTAAAAAGCAAAAATAAATTATAATTTAAAAAATCTAAAAAACACGCTTTAATGAACTAAAAAGTAAAAAATAATTAATTTTATTGTAAAAAAGCGTGGGGTGCTTTGTATCATATTTTCATACTACCCCACGCTTTTTTACAATAAAATTAATTATTTTTATATTATTTATGGTCTTCACGATTAGAAGATAATCTACTGTCATTATAATATGATCACAATCTAAGGTCTGTTAAATCAGAATTTTTGACAATGCTTTCTGCAACCCAGCATGAAAGAAACAACTCATAGTTTCTGTAATTTTTGTGATTCAGATAATCTGGTTTCAGATAATGATTCTAAAAATATTTTTTTTAAATAATTGGAATGAGCTCCATCTAACAAATAATACGGTTGGATTTTTTGTTTAGCACATAAAATGGCGTCACAATAAATTTTTGAAGTTGATTAAAATAAGCCATGCTTCTAATTTTTCTTTCGAGTGGCTGACGTCACCAATGCCTAGATGTGCATTTTTATTTTTTTTTTTTTTTGATGAGCATTAGATGGGCTTCCATCTCGGTGAGCTAATAAATCACCCTGTATTTAAACCGAAACCTCTCTTTTAGAATGTTTATTAGCTTTAAGAGGTAGCTGATTGAACATTAAAATTATTAAACAATTACACAAAAGTGTGCAAGCTTTCACGGTCGGCATTGTTCCAAGTCTTCATGGTTTCCGGGCTTGTAGGCTCTTCGAAGAAACCCAAGCCATAGACAGAACATTGAGCTATTACCCAAGAATATACAGAGAGGCCATAGAAATACATAAACACACACAGAATTTCAACCGAAAAGATGAAGGCCTCAATCTCAGTAAAACCTGGGCATCAGCAATCCGACATACAAAACCAATGACCAATCGTACAAGGACGGGATACGACCGAGTAGAGAACTCACCACCACTACACACTGCGCAGTTGACCAATGGCAGAGAGACGGACTACGACCGAACAGAGAACACACTGGCACTAGGTATAAAAGAAGGGAGAACACCAGTCACCGACACACTAATCTGTGAGCCGCCAAGGAGGACACTTCGACCGCTGCCACATCGCCTTTGAGAATGTCTACCGCAGTTGTAGACGAAACGTCAGGTAGAAATACCACCGGACCACGGCCTACAAGCCCGGAAACCATGAAGACTTGGAATTACACAAAAATGTGTGCACAATAAAAAAGAAAAACATATCTAATTAAGCAATGCAAGAGTAAAACTATAATTCCAAAAAAAGTTAAAATTTTATTATGACGCCATGTGTCGGCATATTTTATGTCCATTAAAACCTCGTTATACTGATATTATGGAACATTCTGTATATACAGTTATTTGCAGTCAAATTCAATTTAAATTATTTGGATAACATTTGCTTCCACAGGCGGCATTTTTTGCAAACATTGTTATGTACAAATAGAATTTAATTAAATAATTAATTAAGATTTTTTTTACATATCCCTTAAGCAGAATAATTGTGCTTTCCTTCGATGTAATTATAACGCTGTATCTTTGAAGAGCTCTGGAATATGAATATTCAAAATTTACACCGCTCTTTTTTGTGTTCAATAATATTCACCAGTAGCTCCCAACATGGCTGCATAAAAAACAAGCCGTGAGGTGGGTCGTTTATTAGGACTAAAGTGCAACCCTTGAGGTCCACACGACGAACTTCCCAGTTTGATAAATATTTAATAATAATAATTAAATTAGATATTACCCAGAAAAGTAATCATTTTAATCATTAAAACATAATTATTATTTATTTTTAACAATAATTAAAAAAAAAAGGCTGAACCGATTTTTATAAAATTTATGTCGGATCAAAATGACGTTAACACGCCTCGATCGACACCCTTACGAAGTCGATATAATTTTTTATTCGCGAGATATTGCGTAAAATCTACTTTTTTGGAGTCTATTTGGTTAAGAAAAAAGAACGGCTGAAAAAAATTTCTTTCAGATCATATTTACGTTAATACGCGTCGATTGGCACCCTAACGTAGTCGATATAATTTTTCATTCTCGAGATTTCGTCTTAGGGACACATACGTACACACACACACACACACACACACAGACATCTTTCTAAAAATAGTGTAGTGACCTTTAAACATAAAAAAAATTATACATTTTGATTTCGATTTTCGGACCCATTACAATAACTTCCAATGGGAAGCTAATAAGTCGCGTAGTTTACACTGCACACTACATCAGTGAAACTTCTAGACACATGAATTATTACAAATACAACGGCGGGTACTTGAATATATGCATATGTTGAGTCAGTTGCCGAGCCTCTATAATCTACAATATCTCTCTCTAGCTCCCTCTTGCGCTCTCTAACTCCCTCAACCCCTCTCTTCCCCTTTGCCTCTCTCTCTAGCTCCCTCTCGTTCTCTCTCTGTTGCTCCTTCTCACTCACCCAGGAACAAACGAGCACATCTCGTTTTGGTAACCGATCTCGTGATGAAGTAGGAATTATAGGAACAGGCTAAGATGCGTTCTAGGGTTTTAGGGAAAAATAGAAAACGTCTCCGGCAGAGAAAATAGTTCCTAGAACTATATAGGGCCGGACCTAGTACCCAAGCTGGTTGAGTGAATGTGTTAGTATATCTATATTCCGTGCTTTTATAGTGGGGACGGAAACTGAGATGTTGAGTAGAACCGGTTCAAGGTCTTAGAAATTAACTGACAGACATAAAAGTGCCGACAGTCGAGTGAATGTGCTGGTATTTCTATATGCTGTGCTTTCGTAATGGAGGCTGAAATGTTGGGAAGAGCCGGAATGCAGTAAGTGGAGCGTGAATGCGGTTGTGGATCGAAATCTCATTAATGTGCAGCATAAATAAATTTAATGAAAAGTGCCTGCCGTCACAATTGGTTCGTGTTATATTTCATTTCGGTTGGATTTTGTGCGCCTTCTTCGTTTGAACTTGTTTTAGTTTGTTTATTTCGAGCAGGCGGCTTACATGAAACTTACAAACAGACAATGAAAGCCCTCTGGGAAATGTACTCCACTGAAATTGTATTATGCTACATGGACAAGTAACCGTCCTTCCACCATTTATACCCGTACTTCCACCGTATATATACGTCTTTAATATTTTTAAAATAAAAAACTCGCTTCGAAGGTTCCTTACAATAATAAAAATAAGGAGTTTAGGTTTGAGGTAAGCTTGGGATAACATTTAAGTGTTTGTTTCATTTAAATCGGTTGACAAAAAAAATATACATATCAATTTTAAAATGCTAATGTTTCTGTATGTGCCACTGTTAATGTAAATGTCAAAACTGTTAAACATAATAAACTGTTTAGTCCGACTCCAGTATGAAGACCCTAAAAACAAATTATTTTTACATTTTATACATCATAGGCAGCAGAAAGTTGGTAGGTACATAATTTTTTATACAGGAACATTGCGTAAACAGCAAAACGTTTTTTAATAAGTCACTTTGAATAAACGTACCTCCAGCTCACCTACAATAATGTTCGTTAGAAACATTATCCGACATTTATGTCAACTTGAAACATATGGCGCCGCGAATGTCTAATGATAGCCAAGCCACGGTGACGGCAGTTACGCATAACGCTCTAGTCGCTCGCCGTCAACCGTGAAGACATTCTGTATTGTCTTTGACAGCAGGGCTGTACGATAATAGAAGATTGTATAGTGCCCGCGGTGAGAGATAAAGCCAGGCACGTCATCAATAATATGCTAATGAACGCCTGCTTGCCCGCAGACAGTGCCGTGTACGTTTTATGACGTTAGGTACAATTTTGGCAAACTGCTATTGGATCTCCAAAACAGCCAATAGCAAGCTAGAAGGCGGGCGCAGTGCATTCACGTTACTATGACGCGGTGGCTTCTTCTTTCGCCGCGCGAGGTCTATATCTGGCTGTGTATTGGGGTAAAATACTGACGAGTAGTGACAGTATGTAAAAACGAGCGAGTTTTTACAATCACACGAGTCGTAACCTTATGAACAGTACACAATATACAGATAATACGGCACGGCGCTACCCACACTGCCACGATGCAAAATACGCTTGAGAGCTAAAGGTACGTGCAGTATGGAGCTGGGATTCTAGATGGTAGCGTAGATCATAGCAGGGCTTGCTTAAATTAATGCATTGTCATATATGCGAGCGTACACAACGAAGCAGTGAGTGTAGCAGGTATAAGCGCTGTTACAAGAGCTGCTAGATACAAGAATGTATCTCACCATTCTTTCAGCGCGCTGACTACTGCAATCAACGTGTGACAACTGTCAAATGGCCGTTACAAGTTTCGCAATGGATGTGACTAGTTTAATAAGTGAAATTTTGCCAGTTTTTATTTAATTTGTTTTGAGTTTTTTTCTAAGACGTATTTAAAAGTGTTAGGTTCCATACGTAAATATTAAAAAAACCGGTTTGGATAAAATTTTAATTCTTGGTATAAATGATGAAATTCGCCATGTTTAGATCGTTTTCTATTAATAGGGTGGACATGATAGCTCCTACCTAAATTTCTATTTAAAATATACGACTTTGTAGCAGAAGAACACAAATATTCGTCCTCGCTATCTGACATTTTAAACGCGATTTAAGCTTGTATCAATGCTAGTATCAAAGCTTCGTTGTACAAACCTATTGGCGCTTATAATTTCAGCCACCATCTACCATACATGCTACCATCTAGAATCCCAGCTGCGTACTGCACGTACCTTTAGAGAGACTACTTTACGCGCTGCTTGCATCTGGCAAATATTTGTTTGCCGTCAATGACGAAGACATGCCATTTTGTTATTTAATCATCCCTTTAAAAGCACTACCATTTAATTACGTCAATATTTAATGATTCTTACAGATTGTCATAAAATCCAGACAGGCTTTATTGAAAGATCGACTCGGTTTTAAGGAAACAAATTGTTTCACAGCCCCATCTTTGAAGCGATCTTTTATTTCATCACAATTAATTTACATTAAACACTATACATTTTAATCTCTTATTTAATTTAATGCGTTTTCATCGTCTCTTTTAAGCATCATTCTTTCACAAGTTCCATTCGATCATTAAAGTGATTTTATGAATATTTTATCAGAAATTAAATGCGGTACAATCTTAATTGAATAACGACACTAAAATGTTCACATCTACTTTTCACCTTGACCTAGTATCTTATTTCTGACATTTTAAAAGGGTAGGTACTAATATTATTACTGTGATAAATTTAGACACAACAATCAATAACTAATTGGTATATGGTAAAATCAATCGATTTAAAACCCCTTACATCCACACCACATTATTCACATAACAATTAGAGGTGAAAATAATAAATATTTCAGACAGCTAGGCTGCCATGATTTTTGAGCTATATCTAAGAAAAAATCAAATGACCACTGTCGGGACTTGAACCCGAAACTCCCAGTTTCCGGCTAGGCGAGTTACCGATTTTTCTACAGAGCTCGAGAGTGGAAACCGATCCTTTCCATATACCAATTAATTACTGTCCACAGGAACTCAAAACGTTGTTTATCTATAGGTAAAATCAATAACTAATGTTGAATAATGTAACTTTTAAAAACAATAATTTAGTCACTATACAGGTTGTCCGAAATCAAATCTGAAAGCTACAACTTGTATGACGTTCTTGCGAAATTAGCCTAGATATATAATCTACACTTGAATGAACGAAACTCAGCTCTGGCGAGCAAAGTGATAATATTATGGAAATATTAACTTGACTTAACATTGTTGGCCATTCATAAATTATAATGACAAGCCTGGTGAACGAACCTTCGGGCAGAGTTGCATGGTGCACTAAGTGAACGGCAATTTCAGAGTCCTCTAGAGTCTAATGTTCTAAATAAAACAACATAGTCGACCTGATTCTCCTCTTTTATCATCTAATCTACTTGCAGCTAGGCTATAGAATGATGCAGTAGTTATTGTTATCAAATCTTTTTATGTTTTGATTGAAGTAAAATAGCTATTTTACATGCGTGTATATGTAAGTATGCATGGAATTAGTCAGTTAACAGACAGGTGTGTTGAAAATGTTTTCAAAACAAACTCGATTGGGAAAAAAACATTGAAAAGTTTACTTACTAATTTATCTATAGATAATTTATCTATAGGTAAAACCTAAGGCATCCCAGCCTAACGAGTTTATTAAGTTGATAAAACTTATAAAATTTTAACTCTCGCATGTATAGTGATTAGACTGTTTAATGGCTGTGCTATGCTTTGCAGATTATTTGAATAGTCGACTCTCGCATGTAGTGTGTTTTCAACTTGAAATTGCTATATATAAGAAAGGATCGGTTTCCACTCTCGGGCACTGTGGAGAAATCGGTAACTCGCCTAGCCGGAAATATCTTTCAAATGGTGAGGTTTGCGGAAAAAAATATAAGATACCTTTTTTGTAGAGCATTAAATTTCCTACAAAATTCTCTTAAAACATTTTTCTGTACAACCAATTAATGATGAGGTATGAATTTTTTTTCTATTGGACTGAGAAAAAAATAAAAACTGTGATGCGGAGGATCTTCCTATTAAAATTAAGAGCTCATATTTGGTGAGAATTTTTTTAAGGTGTCTAGCAACCTATTTTTCCGTGTCACTTGTAAAAAAAATAATTGATTTTTTTGACCCATCCTAATATGTAAGTATGCACGGAATTGGTTAGTTAACAGACAGGTGTGTTGAAAGTGTTTTCAAAACACACTCGAGTGGAAAAAAAACATTGAAAAGTTTACTTACTAATTTATCTATAGATAATTTATCTATAGGTAAAACCTAAGGCATTCCAGCCTAACGAGTTTATTAAGTTGATAAAACTTATAAAATGTTAACTCTCGCATGTATAGTGATTCGACTGTTTAATAGCTGTACTATGCTTTGCTAGTTTATTTGAATAGTCGACTCTCGCATGTAGTGTGTTTTCAACTTGAAATTGCTATATATAAGAAAGGATTCCACTCTCGGGCACTGTGAAGAAATCGGTAACTCGCCTAGCCGGAAACTGGGAGTTTCGGGTTCAAGTCCCGACAGTGGTCATTTGATTTTTTCTTAGATATAGCTAAAAAATCATGGCAGCCTAGCTGTCTGAGATATTTATTATTTTCACCTCTAATTGTTATGTGAATAATATGGTGTGGATATAAAGGGTTATAAATCGATTTTATCATATTATACCAAATTACTAATTTATGTTTATTCGCTCTATCCGCCTGCCATAACCTATACTCATGGCCTGTATAAATATGAAGTTGGCGACGCAAATGATCTATCAAAATTTTTTGAAAATGCTGAAAATGAAGTAAAAAGTAGCTATTTTATAGTAGTTCATCAAAAAATGCCATAATATATATCTCGTGCGTAATGGTATTATGACTCGTGTGATTGTTGCAACTCGCTGAGCTCGTTTTATACTTCATTACGCATCTAGATATTCAATCTAATATTTTTTTTGAATTTTTGGGATGTAATTCCAGTAACTGATACATTATTTCGCATCGCCGCAGTCAGGTAAAAATAGGAGAATTCTGCCGGCTACAATGTAGCTATAAAATGTAGGTATAGGTACTTATATTTCATACGTGACAATTATATTGTACTCAGTCATTGTTTCAGCTACATAGCCAAGCCTTCTCTGCTATGCAAATTGCACATTGCTATGTTTAACAATCTACATTAGGTATATAAAAAAACTCGGGTCGCAGTGCCAAAACCCTGCCGACAATATAGTGTATTTGCTAATACTGGAATTGTGGCTTTATTATGTGAACTTAAGGTTGTTTATGAATAAAATAAAAAATTTAACCCCTTAATACATCCCTTAAAATAATATTTTTTTTCTTAATTTTAATATTTTTATCAATGCAACCTCGGTGCCAAATTAAATACACCCTTCAGTAAGTAAAGCACTATCCGCAAACTAGTGTTTTCATAAAATTTGTAAGTCCGGTCCTGTCAGGCCGATTTTATTAAAATTTTAGCAGCACATTTCAATCGTTACTAAAGGGTTAAATTTAAATTTTGAAACGATTCTGAGAATTTTTTCGGCATTTTTGGGCCCAAAAACATTTTTCAACCCCTAAAAACCACCCTTAAAATGGTCCGATTGGGCCCATTTTAAATAGGCTTCTTGCGGTGATGGATTTCAACGTGCCTACCAAATTTCATCAAAATCAATTAACTCTTTCGAAAGTTATTGCCCGTACATATATATATATAAATATATATATATATATATATACATATATATATACATATATAAATAGACATTTCCAAAAATGATGCCAAAGTGTTCAGGAGGCTATGAAACGTCGAGAAATTTTGGTCCGACCCCTAGGTCCCGCCATCCGACCGACGCCAATAGTGTATGTGCCATATGGCAAATACACTAAAAAATGTATTTTAAAAAACAAAAAACCCGACTGGGTAAAAATCGAACTTAAAAGATGGAAACAAGATCAAATGATGACATGCAGTCGGAGGCATAGTAGTAACAAATTGAACAGAAATACCTCCGACTGCATGTCATCATTTGATCTTGTTTCCATCTTTTAAGTTCGATTTTTACGCAGTCGGGTTTTTTGTTTTTTAAAATAATTTTTTTATTTCAAATGTTTTTAGTTAAAAATAAATCGATATAGATCCTAAACGGTCAGTCGAATCGAAAAATGTTGAGGGAAAACTAAAAATGATTTTTAAATACCTATTCAACGATACCCCACTTGACATAGTTTGTTGACTTTCATTTTTTTCATTTTCACAATATGGCGTCCTGTAGTCGCCATATTGAATTTTCACTAGCGTCATGTGTTTAGTGACACTCGCCGGACTAAGGGGAATCGATTGACGTGTGAATCATAAAAATCGGCCCAGGCGTTTGGTCTGTATAGTGCTTCAAAGGAACATACAAACATACATACATACATACATATATACATACATACATACATAGGCTGTTAAACACATTACCACTCCTTTGCGTGCGCAGTCGGGTAAAAAGCAGCGCTGCTGTCGTATCGTCCACTGTTATAATAATATTGTGTTGAAAATGTACAACAGAATCCACGACAGCTTCTAATTTATATAATTACGCAAATTTCACTCTACTTATATCGATCATGAATTCGAATCACGAACAAGGCTATTGTACAGCGTCTTGATAATTGATGCAGACGGCTTAAATGCGGATTGCGAAGAGTTTAGCGTCTTTGTACAGAGAGAACAAAAAATACACTGAATTTATATTATTATACCGTGTAGTATACAGGGTGCACAGAAAACCGAACATAGGGAAAACTCCCTTGTGCAAATTAGTTAGGATCAGTGATTGTTGTGCCCTTTTTCATGCTTAAAACCATGATAATTAATTTAGTTGAGTTAGCCATGTGTATTCTATCTTTGTCACGCTACCCTTTTTGTTTATGTCTTCCCTGTTGCACTCATTTATTTTCTATGTTCTCAATCCTGTGATACACCCTGTATACTGCAGTCTCCATATAGACATTTGTGTTACCGTCTCTTTTTTTCGAAGTGTAACTTCTTATGCGAGTTCGGGCCGTTTAACGCGTTAAATATTCAACACTCACGGTGTAACCATGGCGACGAAAAACAAATCATATGATATATTTCTGTATTTGTTAATTTAAACATTTAGATGTAGACTTTGCGTAGCTAAATTGACTTCCATAGTGTGTAGTGTAAACAATATATTATCCACTGTTTGAAGGACGGTGTTCATACAGTTCGGCAGTCGTCGCCTGCTGAACGAAACCGTAATGCCATTTTTCGGTTAGAAGTTACGGGCGATAAACCCTGAAAAGTGGGAGAAAATTTAAAACACGCCTAATTTCTAAACCAAAAAAGATAGACCAGTTTTCGCTGCATTTTTGAGTTCAGCGTGTCTTTTTCTATAAGCCTACCAAATTTCAAAAAGATCTGACCGCTATTAGTACATAAATTCACAAGTCTAAGGTTTTGAAATATTCATACCTTTAATCCCTGTAATCCCTGTAAGCGCATGTTGGGAAGCCTACAACACAGGCGATTAAAATTTTCCGAGTTTTTAGGGTCATTTTCGTTTCAGTTGAAAAACTGAAAATTGACACTGGGAACATTGTACGCTTAATAACGGAAAATCGAACCGATCGTTATATTTCAAATTAGGTACACTTATAGAACTCGACTTGCTGAATTCAAAAATTCTACGAAGAAATTTGTATCGTTTTTCGTTTTAGAGTTATGGGCATTAATTTCTAAAAACTTTAAACGTGCGTAGTTTCTAAACTAAATGAGTTAGATGATTTTTGTTTGACTTTTTGAATTCAGCTGGTCTTTTTCTATAAGTATACTTAATTCGAAAAAGATCGGAGAGATTTTCCAAAATAGCCCAAAAAAGTCTTAAGTGTTATTATATAGCCTTAGATAATTTTTGGACGTTTTTGGAAAATGTTCCAGATCTTTTTCAAATTAAGTACACTAATATAAACCTACGCGCTGATTTCAAAAAGTCGAACGAAACCGTGATGCCATTTTTCGTTTAGAAGTTACGGACGATAAACCCTGAAAAATAGGAGAAAAATTAAAACACGCCTAATTTCTAAACCAAAAAATATTGACGATTTTTCTTTACATTTTTGAGTTCAGCGTGTATTTTTATATTAGTGTACCAAATTTGAAAAAGATCTGACCGGAATTGGCATATAAATTCTTTAGTCTAATGCACTATGGACTATCCTTTTGCACAGCGCCGTACTATGTTAAGTTGCATGGATGAGGGCATTATTAATCACTATCGTCGCTAAAGAAGTATAACTTATAAATGTTGAGTTCAGGACACGTAACGTCGCTTCTCAATATAAGATGTTTTTACGTCAATTCAACTGAAAAAGCTTTTCAATACATTAAATTATTTAAAACCTTCTGAAGTTCAAAAATAAAGTCCGGAGAGTTAAATCACTTTTTTGCGTTACTTTCATTTTTTTCACTTTTTTGCGTCACAAGCGACGCACAATATTATTTTTTGTCCTACCGGCTGTATTTAAACTTGATAAGGCATTATTTATTATAGTTATTTTATAATAATCGGTATTTTGTGTGTAGTGTTAATCAAATGGCTGTCAGTGTAGAGAGCCCTCTTAAACTTTATAAATTCGATTGTAAAATAAGACGCCTTATAATATTTGTTTCAACATAATAATATAATAAGAACAATTTATGTCGTATACTTTGTTTTTTGTTTTCTAACAGTGTAACATTTAAATTTAATTTTAAAAGTTTTCTATAGTCGCAGACAGATGAAGGAAGGACGTCCTAATTTGAAGAATTTCGCAGAGAAACTTTTAAAGCAAAAATTAAAGATGCTTTTAAGAGTTTTATTTAAAATCATCATTTGATTACTTATTTGTTGAAAGTGTACTCACAGATAAAAGGAAACATTGTAAGCAAAATAAAAATAATTCTAATTAGTATTTTGAGCTAGATAATATGTTACGAATGCCTAAAGGGAAGTAAATAAAATTATAAATCGTGATTTAATTCTTGCTTTATTGTTTACAGTAGTGAAATTGTTTCTTGCTTTTCCTATCTATCTATAACATCTATTTACTTCATAGTAACAGTTATTTTTTTAACAGTTACTGATAACTGGCTATTTCCATAAAACACCTGTTACCAAAAAAAATAACATCGCCGTCAGAAATTATCTCTACATTGTTTCAGAACACATACGGGTAATTTTTTTTTCGACTATAGAAACCGGCCACAGTAAAAGAGGAAAGTAATAAAAAAACAATAAAATCCTTTAATTAAAAGTATGTACATATTTTTACATGCAAATTAGAGCTATAACGTAGCTTTACTCCATCTTGTTTTCTATTCAAGTTTAACAGGTGCCAAGAAATTTATTCATTGAAAAGGTTTTTTTTATGCATTACAGAGCTACGTCTTATACTATAACACATACATTATACATAAAAGGCACCAACAATCAACATGTTAACCTGGACACAAATACGACGTGTTAAAAGAATGTTCTCGAATATTTTACCCACTTATAGTACAAATTCAAACAAACAAAAAAGTCTTAGTCAACATGGGTCCGCAACTTAACTGTTACAGAGCTATATGGACCATTATATTTTAACTGTTGAAGTGTATCTATGGACTAAGTCCTCATGGCTTCCGGGCTTGTAGGCCGTGGTCCGGTGGTATTTCTACCTGACGTTTCGTCTACAACTGCGGTAAACATTCTCAAAGGCGACATACAAAACCAATGACCAATCGTACAAGGACGGAATACGACCGAGTAGAGAACTCACCCCCACCACCACACACTGCGCAGTTGACCAATTACAGAGAGACGGACTACGACCGAGCAGAGAACACACTGGTACTAGGCATAAAAGAAGGGAGGACACCAGTCACTGACACACTGACCTGTGAGCCGCCAAGGAGGACACTTCGACCGCTGCCACATCGCCTTTGAGAATGTCTACCGCAGTTGAAGACGAAACGTCAGGTAGAAATGCCACCGGACCACGGCTTACAAGCCCGAACGCAGTTGTAGACGAAACGTCAGGTAGAAATACCACCGGACCACGGTCTACAAGCCCGGAAACCATGAAGACTTGGAACAATGCCGACCGTGAAAGCTTGCACACCTGTATCTGGACTATTTAAGAAATGTTTTACAGGCATTGTTAGCCACTTTTCAATTGCGGTTCGAATTTTACTAGCTCAGCATTAAGAACAGGGTTCAAATTATATTACCAAAACCACGTAAACAAAATTATATACTTTTGGCGATTTCGGGTTAAAAGCGTTTAGGGTTATGGCAATAAAGTTTCACTTGTACCATGGTTTCATAAAACCGCACCTTAGTTTTGTTTTTTTGTTGACTAAATAAATATCTATTTGCCATGTGAGTCAAACTTCATTTAAATTTGTTAAGTCTATTGAGAGTACAAACACACAAATTATGCCAAGTTATTCAGAGTCAAGATTTTATAGAACACTAATAACTTAAAAGAACATGACGTAGTTTCACTGATGTATAATCTATAAAGTCGACGCAGACCGTCTACAACTGCTTATACAAAATTGAAGCCAGGTTTGACGTCACAGGGCCCATCAAACATGGCGGCAAAACACCAAATGGATTGCTTCTTCTACTTCATCTCACATATAAAATGAGGACCCAATTACAATGACGACTTGCTTCACTTTTGAATGCTTACAATATACTCCCTCTATAACTTTAGGAGAGCAGTATAGCCTAGTGGATAGCGTACTTGGTACCGCAGCCTCTAGACTAGGCTGTCGTGGGTTCATATCCCACCGGCGCTCATAGATGTTTTGTGATGTTATTTAGTTTTAAGTTCGTTGTTATTTAGTGTAGTTGAAAGACGCTAATGACCTGAGATGTCGACGTGTCTATAATCTACAATAAATAAATAAAATCTATAGCTTTAACCTCGCATGATTTCAAACTACGAGGTAGTTTATGCATAATGCTATACGAGCGACATTTCCAGTCTATCCTTTCTATAGTCTAAGTCCTTTAAGATATTATATCCGTATTCTATAGTCTACTAGCGGACCCGTCCCGGCTTCGCTCGGGTGGTATGAAATTATGATTTAATAGCGGTCACCCATTACTCCGCTCACGTATATTTAGTATAGCTGATCCGGCAAACGTTGTTAATAATTTCTAGTAATAATTACATTACTCACTCGCTTTGCTCGTTCGTTTGAATTTTATTAATACACTACTCACTCGCTTCGCTCGTTCGCTTAAATATTATAAATACACTACTCACTCGCTTCGCTCGTTCGCTTGAATATTATAAATACACTACTCACTCGCTTCGCTCGTTCGCCATATATGTATTTTTTAAAGCTTAATATAAAAATCGCGATTAAAAATCAGGGGTTGATCGTATAATTTAGAGTTGTATGTATTTTTCAATGCTGAATCATAAAAAAATTAAAACAAAAAATTTTGTCAAAAAAATAAAAAAAAATTTTTTGGGGTGGACCACCCTTAACATTTAGGGGGATGAAAAATAGATGTTGTCCGATTCTCCACCCTACCCGATAAGCACACAAAATTTCATCAAAATCGGTCCAGCCGTTTCGGAAGAGTTCAATAACGTACACCGCAACACGAGAATTTTATATATAAGATATTATTCTATAATGTATGCACGAGTGTAATTACGTCATAGTATACGATTTTCACAATGTGAAGCCGTTAATTGACTTACATATTATGTTGATCGCAACGGACTTCACGGACGGGATACTTCAATATAACATGGTGTCAATTAACGTTTCTTAGTCAACACTCAACACAGTGTCTATCTGTCTGGCTGTCGGACTGAAAATGCAGTGCATCTACCGCCGGCTTTTAACAGACTCTGTGCATATCTCTCTCTCGCTCTCTTGATGATGTGACTTGACTCGTAACGACACCGAAGTGCTTTCAATATACTCCTTTAACCCTTTGACAACCGACTGTGAGATTACAAAGCAAAATATATACAAGGTGAAATTGCAATTTGGCGGAAAAGTGATATAAAGTAGTATAGTCATTTTTTGTGGCCATCTTGCTCAGTTGCTCAAAAACATTTTTCAACAAAAGCCAAAAGTAGACTTTGATTCAGATGCTCTCTGTGCGACTACAGTCAAAAACAAGTTTCAGTATATTCCTTTAACCTTTTGACAACCACTTTAAGATGTCAAAGCAAATAAGCAAGATGACATTGCACTGTAGCGGAAAATTGACCTACAGTACTGTCTTTTCTCGGTGTAGTTGTTTTTTATTCATTTATTTATTTATTTATTCACTTATTTATTTATTTAGGTACAATGGTCATCTGGATTTCGACTCTTGTGGAAATATTATATATAATAATAATAATAATAATATTAATAGTATATTGTGCGACTAGTGGGAGAAGGAGAAGATTCCTCGAGTGTGGATTTTGTTGCACGAGCGTAGCGAGTGCGGTAAAACACACGAGTGGAATCTCCTCTTTCGACCAATAGTCGCACACAATATTTTGTTCAACTAACGCAAGAAATATGTCATTTCGTGGCTCTGCTGAGCGTGGGCGAAATAATGGGTGACCTGATTGATTGACGAAACTATCAACACTTGCGTAAACGTTCCCCGTAATGAGCGTGGGCGAAATGGTATTTCGCCCACTCTCTACGTCTACAGTCAGAGAATTCATTATTTCGCCAACTCTCAGTAGAGCCACGAAATTACTTATTTCTTGCGGGTGTTGAACAAATGTCTTTATTGTACGTATTTAAAAATACAAAATTGCGTCAAAATAAAAAAAAACATACATTACAGATAATCTGTTAATTTATAAAAATTATTTTCTAAGAGAACATTTTTGCTTGATATTTAAAGTGTTTGACATCGTTTGTGTCCCTTATATTTTTAGGCAATTTATTGTACACTCGAATCATGGCATTGTGTACCTCCTCGACGTGCCACTTCTAAATTTGGTTTATCAATATTCTAAAAGAATGTTTGTTCCTGGTGTTATGGATTGGAAAATTAGTTTCAAACAGGTCCGGATTTGTTTTTATAAACATGATACTTTTTAAAATGTACTGTTAAAATCTTAAAGTTTTTAAATATTGGTTGACAGTGCGTGCAAGGAGCAACCCCTGCCATGATTCGAATGCATAATTTTTGTGCAATAAACACTTTATTCACATATATAGGTCTCTGCCTATCTATGTCTATGGTTTAAGCCAGGGATTCCCAATCTTTTCTTTACTGCGACTGCCTTTACAGCTTGCAATTTTTTGCGACGCCCTTCTAAAAGACGATACCTGTGTGTAGCTCTAGCAAACAATAAAATTACTTTATTAATCAAAGAAAACTCCAAAGAATATATTTTATATTTATTTATTGTGGATTATAGACGCGTCGACATCTCAGGTCATTAGCGTCTTTCAACTACACTAAATAACAACTAACTTAAAACTAAATAACATCACAAAACATCCATGAGCGCAGGTGGGATTCGAACCCACGGCAGTCCAGTCTAGAGGCTGCGGCGCCAAGCACTAGGCTATACTGCCCTCTCCAAAGAATATAGAATCCTAATTATTATTTAAGAGATTCTAATTCTAATAATTAAAAACATAAAAAAACTACAAACAATCCAATTAATGAGCAGGATAAGTTTGCTTTTCTGAGCATAACTTCTCAAAACGGGACTGAAGTTCTGAAATTGCGACACCCCTGGGATAGCGCCGCGACGCTCAAGGACGTCGCGACGCACAGTTAGGGAACCCCTGGTTTAAGCTATAGTACAGTCTGTATATTATTTATGAACACAAGCACATCGGACAATAACATGCTAATATGCAAAGAAGCTTTCCTAACATACATGATCGCTTCTTGCAAGTGTCTGTCCTTAACATAATATTAACGTTGTCTTAAGGTTAAGTCGTTAGCGCCTGTCAGTGTTTATTATAGCTAGGATAGATCAGATTTAATTATTCAAGTAGATCGGATGCCCGCCAGAGGGATAGAAACGTGGCTCACAAACTTCGCAGTGTCTGCTTTTATTCGGCCGAAACGTTAACAAGCGACTAGGGATAGCTGTAATTATTGTCGTTTCTGATTGGTCGATTACCCCACCTTGCTTTCGTTTGACACACGGATACATTTTACCAGTATCCGAACGACTGAACCCAGCTCTGTATAACGTCGCTTTTTAATAACAGCTTTGTTTAAAATTTATTTTTCTATATAATTGTCCAGTTTCCTAAGAACACAGTTACTGTATAAATTTTTACAAGATTCTGAGGGTTCTCAGCTTTTTTTATATTCTGGAATCCCGGGCGGTCTGAAGTTTTTTATTTTGGAATTGTTTTAGAATAAGAAATTTAATTTAAAAACGAATAAAAAATAATTAAAAAAAAAAGGGTGTGGGTCTCGGGACCCCTGACAGATGTGAAACATCAAAGAAAACGTTATTGAACTCGGTGGTATTCTCTATGTAGTAGTATATATTTTTTCACAAACAGCAACTAACTGTTATGCTGACGTAATCCTATATACTGCACTGTAACACACGCGGTTGCCCGACCGCGCGGAAGCCGAGAGAGAGAGAATGCCGCAGTGGTGGGGAGAACAGCAGCGAAGGAGCGGACCAAACATTTCGTTGCATATTTCCCCTCACGCGGCTGTTCACAGTCCGACATAAGATGTTTCACATCAATAAATTAAATTTAACGAAGTATATTTTAATTTATTACTTTCTTAGTTGTATACGGAACCCTCTGCACGTGAGTCGAACTCGCACTTGACCGGTTTTTTTATTCTTACAAAATATCTAAAATTTTTTTCAGGTTCACTAACTAGTTTTCAGTTATACTTAATTTATTAGACGGCATTTCAAGGTCAACGTTATAATTACTATAAAAAGCTGTTACCTACTTCATACTTGACTGATGTTTAGGTGTAACGTTTAAATGAGCCTACGACGACAAAGTTTGAACAGTGTTTAATGCATTTACGTTAGATTGACGTTGTTTTGTAACGTTGTTTTCTTGTTGTTTCAGAGCCAACAACGGAGATCCTCGGCGGGCCGGAACTGTTTATCGACAGAGGAAGCACAATCAACCTAACATGCGTTGTCAAAAACAGTCCGGAACCTCCTGCTTACATATTCTGGGATCACATGGATTCTGTAAGTTCACACAATATTGTCAGATCACACCAAAATCAGTGTTACTAGATTTGTGAATTTCGCTCCAAGTTTCGCGATATTTTTAACACGCTTATATTAGCTTCACCTGTATGTTTGCGGGCTTGCTTGCTTGTGTGCTTGCTTGTTTGTCAGTTTGTAACCGACTTCTTTGAACTTGATTTTGACCAACTTTGAACGGTCAGATTTAGTTTAAACTTTGCACACTTATCAAGGACCGACGACAATACAATAATTCCATAAGTTTGTCCCATTATCCTGACCAGGATCTCTAGGACTAAAAAAAAAAGCAAAAAACTTCAGATTGAACTGAAACTTTGCACACTTATCAAGGACCGATTACAATACAATAATTCCATAAGTTTGTCCCATTATCCTGACCAGGATCTCCAGGACTAAAAAGCAAAAATAAATTATAATTTAAAAAAACTAAAAAACACGCTTTAATGAACTAAAAAGTAAAAAATAATTAATTATATTGTAAAAAAGCGTGGGGTGCTTTGTATCATATTTTCATACTACCCCACGCTTTTTTACAATAAAATTAATTATTTAATTTGATACGAAATTAAGTTCACAAACGTATTTACCTACTCGTTGATTATATTATAAACTTTAAATTCAATTTTACTTCCCATCTCTACTATTGGATTCAGTCCGAAATTTTATTTTTCGGGATATTAATAGATCTTCACTGTTTAACAAGGAATCATTTGAGATCATTTTCTGACTGGTAGTTGTGTGTGTATGTATGTGGTGAAATTTTTTCTCCTTCGATATCTCAAAAACGGAACGACATAGGATAATGCGGTTTCTTTTGTTGTATTTGTCTGCACTTAGCTTAGATCTGATTAGATTTTGAGCCAAATCGGAATAGTGATTCCTGAGATATTAAAACTGTCACGCATTACCATAGATAAAAAAATATAAATTTAATGCAGTCAAGAGGAGAGACGAGAGAAGAAATGTTTTCTAAAGAAAAATTGAGCGGAATAATTCTTTATTGCCCTAACAAGGTGTCTATATTATGATTTTAGTTGACCTTTAGTAGATCAACAAAAACGTAAGATGGCCATGCTTTTTATATTAAGAATATGAAAAAGGAATTGTTTTGTTGGGAAAATTTTCAGTTGCGAGCGATTGTTTACTAGATGGGAAGTATAAGCTTGGATGGATAATTTTATTTTTGGAAAAAATATTTATTTTATGCAAAACTCGCTTAAAAAATGTTCGAGCATAAAATACAATGTCCGACATGTTCAGAAAATGGCGAATTATGGATGCGCGTGCGATTACAACACAACCCTAACTCCTATTCCGCATTCAAACGAGAACTCGTGTGGTTGTCGCACTCGCAGTGTTCGTGCGACAATCTCCACACTCGTTCTCGTGTTAATTCAGCATAAAAATTCACAGATTTCGCAATCCTTGCAACCATCGAGGACATTGGAAATGATAACAGCATATATGAAACATAATTAACTGTTTATTATACACACAATATTTATCAATGCACTGTTTAGTTTTGTCAGGAATAACCCTATTATTCTTCTGTTATATATACGCGTTCACTTTTGCTTGATTACTTAACTTTTAAATGGATTTTTCTACAGTATTTATTAACATTTGCTCAAAAATAACACCGCAGATCGTCGCAAATACCTCTCAATTAACTAGACATGATATAAAACACATTTCGAAAAAATTGCACTTGTTCAATTTTGCATGATTGCTCTTCACTTGATCGCGACACCGTTGTCTTTTGGCCTTGAACGAAAACTCGTAACTCTGCCCCCATATACGAACATAAACATTTCTAATGTTAAAAGACTGTGGCTCGTGCGCAATTTCACGCGTATTCACATTCCGTCATTTTGTCAACTTGTTGAACAAATATTTCTGCATCGTCATTGACTTTAAAATGTTTCTTTGTTACAGATAATAAACTATGACAGCTACCGGAACGGTGTCAGCGTAATAACTGAGAAAGGCGAAACAACTCTGAGTATTCTATTGATAAAAAATGCCCGAGCGAGCGATTCAGGCAAATATCAATGCAACCCGTCCAATTCACAGCCGGCAAGCGTCGTTGTACACGTATTGAACGGTAAGTTAAGCACCTCAAATTCCAGTTATTACCGGCATTACCTGTTATCGAAGGAGCGCCATCAATATTTTACCCTACATCGCTTGATTAAATATATTTCCTGTATTACATAGTAGTGAAGTTAATAACAACTATGAAAGTTGTCTAACGTCTTTGTATTTTTGACATAATATGTGGTAAAACACCAGTTTTTAAAGTGTAGGCCGCGACCCCGCCGCGAAAAAAATTTTTGGGAATCACAACAAATTTTTACTAACGTGAATGTCAATTCTGTAATCCTCTTATTTTATATATTTTATTTTTGATGTGAAACATCTTATGTCGGGCTGTGAACAGCCGCGTGAGGGGAAATATGCAACGAAATTTATGGTCCGCTCCTTCGCTGCTGTTCTCCCCACCACTGCGGTACTCTCTCTCTCTCTCTCGGCTTCCGCGCGCTCTGGCACGGGAACAACCGCGTGTGTTACAGTGCAGTATATAGGATTACGTCAGCATAACAGTTAGTTGCTGCTTTTGAAAAAATATATACTACTACATAGAGAATACCACCGAGTTCAATAACGTTTTCTTTGATGTTTCACATCTGTCGGGGGTCCCGAGACCCACACCCTTTTTCTTCAGAGAATTTGAAGGTTTTGGTATTTAATAACATTCAGAGACTAAAATAAATCCAAGATTAAATGCGAAACGGGAATGATACGACTCAACCGGTTTCAATGATAGCACAGGACTTGTTTACGAACCGAGGCGTCGGTTAAATAGACTGGCACCGTTATCCTTGTTTTCAATGATCATCCATCAAGTAGCAGCTGGTAACAAACTAACAAGTGTCTTTTGTTTTGCAATTTCAGGGGAGCATCCTGAAGCAATGCAACACGAGGGTGAATGCAGCCATTGCTCATCAGAACTGTTCTACGTTGTTTTAAGTCTGTTCTGGCTTCTAATTGCAAGATGACACGTCATCTAAATACAGTAACTCTAAACGTCACAACTTTCTCTCTCCCTCTATCATCACTCTGTCTCATAATATAGATATCAGCAAACACCTGTGCCTTTCATATTATATTGTATTATATTATTATAGGAACTCTTAAAGGTTTATTTTTATGTTACGCCGATTATATATTAAAAATTACGATGATATAAAAGATGGTTGTTTAATTATTGTTGATTGTGCAGAGGTAAAGCTGTTTGGCGATATCTGTACTCATATTTAATAATTATATTTGTAAATTAACATGGTGATAATATAATGTCTCAATAATTTTGTAAATACTCAAAAAAATATATCTGTGGTACTATTATAATAATTGTAAAGACAAGTCTCGATTATTGTATCGAAGTATTAAAGAAAATAATTAATAAGTTTATTGACATTATTTTTTTTACGATAGTGTTGTTGTTAATGAAATGCAGAAGCGACTGGTTATACCAAATCTTCATCGTTTCCGGGCTTGCAAGCCGTGGTCCGGTGGTATTTCTACATGACGTTTCGTCTACAACTGCGGTAGACATTCTCAAAGGCGATGTGGCAGCGGTCGAAGGGTCCTCCTTGGCGACTCACGAATATACAGAGAGGCCATGGAAATACAAAAACACACACAGAATTTCAACCGAAAAGATGAAGGCCTCAATCTAAGTAAAACCTGGACACCAGCACTCCGACATACAAAACCAATGACCAATCGTACAAGGACGGAATATGACCGAGTAGAGAACTCACCCCCACCACTACACACTGCGCAGTTAACCAATAACAGAGAGACGGACTATGACCGAACAGAGAACACACTGGTACTAGGCATAAAAGAAGGGAGGACACCAGTCACTGACACACTGACCTGTGAGCCGCCAAGGAGGACACTTCGACCGCTGCCACATCGCCTTTGAGAATGTCTACCGCAGTTGTAGACGAAACGTCAGGTAGAAATACCACCGGACCACGGCCTACAAGCCCGGAAACCATGAAGACTTGGAACAATGGCAGCCGTGAAAGCTTGCACACCTGGACTGGTTATATATTAAATGATCCTACTCTAAATATTACTGTTTAAAATATCCCAATCCCACTTAAAACATCCCCCACTCATTATAGTTCAATATCTGACCGTACAAAAGTCTACTAAAATTGTATTATTGAATTTAACGAATAATATTATATGATGAAAAATATCAATTAATAATTTGTTTTAACATTTTTTGTTGTCAGTATCTCAAATACTGCGCAACACTACTTGATGAAATTTATATAGATTATAGAGACGTATTAATTATGTTCATAACTATATTATACAAACAAGTTGTACAAACAAATCACTACGTATAGTTGTAATATTTGTAGTGCAAACATGTTAGCACCAACAAAACATACAAACATTCCACTGCGTGCAGAGGGCGCTTAAGGAATACTTCATCTCATTTAACCAAATTTCTATATCTCATAATAACGAAGATCCCCATGTTGAGAATGAGTTTGTGGATACCCTGTAGCCCAGTGGTTCCCAAAGTTGATTGGACCGCGACCCACCTAATATTCGCTCGCGACCCATAGTTTGGGAAATGCTGCAGTGTAGCCTATATATTCTATAATAATTATTACAGAATACAGACTATAATATTGGTATTATCATAATTGGCAAACTTCGAAACAGCCTTCTAAACAGTGAAAGAATTTTTCAAATCGGCCTAAAAAAAAATTGTGTTTTAAAGACCACCAACAGCTAAGGTTATTTGGGCCTAGCACCAATTCATATTTTCAATTCATTATTTTTTTTTTAATAATAAATTGAAAATCCAATTGACACTTTTACCAGCCCTCGGGCTAGAACCCGGGAACTGGGGACTTGTAATAGAGGAACCATAGCAACGCCATGTAAACAACAACACTGCTACACGCTCGGCTATCAAATCGGCCTAGTAGTTTCTTAGATTAGCACGGACAATCACACAAACATACCAACAAACCTTCTGATATTACCTGTAGATTTTATCACAATATATCAACAATTCGTGAGCGGGTAGCGTTAGAAGTTTGCGTGTATTTAGCCAGTAACCGAAAATAAAATCAATCATTAAAATCTTGAATAATTATTTTAATTAAAATATTTTTAATTAAAAAAGAGTACCACGTAGACATTATAAAAGAACTGTGCTATTATTGTGACAGATCTCCCGGGCAGTGTTTATTTTTTTTTTGTTTCAAGTTATATTTTTCTCTGAATGATGGCGTTTGATGTTTGCGATTTGCACGTAGGTATATTATAAAAGTGATGGTTGTATAATAAATGTTATCGGAAAATAAAGTTCACTTAGATAATAATAAAGGCTAATTGATTAAAGAGCTCTAGGCCTTGAAGTTAAACTTGATTCACTTCACTTAAAAGCTATTCATTTTTTTTCTAGACCTAAAAATTCGGTTAATAGCGTGTAAACTATAGTTATATTATAAAACCACTAAAAATTGAAAAATAGAAAACTTTGAAAAATGAAACCTCCTTCAAAAAAGCCATTTAAAAGAGGAAAAAAGAATTTTGAGGTCGGGCCAATTTAATAAAATAAAAGTAGATAGGTAGTATATAAAACGTTTTAGCAGAATTGGAGTCGACCTCAAATTTTTTTTATTTTCCTCTTTTTAGTGGCTTTTTTGGCGTTTTGTTAAGTTTTTTATCTGCAGATATTTTCATCTAACTGTGCATGCAATGAGCTTACGACTGGCTACCTCAGAATTTTTTTTGTTAAATAGCTGGTTTGCATTCTTCTGAAAAATGATAAAATCTCTGAAACTAGAGCCTTTATGAAGGATTTAAAAAAGCCTGTCTTATTCCAAATTAACTGAAGATTTTGAAAAATTGACAAAAAATTCAAGGATAGACAGGGGCGTGCGTTTTTTCTTAAATTTATCCAGTCGTAACCTCATTGCACGCCACTGGTTTGTCACATTTAGATGAAAATATCTGCAGAAAATAGCCAATCATATAGAAGCCTAGAAGGTATGAATGCAAAGTTTTGTTCGATTTACAGCTTTTCCCCTGAAGATATGATAAAAAAATCTATTTTTATAAACTTTGACACCCTGCATCTTACTTAGAAAACAATTGAGAGGATTATTGTTATGTTTTTCAAAATGAGAACGACGAAGAGAATATTTTGTCAAAATATTCAATGTCAAAACTGAATCACCCTGTATAATTGAGGGTTCGCGACAGTGTTGCTAATCTCTAAGGGGTCCGTAGACGAAAAAGTTTCGGAAACTCTGATATAGAGCCTTGCCAAACACGCAAAACATACAAAATCAATAACAAACAAACAAACACGCAAGATGAAAGAGCAATGGTGGATAACTAAATGAAGTTGTCATTGTGTCATTGTGTTGGCCGCTCTCTCGCTGTATCAAAATATATACTACTGCAGACTTTATTTGCCAGTAGTCCCCTACGTGCCCTCGTCTGTTTCATAACTACAGAGACACTACATCTCTTTAAATTGTTCAGACTGGAAACTATATTAGATATAATATAAAAACACCTCAAGAAAAAGCTATTGTATTATTTGCCAGCAATCCTCTACCAACGGGTATGTTTTATAAATACAAAGATGCATTTAAGAAAAAAGTAACATATTATTTTCCAGCAATCCTCTACGAGCTGTTGTCTGTTTTATAAAAATAGAGTCGACGTATTTAAGAAACATGTAACGGTATTGTTTTCCAGCAATCTTCTGCAAGCTGTTGTCTGTTTCATAAATATGGAAACACATAAATATTAATTCAAAAAAAGCAACGTACCGTATTTTCCCAGCAATTCTCAACAAGCTGTTGTCATTTTCACATATAAAATCAGTTCATAAAATTCAAATTTGCAGTCGAATTAGAAATAATAAAATAAGTCTATTTTTCGTTTTCAGGGTTTATTCATGAAGCAGGATCGATTGGAGAAATCAAATTTTTGATAACTTCATAAATAAATTTTTACTTCCCACCTCTACTATGGTAGGGAAGTAATGGATTCAGTCCGAAAACAATATTTCGAGATTTTAACAGATTTTCACGTTTTGAGACCCTAGCAATCGTTTAAGATCATTTTCTGACTGATGTCTGTATGTGTGTGTGTATGTGTGTATGTGTGTATGTGTGTGTGTGTGTATGTGGTCAATTTTTCGCCTTCGATATCTTAAGAACGGAACAACATACGGGCATGCCGATTGTTCTATTGTGTTTATCAGCCTTTAACTTAGATCTGATTAGATTTTGAGTCAAATCGGTTCAGTGGATCCTGAGATATTCAAAAAAACGTCCTCAATGTCACGTATTAACATAGGTAAAAAAAAATATAAATGAATTCTAGATGTTATAATATGAAAAAAATGTAAATATTTTTTTTCTCTAAAATGTATAGTTTTCGAGAAAAAAAATATTTTACTAAAAAAAATAAAAATTGTACGTAAATCAAGGTAACCATGATTTTTGCTATATTAAGCTAGCCATCAATAGATCACCAAACAAAAAATTCGACTGATGACCAGTCCTATACTTCCCACCTAGTAAATATTTGCAAAAAATAAACACTCTTTTTTTTATTCTTTGACTAGGCCCAAATAACCTTAGCTGTTGGTGGTCTTTAAAACACAATTTAATTTTTATTCTTTGAAAAAAGCATGGCCCTCTTTTTTGTTTGGTGATCTATTGATGGCTAGCTTAATATAGCAAAAATCATGGTTACCTTGATTTACGTACAATTTTTATTTTTTTTAGTAAAATATTTTTTTTCTCGAAAACTATACATTTTAGAGAAAAAAAATATTTACATTTTTTTCATATTATAACATCTAGAATTCATTTATATTTTTTTTTACCTATGTTAATACGTGACATTGAGGACGTTTTTTTGAATATCTCAGGATCCACTGAACCGATTTGACTCAAAATCTAATCAGATCTAAGTTAAAGGCTGATAAACACAATAGAACAATCGGCATGCCCGTATGTTGTTCCGTTCTTAAGATATCGAAGGCGAAAAATTGACCACATACACACACACACACATACACACATACACACATACACACATACACACACACATACAGACATCAGTCAGAAAATGATCTTAAACGATTGCTAGGGTCTCAAAACGTGAAAATCTGTTAAAATCTCGAAATATTGTTTTCGGACTGAATCCATTACTTCCCTACCATAGTAGAGGTGGGAAGTAAAAAGAGGGCCATGCTTTTTTCAAAGAATAAAAATTAAATTGTGTTTTAAAGACCACCAACAGCTAAGGTTATTTGGGCCTAGTCAAAGAATAAAAAAAAAGAGTGTTTATTTTTTGCAAATATTTACTAGGTGGGAAGTATAGGACTGGTCATCAGTCGAATTTTTTTCTGATATGATGCACACTTTCTGGACCTCACAGAGGAAAGGTTTGCTGGTTTGTTTGTTTATCCGATTGAGATGAAACTTATTTATTTATTGTGGATTATAGACGCGTCGACAACTTAGGTCATTAGCGTCTTAAATACAACAAATATCATATATCACATAATCACTTAAAACTAAAAAACATCACAAAACATCCATGAGCAGAGGTGGGATGCGAACCCACGACAGTCTGATTCAGAGGCCGCGACGCTACCAACTGAGCCATACTGTCCTCATTGAGATGAAACTTTTACTGACGAAACGGTTTCCTGAATGACTTATGCTGGGTTTCAGAAAGCAATGTCAGAAAATCTTATTCGACAACGACCTTACATTATGACCACACATATTTCTCCATAAGAAAGCAGAGTTTTAAATAATTCCTGCTCGAAAAATGATTGATCGATTGAAATAATATATTTTTTCTCCTACCTAGGCCGAAAGTTCGTACTTTCGTCCTTGCCAAGCGGGAACAAAGTCGCTCTTTATTCCCGTGGTACGGACAAGTGCGCGTGCGCAATAGTACTTATGCCGGCTCTCAAGCACCTACTTCTGTCTCCTACACATTAAAATTATTTCCTTTAAAACTATTTTTTAATAATAAAATAAAATAAAAATAATAATTTTAATAATTTTTTTTTCCAATTTTGGGAACTTTCGGCCTGGCAGGAGAAAAAATAGTATGCGCAACACGGGAGGAAATTAGTACATCTCCTCCCGCGTATTTTCCACCCTCGCCTTCGGCTCGGGTCGCAATTTTATACGCGGGAGGAAATGTAGCACTTTCCCCCCTTGTGGCACAATGTACTATTTTAAACTGTCTCCATAAAAATGTATCCCCGGATGTGGACCGCAGTCTGCCAGTTGGTGATCACCAATCTATAGTAGGTATTGTAAACGGAATATCATCCACCTGTTCGTCGGTTGCTGAGCTAATAAAAGTAGACCCACCTCGTCAGTGTAGAGTTTACATAACGTTCATAGAAACTGGCGTATCTAAACATCAAACAGAACCGCAAAGACGGCGAGCTTGTTTCAGATCTTTAAGGGTAGAGTTTGAGTTTAATAGATGTTGACAAACTTAGCCCACGAGCATATTATAGTTTCTTCTCAACTATATTAATGTGTCGGTCTGCTCCACCTCTACCCCCCACCCCACCCCCCACTAAATCTGTGCCATGTATGCGTACGTCCCGTAACCATTACGTCAGGTTAGGCTTGGAACCGTTTTAGGGTAAACTATACTCGCTGAGAAGAGAGGGACGGTTTTATAAAAAACTAGCCGTTACCCGTGCCTTCGCCCACGTATTTTTCGATTTATGATTTATAATCCCCACCCCCCCGCGAGAAATTTTTCTCCTGCGAAACGAAGCCGGGCTGGTGGTGTTTATTCGCTCGGATATTATTAATACATTATTCACTCGCTTTGCTCGTTCGCTCGAAAATTAATAATACATTACTCAATCGCTTCGCTCGTTCGCTCGAATTTTATTAATACATTATTGCTCATCTACGTTATATAAGGAACTCCTATGCAAAATTTCATGCTTCTAACTTAAAAAATTACGAATTTCCATACTAACTTTCATCTCCTCTTTAACCCCCTTAGGGGATGAATTTTCAAAAAAAACTTTCTTAGTGCTCACCTACGTTATATAAGAAACTCCTGTGCAAAATTTCATGCTTCTAACTTCAAAAACGACGAATTTTCATACAAACTTTCATCCCCTATTTAAACCCCTTAGGGGTTGAATTTCGAAAAATCCTTTCTTAGTGGGTGCCTACGTCACAAAAGGAACGTACTTTCCAAATTTCAAGTTTATATCTTTAGCGGTTTGACCTGGGCGTTGTCTGTCAGTCAATCAATCAGTCAGTAACGGAACTGTTTTATATATATAGATTAAAATGTCAAAATATGTAGCAATTACCTAGGTGACGCCAATTTCCCCTTTATCGTTACAAAAGATTTCAAATAGATACGTCGCTAAAGAAGTTTTCACTTCAAAAAATTAAATTGAAAAAATCAAAAAACCCAACTGCGTAATAAAAAGCGAACTATAAAGATCGAAACAAGATCAAATGATAACATGCAGTCGGAGGCATCAGATAGTTCTGTTCAACTTGGGTTTGAAAATGGCCGAGCGTGTAGCAGTGATGTTGTTTACATGGCGTTGCTATGGTTCCTCTATTACAAGTCCCCAGTTCCCGGGTTCTAGCCCGAAGCTGGTAAAAGTGTCAATTGGATTTTCAATTTATTATTAAAAAAAGTAATGAATTGAAAATATGAATTGGTGCTAGGCCTAAATAACCTTAGCTGTTGGTGTAGTTTGAAACACAATTTAACAATTTATTCTGTTCGACTTGTTACTACATGTATGCCTCCGACTGCATGTTATCACTTGATCTTGTTTCCATCTTTTTTGTTGGGGTTTTTTGATTTTTTTAATTTAATTTTTCATTTACGTCTTTTAAGTGTTATTTATATTGTAATACCTACATAATATACACCTAAACCTTCCTCGTGAACCAGTCTATCAAAATCCGTTCAGTATAAATATTCACGAAGAAAATCGGGCAGACAAACGCGGCGGTGGATTTTGTTTTATAATATGCAATGGTTGAAAATTCAAGTTATTTTATCACTGAAGCTAGTTTTTTTACAAAATATAAAAAAAACGATGTAAACGTTCACACTTTTTATTCTTTTTAACTAATAGTAACAGATATATATTTTAATAATGACCGCCCCAGAGGTACAATGAAACGTACATTACGAAAATACATGAGTATATCACGAATCAAGTCATGCATGCCTACATTTCGTACAAGTATATGGTATTAGAACGCACGAAAAGGTTTCAGCAAAACCACATAATGTATATGCGGTACTGAAATTCAATAGCTAAAATTGGTGTAATTTAATTATAAAATAATAACATAATCATACACTTACCTGAAACTAATATATCGGAACACATACACTATACAGGTTTGTATTTAACACAAAATCAATACTACATAAATAATATATAAAATTAGAACGGGACCTCTGTTACAGCTTAACCAGCTATAGTCTTTCCCACCAACAAATATAGTTATCACGTCAACAGCACATGTTTGGCTAGTATGCACAAAGTATCTGATTTGTTGTTCTGCTGCGTTGAGTTTTAAGCGACCATTCAGATGTGCTTAGTAGTTTTTAACATTGGAAATGTTTATGTTCGTATATGGGGGCAGAGTTACGAGTTTTCGTTCAAGGCCAAAAGATAACGGTGTCGCGATCAAGTGAGGAGCAATCATGCAAAATTGAACAAATGCAATTTTTTCGAAATGTGTTTTATATCATGTCTAGTTAATTGAGAAGTATTTGCGACGATCTGCGGTGTTATTTTTGAGCAAATGTTATAAATACTGTATAAAAATCCATTTAAAAGTTAAGTAATCAAGCAAAAGTGAACGCGTATATAACAGAAGAATAATAGGGTTATTCCTGACAAAACTAAACAGTGCATTGATAAATATTGTGTGTATAATAAACAGTTAATTATGTTTCATATATGCTGTTATCATTTCCAATGTCCTCGATGGTTGCAAGGATTGCGAAATCTGTGAATTTTTTGCTATATCGGTTCATGGGATAGAAAAAAATCACCAGAAGGGTAAAACCTAATGTGCGCGCACCATGAAGCGACCGCCATGTTCTTAGCAGGCACAGCTACCAGTTCTGATTCAAGCTGTCGTATCAGTCTTGTAGTAAAATTAGTGGCGGGGAGTTAACTTGAGAATGTGTACAATTCATGATCCGCACAATAGTGCTTGGCAGAGCGGTGGCGAGTGCGGGGCACTCTCCAGAGTGTCACAGAATACCATGCAGTAATAGATTATGTGGTTGAATAGGCATCTTTGTCCCAGAATACTATAAAAATTTCGTGGTACTGTCGTATGCCTAATTGTTTAAACTTTAAACAATTATAGAGATAACAACCCTATACTGTTTACGGTACTACTCAAGGTCACCAAATCGAAACTCACACGTATAACTTACTTACTATTCTTCGGTTGTGTTCAAGGTCAACACCGAAATACCGACGATTAAATATTATTGAACACAGAGCAAAAGTATGTACACTTTTTAGCATGTGAATTGTGAATATTGTTGTAAATAAATTTCTGTTCTGTCTGTCTTCTGTACCTTGAAAGTTGAACCTAACCTTACTAACACTATTTTGAAATTGTCCTTATTCCGTTTAAATGACAGCTGTTCCGTTCCGAGCGAGTTCTACGTGCGAAAGAGGCAGGGCAACAAAGGCTGAAAACGAAGGTCGGAGCTGGGGTTGTGGGATAGCGTGTGTGGTTTTTCAATGTATAGCGCAGTTTATTATTATTTTCTATTATTTTACATAATACCGAGATTTAAACAACAGTTATTTTATGCAAATACAAAAACAGATTTGTTTTTAATTTACCTATCGTATGAAATATTTCAGACAATGAGCCTATAGCCTTTTTTTTAAATCATTGGAATGAATTCTCTATAACTTAAATAATGTCGTTGGATTTTTTGTCTAGCACTTAAAACGATGTCACAATAAATTTTTGAAGTTGATAAATATTTTTCCTTTCAAGAGGCTGACGTCATTGGCGCCAAACATCACAGCCTACTATCTGCACCCATATTATATATTTATTATCAATCTAATTCTGATCTTCCGAGATCAGTGTACAGCGAACAGAAGCCATACATAGGTGCCCTTGTAGTCCAGTCACGAGAGGAAGTCCACCTTGCGTTTGGTGCAGCAAATGATTTTATTTTTTTGTGTCCTCAAGCATGTTTAGGAGATGTCAAATCCAAGTTTGCGACCTCTAAACAGGGCGGGGGAGTTTTGGTGGGCTAAAAACCACGATTTTTTTGCACTTTTTTCGATTTCTTACTTATAATATGGAAACGGCTGGTCCTATCGAAAAAATTGTTCTATTCAAAATTAAAGGGCACAAAATTTACTTCAAAATGCACTAGTCAAATATGTTGATGTTCCCATTTTTACCGGCTCTACAGAACTTAGAAAATTGCCAAAATTTACCAAAATGAAAAAAAAGCATTTTTTCAAGCTTTTAACTATTGAAAAACTCGAATAGCCTATAACCTTCCTTAATAAATGGGCTATCTAACAAAAAAAAATTTTTCAAATCGGACTGGTAGTTCCTGAGATTAGCGCGTTCAAACAAAAAAAAATAAATTCTTTTTTTGTTTGAATGCGCTAATCTCAAGAACTACAAGTCCGATTAAAAAAAATTTTTTTTTGTTAGATAGCCCGTTTATTAAGGAAGGTTTTAGGCAATTCGAGTTTTTTTAAATTCAATCCCAAAGGGGGTAAAACGGGGGTGTAAGATTTTTTGTTATTACAAAAAATCTTACTCCCACGTTTTACCCCCTTCGGGGTTAAATTTAAGATAAACTCGTATATCCTATAACCTTCCTCAATAAACGGGCTATCTAACAAAAAATTTTTTTTTTTTAATCTGACTTGTAGTTCCTGAGATTAGCGCGTTCAAATAAAAAAAGAGTTTATTTTTTTTGTTTGAACGCGCTAATCTCAGGAACTACCAGTCCGATTTGAAAAAAAAAATTTTTTGTTTATTAAGGAAGGTTATAGGCTATTCGATTATTTTTTTTAATTCAATCCCACAGGGAGTAAAACGTGGATGTAGGATTTTTTGTTATTACAATAAATCCTACACTCCCGTTTTCACTCTTTGGGATTGAATTTTTAAAAAACTCGTATAGGGTCTCATTGATTAGTACTTTGCTTCTTTTACAGACTGGTAGTTCCTGAGATTAGCGCCTTCAAACAAAAGAAGAGTTTATTATTTTTTTTTTTTTCTAAGTTCTGTAGAGTCGGTAAAATCGGAACAAAAACATATTTGACTAGTGCATTTTGAAGTAAATTGTGTGCTCTTTAATTTTGAATAGAACCATTTTTTCGATAGGACAAGCCGTTTTTATGTTATAAGCAAAAAACGTAAAAAAGTGCAAAAAAATCATGGTTTTTAGTCCACCAAAACTACACCGCTCTGATTTAGAGGTCGCAAACTTGGATTTGACATCTCCTAAACATTCTTTAGGACACAAAAAAATAAAATCATTTGCTGCGCAAAACGCAAGGTGGGCCTAACTTTTTAAGCTCTCGTGACTGGACTTAGTATATAGAGTATATAATATTATCTTCACAGAAGCGTGCGTAGAGCTTGGACAGGTATTAAAATTTAAAAATTTGTATCTCCGTAAAAACTGAACGTAAATGAAATGAAATGAAACGCCATTTTGTTTGTGGCAATGATTTATAATAGGAAGCAGTCATGTATTTATTATTTGTTTGATTATTAACAAATAATTTAATTTTTTTATAATGTATCTAATAATGTATGTACACTACTATTTGATGTTATTAAACATTGAAAATTTATTTAAAATTATCGTCGACTGTTATTTTCAAAGGAAATATTTAGGTCAATAATTACGTATTTCATTTTATTATAATGATAAATGATAATATGAATGCTATTAAACACAGTAATTCTAATTTCAACTTAACGAGTTATTGACCAAGAAAATTTTTACTGATCCTTTGTGTTCTTCAAAGGCTAAGTCCGTCAATTAAAGATCAAAATTGTTTTCAAATATTTTCGAAGGTCGTTTATTTATTTATTTATTAATTGACAACTGTGGATTATAGACGCGTCGACAACTTAGGTCATTAGCGTCTTAAATACAACAAATATCATAATATATCATGACCTAAAAACTAAATAACATCACAAAACATCCATGAGCAGAGGTGGGATTCGAACCCACGACAGTCTGATTCAGAGGCCACGACGCTACCAACTGAGCCATACTGTCCTCTTCGAAGGTTGTACCCAACTATGCAATAACATCCTATTTCCGTTTACAGGGCTTGAGAACGACCGAGCGTGTAGCTATGCTGTTGTTTACATGGCGTTGCTATGGTTCCTCTATTACAAGTCCCCAGATCCCGGGTTCTAGCCCGAGAGTTGGTAAAAATGTCAATTGAATTTTCAATTTATTATTAAAAAAAATAATGAATTGAAAATATGAATTGGTGCTAGGTCCAAATAACCTTAGCTGCTGGTGGTCTTTAAAATACTTTCCGTTTATATACAGAGTGTCCCAGACATGACTTCCCAAGCCTATAATATCCTGATTATTTTTTTAAGATAACCCCTCTATATTATTCGTAAATGGGACGTTTTTAAAAACGTGTAAAAAGTTCTCATCGATATCGCGCCGGCATTGCATTCGAGGTTCAAGGTCATGAAAAACAATCAACCTTGTAGAGAACAAAACTCTCTGTACAACACCGAAGTGATTCCAAGTGTTTCGTTTGCACGGAACACTAAAAGAACTAAATTTTGTTTTATTTTTAACAAAAAACCCAGTATTTGCTCCTTTTTAAAATTTATTTTTATTTATTGTAGATTATAGACGCGTCGACATCTCAGGTCATTAGCGTCTTTCAACTACACTAAATAACAACTATCTTAAAACTAAATAACATCACAAAACATCCATGAGCGCAGGTGGGATTCGAACCCACGGCAGTCCAGTCCAGAGGTTGCGGCACTAAGCACGCTAACCACTAGGCTATACTGCCTTCCCTTTTTAAAATGATAACTTAAAACCCATTATTAGGTTCCGTTTTCTTTTGAGGTACGCACCGTTAAAAATGTCTGAAAAATGAATATTTCACTAGGAGAACACGGCTGTTAACGTGTTAAAATTAGCTTCGATTGTAACAAACTATTGCAAAATGACAATATGTTTAATTGGAAATATTGTTTTAATTATTATGGCATTACATTTGACCATTGTTTGCAGCAGCGCATAGAACACCGTATCTACATTAGCTTTTATCGTATAAATTTTATTCACCTATGTGAACATGTTATTTGACCTAAATACTAAGTGACCCGTTGACCACTGGACAATATGGATATTATGTTATAGTCTGTGTCTACGTCCAGTGGACATAACTGAAAAATAATTTTAAAAAGCCAACTAAAAGAAAGGAAAAAAATTGAAGTCGGCGCCAATTTAATAGGTAAATTTAGTTATATAAACAGTTTTATAGTAAAATCTGGATGACCGAGCTTTGCTCGGATGAGTTCAAAAAAATAGTACTTAAAGTTCCCATTTCATCAAAATTGTTAGTCTTTTTTAAGAAAAAAAATTACATACCTATAAGTAGATAATATTATTATACGTCAGTATACGTCATACTACATAACGTATGTACCTACATATTTTCAAATTATTACTGATTATTTTAATAAGTTAAAGATTATAAATAATGAAAATAGTTTGTTTTTTCCAAAGCCTACTCACCATACGACACTGTTTTATAACGTTAAAAAAACTGTTTTTTAAAATGATAAAATCGATAAGAAAACGAATTTTTCCAGGGATGAAACCTAGCTAGATCGATTTTTTGCCCCCCGAAACCCCTTTTAATTAAATTTCATCCAAATCGTTAGGGCCGTTTTCGAGAAAATATTTATATAGGTACATAGGTACATATATACAAGATTTGCTCGTATAATAATATAGGGATAAATTAGCGCCGACTCAAAATTTTTATTATTTTCCTGTTTTAGGTGGCTGTTTTGAAGGTTTCTTTTGTTATTTTATTTTTTACTTTTTAGTGACATTGCATTAATGAACTAAAATTATAAAATTGAAATGTCTTAAAACCAAAAAGATGTGACTTCGATATTTTGTTCCCAATTCAAATGTTACTTTACTCAAGTCTTCATGGTTACCGGGCTTGTAGGCCGTGGTCCGATGGTATTTCTACCTGACGTTTCGTCTACAACTGCGGTAGACATTCTCAAAGGCGATGTGGCAGCGGTCGAAGTGTCCTCCTTGGCGGCTCACAGGTCAGTGTGTCAGTGACTGGTGTCCTCCCTTCTTTTATGCCTAGTACCAGTGTGTTCTCTGTTCGGTCGTAGTCCGCCTCTCTGTAATTGGTCAACTGCGCTGTGTGTAGTGGTGGGGGTGAGTTCTCTACTCGGTCGTATTCCGTCCTTGTATGATTGGTCATTGGTTTTGTATGTCGGAGTGCTGGTGTCCAGGTTTTACTGAAATTGAGGCCTTCATTTTTCGGTTGAAGTTCTGTGTGTATTTCTACAAGCCCGGAAACCATGAAGACTTGGAACAATGCCGGCCGTGAAAACTTGCACACCTTACTTTACTCAGTTCTCAGCTGCTAATGTTGAAATCTTGGGGGTCGTATTAGACGTTGACAACATGACGTAGATTGTGGAAGTTCATATAACTAAAATATAACAGTAGGCAACATGTTATGAAGTTAATATAATAGTGCTATTTATCAGGTACATAAATTATACAAGGTGTTAAAAAATAATGCGGCCAAATTAAAAAACTCGGGTCGCAGTGCCAAAACCCTGCCGACAATATAGTGTATTTGCTAATACAGGCCTTGTGGCTTTAATACGTGAACTTAAGTTTGATTTTGGACAAAGTAAAAAATTTAACACCTTAATAAATCCCTTAAAAAATATTTTTCTTTCTTAATTTTTTCAATATTATTATCAATACAACCTCTGTACCAAATTAAATACACCCTTCAGTAAGTAAATCACTATCCGCAAACTAGTGTTTTCATAAAATTTGTAAGTCCGGTCCTGTCGGGCGTATTTTATTAAAATTTTAGCAGCACATTTTGATCTTCACTACAGGGATAAATTTCAATTTTGAAACAACTCTGAAAACTTGTTCGGTATTTTTGGGCCCAAAAACATATTTCAACCCCTAAAAACCACCCTTAAAATGGTCCGATTAGGCCCATTTTAAATAGGCTTCGTGCGGTGATGGATTTCAACGTGCCTACCAAATTTCGTCAAAATCAATTAACTCTTTCGAAAGTTATAGCCCGCACGCACAAACACACACACACATATATATATAAACAGACATTTCTAAAAATGGTGCCAAAGTGTTCAGGAGGCTATGAAACGTCGAGAAATTTTGGTCCGACCCCTAGGTCCCACCATCCGACCGACGCCAATAGTGTATGTGCCATATGGCAAATACACTAATAACAGAAAAATGCAGTTCCAATTCTCTAGCATTTGAAACAATAGATTGAAAGTTTTCTTCGGAATCTTGTATCTAAGATACTTTTTATTGTAAGTATCTTTATCTGACAATGAAGATACTTTTCAAAAATATCTGGTATCTAAGATGAGTACCTATATTCAAAATCAAGTCGGGGCTGCCATTGGTAATTTTCAAAAATACCCAAAATTGATATCATTATTCGAAGTTATTCGAAAATCACCGTATTTTCCCTACAAATGTCTCAATTAGCTTAAACTTCCTCGCTGTTTGGGGAATCCCACACAGACTGTCAAGGCTGAATTTATATCAGAATCGCGAATTTTAATTTAACGGGACAGTTTCATAAAACACATTGTATATCGACCCCATAGGTAAGATACATACACAATGTGTGCTGCATACTTCGCTAAATAAACTGTCAGGAATAAAACGAAGTACTGTCTCTTGTTCCCACATCTGTGCGCTGAAGCGTCAGATTTCATAAGAGTAAGTTAGCTTAGTTCCTACAAAAATCCTACAAAAATCCAAAAGTGAAATTTTTTTTGTTCCAGCGGCTATCTGACCCAAATCTCCGATTACTGCTGATTACTTAAGTCCGACTGAAGGCCTGTTTTGGACAAAACTGAACATAATGCTAAAAAATCAAGATAAAATACTTTTTGTCATACCCACTATAAAATAATTGCTTTACATGCATGTATTTAAAACGAATATTCACTCAAAATAGTCGACGTCTTACTCTTGTGTTGATAACGAACTACGATAATTTATTAAATATAAGAATAAAATATTTTTTCAAAACACATCCGCTCTCGCATAGTTCACGGGTTGATCATCGATCATCCCAGATACAATTCTACATGCACACTACCTACAATACACACATATTCGTGAAAACAATTATCTGGTATTGTATGTAAACATTCCAGAGCAAATTATTTCTTTGGGTCCGAAAGGGCCAGAAGTTAATTAAAGAATATTATTTTAACAAATTTTGAAGGTACCTACGATAGTCCAAATTATACAGGCTGTTAATTAAGTATGTGCACAAACTTATTTATGATTGATTTTAAGACAAAACCGTCATATTAATATGGCTCCGCAACGGATCTGTTTTCCAGATACAGGGTGTTTAAAAAAAAATTTATTAGAGACGCTAATGACTTCTGTTGTCGAGCGTCTATAATCCACAATTCAATTCATTTCAAAAATTTATTATTAAAGTGACTGAATTAAAAATAATTTAATACTTGCAAAATGTAAACTCTGACTATCTATTAGTATGTGTTGGAAAGTTTTAATCAAGTAACTGGCACTATTAAAAAAAAAAATAAAAAAATCTAAATTTTAACATCTGGCTCACAGGACTAAAAAGGAGAGTAGGCTGTATTCGGATAAAAGGATAGAAAAGGGGCTTAACCGATTGTTTGTGGCCCACGAATTTTTTTTTTATCTTGTCCCATCATTAAAATTAATTATCGATCGCTGGTGTATAGTTTTCCGATTCCAGTCCTAGAAGAGTGACGTTTTATGAATCAGGCAGGCAATAAATTAAATGAGTAAAATATCGTATTGATTTTCTAAATGTACTATTTTACATAATACATAAATTTTTTAATGCATTTATACATTTTATATTTTCCTGCTTTATGTTTTATAGACCATAAAGTTTTTCTGAATGATATTGTAGCTATTTCAAGGGTTGTATTGATACCGAAACGTCAAGTGACATTTGAAAGCACATTTCACGCTCTACCACGTAAAGCTACATTGGAAGGGAGGGGGGGATCAAAAAGTGGATTAAATTGGGCCACGTGATTTATGGACGCAGCCGAAAAAATAATCGAAATCTAAGTAGGTGCCAAGTTTTTACACACGATTTATTTATTTATAACTAGCGGCCCCGTCCGGCTTCGCCCGGGTGCTAAGAAAGCTCGAGTGCAATACACTACTCACTCGCTTCGCTCGTTCGCTTGAATATTATAAATACACTGTTCACTCGCTTCGCTCGTTCGCTTGAATATTATAAATACACTACTCACCCGCTTCGCTCGTTCGCTTGAATATTATAATTACGAACAAATTTGATTACCATAAAAAAAGTTATAGTGAGTCAACCTTAAAAGATAGACATATGCTGTCGCGGACTTTTTTTTAGAACTTTTAAAAGGGAACAATTGAGTATGTGAATGATTTTTTTTTACTTAAATGGAAAGACCACATACAAGTTTTATAGCAAAACTGTTTTTATTTAATTTTTTTGCTTAAAATTAAAAAGTTATATTTAAATAAAAATTAATTTTTAAACTCAGTTCCGATGACGCGCCGAAAGAATCCGAACGCGTGTGACGTCATTATGTTATCTATGGTCTTTGTATCCATGGTTACCAAGTTAAAAATTTATTATTTTTGATAGTATGTGTAATACATATACACAAATACCAACAAATGCACACAAATTTTAACATAACGACGTCACAAACATTCCTGGCGCGTTTTAAAGTCACGTGATATTTTTTAAATTTTTATACATTTTAATTAATTTTTAGTAACTTATCTATGGCTTTAAAAAAAATTTTCTTTTCGTTTTTCAATATTATTTATGTTAAACTATTAGAAAAAATTAAAAAAATAATATTTTTTTTTAAATTTAAATACCTAATTCCGTCATACATGATTTTTGCGCAACTTTAACCGTTTACGCAGCGGAAGCTCTCAAAAGGAATAATTTTTCCCGTTTTTGCAACATTTTTCATTGATGATGCTCCGCTCCTATTGATCGTAGCGTGATATAGCCTATAGCCTTCCTCAATAAATAGGTTATCTAACAAAAAAAAATTTTTTCAAATCGGACTGGTAGTTCCTGAGATTAGCGCGTTCAACCAACCAAGCAAACAAACAAACAAACTCTTCAGCTTTATAATATTAGTATAGATATTATAAAACACAAAAACTTGCTAAGTGAAAACTTGGCACCCACTTAGATCTCACTTCTTTTTCGGCGAAGCTGTTCTTTGTACCGAACTTGGCCCCTTTTTCACATTTATGTTTTTGGTGGGATATCAATACTTTTTGTAAAGCTACTGCCGTATGTCGATACACATAATATTCCTTAGCAGTTTGAAATATAATGGTAGAGGTGCAGATCTATACCCGTTTCTTCCACCACAATTCATGTTCTAGAGTCTAGACACAATTTGATGATTTGTAGTTTTCAGATTTTTTCTACCATGATTCCAAATTTCAAGTTTCTAAATCACCTAGAAGTGCAGGTCTCTAGGTTTTTGATGAGTGAGTCAGTGAGTGAGTGATAAAAATGGCACTTTTCAGACCTTAATAAGTCAAGAACTATAATAGGTTTATTAATGACATTTGGGATTCTACGTGTTCATTGTTCAATAGGACTTTATTAAACCAAAATTGCAAGTTTGTAGGTCTAATATTTTTTGAGTTATGGGGGTGGTCGAAAGTAGCTCCAAATGGTTCGACACTGCTGTGATACAGAAAATAAATTAAAGTTCATTACATAATAGTTTCATTCGCAGCGGGATAATTCCGCCCCAGTGCATCTCTGGGTACAGAGTACACTCTATGTTATTGCAAAAAAAGTTGGATTTGTTAGGCGCAGCATGTTTTCCTTACAGAGAATGTATTTTATGACTTTGTCTGCTATATGCAGGCTTTTTATTTTTGCTTTGAGCGACGTTGTGAATAAAAGTTGAACGAAGGGTGTTTTTTTTTATTAATAAAACATTCTTCTTTTAAAAATGCATTCTATCAATAATTGCGATATCCCTAATTTATTCAATTTACAGCAAACGTATTTATATAATATAAGAAACACCCAATGAAGTCACATTACAATGCAATATCAGAAAAATTTATTTGTTTATACCAGTCACCGTCGGAACAAATCGATAGAGCTGTTTTATCCCTGTCAGCGTAACGTTTCATTAATTTTTGAATCGGTAATTTTTGACCCGAGGTCATTCTAATTCACTGCCCTCACTAAAGAAGTATAACTTCAAAAAACTAAACATTCTAAAGGCCTGAGATTATAGTTAAGCATAAAGCTGTCAAATCGTATAAAGTCATTAAAGCATAATGGCTGAACCGATTTGGATGCGGTTTTCAGTGATGTAATAAAAAATAAATGTCAATTTTATGCGTGCGTTGTGACACCGTTAATGTAAATGTCAAAACGTAGGGTTAAACATACAGTAGGTTGGGTTGACTGTTTACTTTTGTGACACCGTTAATGCAAACTATTTCCAAATGATTTTTATGCGTGCGTTGTGACACCGTTAATGTAAATGTCAAAACGTAGGGTAAAACATATTATAGTAGGTTGGGTTGACTGTTTACTTTTGTGACACCGTTAATGCAAACTATTTCCAAATGATTTTTATGCGTGCGTTGTGACACCGTTAATGTAAACGTCAAAACGTAGGGTTAAACATATAGTAGGTTGGGTTGACTGTTTACTTTTGTGACACTGTTAATGCAAATTATTTCCAAATGATTTTAAGCCCGACTTCGTTTCGCAGAGATGTGGACAATAAATCATACTTCGCTTCGCAGGCGGAAAATTTCTCGCGGGAGGATAATAAATTAACAATATACTAAATATACGTGAGCTAGTTATTGAATATTTTTCTATTTTAAAAATAGCACCTTGCAAACTAAAGGTATGGATATGATCAGCACATAGATAGATCAGTTTTTAAACCGGTTTACGTAAACAAAAAACGCGCATAGGGCCAATCGACGATATGAAACAAGTGAAGTAGTAGGTATGTAAGTTTTATGGAAAGTTAGGTTGGAGTATAATATTTCATCGTCTCTGAATACGACGTGGCGTTCAATGTCGAGATTAGATCAAGCAAGCATCGGATCGCGCACGGCTTCGCTGGTTGGATGATGGCGCACCGCCACCCTTGGCTTGATCCGTCAGACAAACACACACACACAGACACACGTTCAATGAAATCATAGAGCTATAATAATACTAAATCTGATGAAAAACGATTTGTTTTGATTTCTTTTCAAATCTTAATTATTATTGTCGATATTAACGCTTAATAATCTTGTTTTTTATGTTAACTGGTTTGTAATAGTAGTTTGTTTCATTATATTAAATTATAAACTTTGTTAAAATACATAATTTTTCATAAAAATCTTCTTCCTGAAAGAAGTAAAACTTCAGGTGATCCTTTTCTAAATCCACCATTTTGGATTACACATTGGTCTCTTATATAATATTATGTAGGTATCTTTATTATGTATATTCAGTACTTTTGTAAAAATTATCCGATCCTTTTGAATATTGATATTTGTGAGTATTATAGGACATAAAAAAAATAAAATGGCGTCAGATTTTAAAATGGAAGCCAAATAATACCTTTTCAATTACTTATATTTTTCATAAAAATTCGATTTTATATACAATGCGTAAGAAGCTTAGCTTCTGTCGGGTGTCCCACGACACCTCATGTTTTTTTTTGACTTAAAACGGCTTTACAATACATTTTTGCAATAGACCCATCTCTATTCCTAGTCAATTGGCTGACGTCATTTACCTACGCCAAACATCCATAGCACACTACTATACAGTTCATATATTTAATATATTCTCATTCTGGCCGTGCGAGATCAGTATACAGGGAAGATAGACGGCCTGGTTAAATGGAATATGAAATATTTGCAGAAAAACGCGTTCGGCACCGATTATGTAATCAGGTATTAAAATTTAAAAATTTGTATGTCCAAAAATACTTAATGTATTGAAATAATATAAACATTATTGCACTTATTATCCTATACTGTATGGTCCTTAAATTTATTACTTTTATTATTATAAATTCTACAGAATTATCGCTAGGCACTTGGTAGAACATGATTGAATAAAAACTAATAAACAAACACTTGAAAAGTTCTACACATTTATTCATCTCAACGATCGTTTCGGGCTTCTAACTCATCATCAGGAGTTTACTTTAAAACTAAACGAAACGATCGTTGAGATGAATAAATGTGTAGAATTTTTCAAGTGTTTGTTTATTAATTTTTACTTTTATTATTATTATAGCAACAATTTCTAATTAGAAACAGTCGTATATAATTTATTTATTTCTTATTTTTTATTTTATCATCATTAGGATAGCCACTCGGTCAAAAACACTATGCTATTATCGTAGATAATGGGTTAGGGTTACCTTTTCTTCGATCTCTATACAAAAATATTACTTTTATTACAGCTCTGTGACATATGTTTCTTTCAACATGTTTTACCAATAAACTACGAGAAAGAAAGTTGATTTTTTTTTCGTTGCATCGTCAGCAAAAACTTAATTAAATTTTCGTGATATACAGACGCACGTCGTCTTCTTATATCACGGCGTATATTTTTAGGCGTACATTTTTAAAACATATTTTTGTGTAGGTGACATAATGTTATGAAAATGTTTCCCGTCTGTAGCATTTCCTTTAATAACCAATATTTTAAAAATAATACACCAGTCGCCCATAGTATTATATGCTTGTTTGTGTGACAATATCTCTCAACGAATAAAAATATTACGAGAAACCTTTTTTGTATATTTTTTCAGCTGTTAAACATGAAACGATAAATGAACTAGAATAAACTTTTGCTTATCAAATCCGATTGCCTCTTGTAAAAATATATATATATACCTATTTATAAATTACTTCACTCGAGCTTAAAATCGTTTTTACATCCTTTTCTACTTCCCTTTAGACTTACAATTAAAAAATACTATTTTTTGTACCTATTAGTAAGATTATTTTAACACATAGGATTTTACCTTTCAGTAGAGGCGCGTCCTTTAAGATTTTAGAACATAAGCAAACGGATGTCGTATTTTCGACGTAGAACTACGTTTTTCCCGGCGTTATAGAGGGGTAAATTGATGTGTGACAAAAAATGAGTGACGAAAAAAATGTTCTGCCCAATTATTGAGCAAAACATTTTTCGTTAGATTTTTTTTCGGCACTCATTTTTTGTCACACAATATTATAAAAATGTTTCGTTTAAGACCGGTTGCGAACCGATGTCAGATCGGTTCGTAACCTGTCTCAAACGAAAGAAGAAACAGTTTTACATCGATTTTGTATACATATAAGAATGTGTCAAAACAGTTTTTGATGTGAAACATCTTATGTCGGGCTGTGAACAATCGGGTGAGGGGAAATATGCAACGAAATTTATGGTCCGCTCCTTCGCTGCTGTTCTCCCCACCACTGCGGCACTCTCTCTCTCTCTCGGCTTCCGCGCGCTCGGGCAACCGCGTGTGTTACAGTGCAGTATATAGGGTTACGTCAGCATAACAGTTAGTTGTTGCTTTTGAAAAAATATATACTACTACATAGAGAATACCACCGAGTTCAATAACGTTTTCTTTGATGTTTCACATCTGTCGGGGGTCCCGAGACCCACACCCTTGTTTTGTACATTAACTAATCAATAATTAAAATTAAAAATTTAAAATATTTTTTGCCATACCTACAACAAAATAGTTAGGTATTTTCCATGCATGTAAAACGAATGAATTTTTTTCGGAGAATAACATTCTCGTACAGTTTGTAATATTCGAACGTTTTGTGAAGTCAGAATTTAGTGGGCAGTTTGTAAGTTCACAGGACCTTAGGTCGCAAAACTTCCTCATCTTGCCAACAACTTGTATTATTTATGAGTATTGTTTGGATGTATATTCGAATATCTTCTTAGTCTCTGGGTTCGGATAAAATATGTCTCAGTAAATTAGGTTAAAGCATTTAATAAATTTATGTATGCATGTTGCTTCATACGAGAAGTTTGCACATACATAAACTTATTGGCTGTAATCGTATTTTTGTTATTTTAACTGTTTGTTTAAAATTTCAATATCGATTATACAAAACAAATAATAAACTAAAACCAACATATTACGTCTGTTCAAACAGTGGTTTCATCTGCAAATGTCAGATGTAGCTACTTGTTCATCGGAAATTTTATAATTAAAATTTTTCCAGCTCCCTGAACTATGCTAAATCATTGTATTTTAAAATCGCATTACCGTAATTAGAGTTCGAATAGTAATATTTTTATATAAAAACGGAGTAGGCTGTGTCATCTACACGGCCTCGGATGTTTTGGACGTGCAAACGTCTGCTTAGGATGAAAGAAATAATAGTATATTGTGCGATTAGTGGGAGAAAGAGGAGATTCCTCGAGTGTGGATTTTGCCGCACGAGTGGGCGAAATGGCATTTTGCTCACTCTCTACGTCTACAGCCAGAGAATTCATTATTTCGCCCACTCTCAGTAGAGCCACGAAATTACATACTTCTTGCGGGTGTTGAACAATAGTATATTGTGCGACTAGTGGGAGAAAGAGGAGATTCCTCGAGTGCGGTAAAACACACGAGTGGAATCTCCTCTTTCGACCAATAGTCGCACACAATATTTTATTCAACTACCGCAAGAAATATGTCATTTCGTGGCTCTGCTGAGCGTGGGCGAAATAATGGGTGACCTGATTGATTGACGAAACTATCAACACTTGCCTAAACGTTCCCCGTAATGAGCGTGGGCGAAATTGTATTTCGCCCACTCTCTACCGCTCTCTACGTCTACAGTCAGAGAAGTCATTATTTCGCCCACTCTCAGTAGAGCCACGAAATTGCATATTTCTTGCGGGTGTTGAACAAAAATAATTATTTCATACCCCTATAAAACAGCTGCTTTACACGCATGTGTGTATGCATGTAAAGTGACTTTTTACAGGCCGCCGTGTGGGAAAGTAAAATTCGGTATCTAGTAATTTATTAAATAAATTTAATATTTTATGCTCGAACCTCGATTCTTGTAGACAATAGAGTATACATTGTATATTATATTAGCTCGGCCACACAGCTGTTTGAACATCTCAACGATGTTCCAAATCTTCATGGTTTCCGGGCTTGTAGGCCGTGGTCCGGTGGTATTTCTACCTGACGTTTCGTCTTCAACTGCGGTAGACATTCTCAAAGGCGATGTGGCAGCGGTCGAAGTGTCCTCCTTGGCGGCTCACAGGTTAGTATATCAGTGACTGGTGTCCTCCCTTCTTTTCAGCCCAGTACCAGTGTGTTCTCTGTTCGGTCGTAGTCCGTCTCTCTGTAATTGGTCAACTGTGCAGTGTGTGGTGGTGGGGGTGAGTTCTCTACTCGGTCGTATCCCGTCCTTGTACGATTAGTCATGGGTTTTGTATGTCAGAGTGCTGGTTCCCAGATTTTACTGAGATTGAGGCTTCATCTTTTCGGTTGAAATTCTGTGTGTGTTTATGTATTTCTATGGCCTCTCTGTATATTCTTGGGTAATAGCTCAACGTTCTGTCTATGGCTTGGGTTTCTTCGAAGAGGATCTTTCAGTAGGAAGGCTAGAGAACTCAGTAGCCTGGCTTTCATCTTTCGGAGTCCCTCCAGTTTTCGACACATTTTTGACATATTCTCCCCGTAGAGACGAAACGTCAGGTAGAAATACCACCGGACCACGGCCTACAAGCCCGGAAACCATGAAGACTTGGAACAATGCCGGCCGGGAAATCTTGCACACTTGGATCTCAACGATGATTAAATCAGACTATTCATGAACACTCTGTATTTATGCAGCAGCTGGAAGAGTAGATTTGCAACGGCTTTGTTCATATTGTAGATTCTAGTATGTTACTTCGTAACATCTCTAAATATGATTTGTAATATAGGCTGTCAAACAAATTTGATTTATACAACAAATTTCCAATAAATCAATATAAATTGGTAAACCGCATGTTCCGTTTACAATATAATTTATTCAACTGTGAAGACGTATGAAATTTAATTTCATATCCAGTTTCTGTTTAGATAACGTTTCCTGTTTTGCAAGTTCTGCTTTAATACAACATTTCCATATTTGTCAGCTTTCGTCTTACATTTCTTTTATTAATTTATTGACAATAACATCTCAATGGTTCAGATCCTGTATATTCAATCTCGGACAAGTTTCGGAGGATATAGAATCGTAAATAAGAATATTATCAATTCTATAGAATTATCGCTAGGCACTTGGTAGAACATGATTGAATAAAAATTAATAAACAAACACTTGAAAAATTCTACACAATATTTATTAATCTCAACGATCGTTTCGGGTTCCTAGCCCATCATCAGGAGTTTACATTAAAACTAAAATCTAAAAAGTCTACAAACATTATATATAGTGACCCAGTCACTATATATAATGTTTGTAGACTTTTTAGATTTTAGTTTTAATGTAAACTCCTGATGATGGGCTAGGAACCCGAAACGATCGTTGAGATTAATAAATATTGTGTAGAATTTTTCAAGTGTTTGTTTATTAATTTTTAAGAATATTATCAATCGCAACGTTTCGTTGTAATTAACAACTTCCTCAGGCTCTGTTACAGACATATATAAAATAATATTACATAGTAGTATATTACGTATTGTAACAAAGCTGTTTTCTTACGTGGGTGGAATAAATTATTTATTTCAATAATTAAAAATGTAAACAACAATATACAATAATACGTAACAAAGAAAAGTCAATTTCAACAGTCAACACTGTTTATATAATAATAACACGAACAGTATTTCTCAAAGTGAAAACACTTCAATAGCACTGTATTTATTTCAACTGTCACTCGTTGTTCGTTGTCTTTTCCGGTGACTGTTCTTGCTTATATAGTGGTAGCAGCTTGACCCCCACCACGCTCGCGCACTTTCCAGATCATTCTGGTGATTACCTGTGTCTTCGATATAATGCCACGCCTCACCATTGTTATTTGTTCTGGATGCTTCGATTGTCGCCAGTGGCGTATCATCTGGGTTTTTGCTACACATTGTTACTTGTTCTCGATGCTTCTATTGTCGCCAGCGGCGTATCACCTGGGGTTTTGCTACAGTATTAATTCCTAATTGACTATAAATAAATTTTAAAATCTCTCTATTTTATATAGTTTTTCGAATGCAGTTTTAATTGGTTAAACCAATGTTAATTTTTATGCTGCACACAATTTTAATTTATAAATTAACAAATTGAAAGTATTATATGTCGAGCGTTGTTCGGAATTACAACGGTTTTTTTATTGTTGTATCTATTTTACTGTTGCCAAAATGACAAAGCATCGCGGCTAATTGCATTCATGAATTTTTAATGTTGCAGTGCATTGATGCAGCGCAAACAATTGTATTGCTGGTTAATTATTACAAAAACTAATAAGAATGGTTTAAAATTTACCACTGCATGTTTCAGTAATTAGAGTTTTGCTCTTTGATTAAACAATACGTCATTAGTTCGATGTTCACAGTACCTACGTTTTGTTCTGTTTTTAAAAAATTTACAGAATTAGTTTTCCCAATGGAGTCGTTCCGTATTGTTTTATAGCGTCACTAGCGATCAGATCCGGCTTCACCCGGGTGCTATGAATTTATGATTTATTAATACATTACTCACTTGCTTCGCTCCAGTTATTATAGCCTATAGGTCTTAAAGCAAAGTATCCCCTATCGAACATTGAAAAAAAATTCAAATCGGTGTTCCGAGGTTACCCCTGATTTTTTTCCGGGCGAAGCCGGGCCGGCCAGTTTCAATATTAGACATTTCAACCTTCCTCATAAATCAATCTATCTAATCTTGAAAACCGCAACAAAATCTGTTCAGTAGCTACGGAGAAATTGGTTTTTGATGTGAAACATCTTATGTCGGACTGTGAACAGCCGCGTGAGGGGAAATATGCAACGAAATGTTTGGTCCGCTCCTTCGCTGCTATTCTCCCCACCACTGCGGCACTCTCTCTCTCTCTCTCTCTCGGCTTCCGCGCGCTCGGGCACGGGAAGAGAGAAAGAGAGTATCCATACGAACGTACTGTAAAGCAAAAGTATATGTATACACGTGTAGGTATGTAATATAGATACTTCGCTGTGTATTTAGTTGCGTTTCTGGCTCAGGCGTGCTCAAATGCCGCAACCGCGTGTGTTACAGTGCAGTATATAGGATTACGTCAGCATAACAGTTAGAATTGCTGCTTTTGAAAAAATATACACTACTACATAAAGAATACCACCGAGTTCAATAACGTTTTCTTTGATGTTTCACATCTGTCGGGGGTCCCGAGACCCACACCCTTTTTTTGGTATTACCACCGATTTTATTTTCACTTGGGCTAATCCAATACTTCACTATCATAGTAGAGATGGGAAGTAATAACATAAATTGCACAAAATAATAGTAATTGGAATAAACTTAAATATTATGTAGAGCTGGGTGGAAGACATGGAAGATAGGTATCGTCGCTATTATTATTTGCTTACGAGTAAAGATGCTGAAAAGAAATGTTCGGCATGAATCAATCAGATCAGTACGGAAAATAATAACGTTTAGTTTTGAATGCGCATAAAATCACGTAAATGTATAAAACAGACTGTTGTAATGAAAGTTTGAAACGTTTGGGTGATTTGTTACTGTGTTGCAATTTTAAAATTGCATTTTAAGTAAGTGGTTTCCACACATGAAAAACTATACGTAATACTTGCTTAAAAGCTTTCAAGACATTTTATAGTCTTGTCGTTAGACAACAAACTTACGATTGACAAACATTGTAACTATAGTAGGTAGGTAGACACTACTTACATTTTATCTAAGCGCAAGGAATGCGCCGGCCAAGTTCTCGCAACAAGCAAAACCGACCGCGCACTGTGCAATATTTACACGAACCGTTAGAGTCCTTTTCGGACCCCCCTCTATCTCTGAGGTTAGTTGCGTTACAGAACTGAATTTTTTCAAAAGGGTTAAGGTTACCAACAAGAGGCAGTATTCCAAATTTCATACGTCTAGGTGGAATGGTTTCCCAGATACGAATGTCAAAAAATCGAAATTTTTGGCATTCACTGACTGACTGATCATCAAAAATCTAGGGTACTTCCAATCGAGATAGAGCTTTGAAATTTGGAACACAGATAGTGTTTATGGTGAAAATTACGAGAAAAATCGAAAATAAATAAAAATCCAACATGGCGGACTAAAAATCTAGCATATGGCGGATTCTGACACGAAATAAAATCTAGGGTACTTTCAATCGAGGTGGAGTTTTGAAATTTGTGATATAGATAGTGTATAAGGGGATAATTACGAGAAAAAAAATCCAGTCCTATACCTACTTCTCACCTAGTAAATATTTGCAAAAAATAAACACTCATTTTTTTTATTCTTTGACTAGGCCCAAATAACCTTACCTGTTGGTGGTCTTTAAAACACAATTTAATTTTTATTCTTTGAAAAAAGCATGGCCCTCTTTTTTGTTTGGTGATCTACTGGGCTAGCTTAATATAGCAAAAATCATGGTTACCTTGATTTACGTACAATTTTTATTTTTTTTACTAAAATATTTTTTTTCTCGAAAACTATACATTTTAGAGAAAAAAAAATTTACATTTTTTTCATATTATAACATCTAGAATTCATTTATATTTTTTTTTACCTATGTTAATACGTGACATTGAGAACGTTTTTTTGAATATCTCAGGATCCACTGAACCGATTTGACTCAAAATCTAATCAGATCTAAGTTAAAGGCTGATAAACACAATAGAACAATCGGCATGCCCGTATGTTGGTCCGTTCTTAAGATATCGAAGGCGAAAAATTGACCACATACACACACACACACACACACACACACACACACATACAGACATCGGTCAGAAAATGATCTTAAACGATTGCTAGGGTCTCAAAACGTGAAATCTGTTAAAATCTCGAAATATGTTTTTCGGACTAAATCCATTACTTCCCTACCATAGTAGAGGTGGGAAGTAATAATAAATAAATAAAAATTCAACATGGTGGATTCTGACAAGAAATAGCGAGTTCTGCTTTGTTTGGAAAGTTACGGAGTACAGGCAGTCGGTGTACGATGTATGTGCAGTCGGTGTATATATTAGTGGGACGGTATGGGATAGTGGGATTATTTACTAATATATAACTGAACAAAAAGTTATGAAATCCCACCAAAAACATACATGTATAAAAAAAACAGGACTGTGTTATTATGCAAAAAAAATATCTGAAATGTAGAAATTATGCCAAGTTATTTGTCTACACATTATTAGCAGTAAATTGATAAATTTCCAGATCAAACTTGGCAAGTTTTCAAGGGTCTCAGTATTGCTCAGTTCTTCAATAAAAACTTGCCAAGTTTTATTTGGAAATTTATCAATTTACTGCTAATAACGTGTAGGCAAGGAACTTGGCATAATTTCTACATTTCAGTTATTTTTTTTGCATAATAACACAGTCCTGACGAGAACTTGGCCTGGTGTTTTACATGTATGTTTTTGGTGGGATTTTACTTACACCGGTGTGCACGAATGCTGTCGTTACGTAACAAACATACACTAGCCACCTCTTAACCTTGTCCTGATAATATTTTCCGATCAGGCCCGGAACAGGCTGCCTGATCAGGGCCGAAAATGCAAAAGCATTACATTGCGGATCCGGCTCTGATATGATTTCCTGATCCGGGTCCTAATTAACATCAGGCAAACCTGATCCGGGCCCCATTCTAGCCCTACCCAATTTCTACTGCGGGATGTTACGTCATTCGATGGGTGTTCCTAACAGGAATGTCAACATAAGCATTAATTTGTACCTATTTTCCACCCTCTCGACACAGAGCTTGTGCTCTAGTGAGAGGGAGTATTTATTTATTTTATTTATTGTAAATTATAGACGCGTCGACAACTTAGGTCATTAGCGTCTTGATTATACATTAAATAACAACACACTTAAAACTAAATGACATCACAAAACATCCATGAGCGGAGGTGGGATTCGAACCCACGACAGTCAGAGGCAGCGACGCTAACCACTGGACCACGACTGTCCTCGAGAGGGAGTATCCTTTTTTATATATTTTTGTATGTAAGTAACTGGTGCAATGTTTGGAAAATATAAATAGTAAAAAAAAAATATTAATATTTGTATTACAAATACTTGATTCGTGTGAACACTTAACATTATTTTAGTTAATATAACTTCAAGCTTTCGTGGACACAGTGTATTTAAAATGTTAAAACTATCGAGAAGTTTCTTTATTGCGTTATTTTAAAGTTGAGTTATAATAAATGATCGTGCAGCAGCCACTTCTAGGTACGAATAACTTTTTATTTTCAAAAAGTTAGATGAATAGAAAACTAGCATCAAAGTATTACGATTAAAGTTAAGTTGAAAATTAAATGCAGCGTAAACAATCATTTTTTTTTAGAGAATTAAATATAAAGGCTCAACTGCATCGCTTGTCAATCAATAATATCAAAAATTTCATATAGGATCAAAAAACTAGGATGCGGTTTTATGAAACGTGCGAGCGGAATTTTATTGTCATAACCCTAAACGCTTTAATTTAATCTCCAAAGGTATAAAATTTTGTTTACGAAGTTTTGATTACCACAAAACACCAAACCATAACAAACACTCTCGACGTACGTTTCGCCAACCAAGTTGGCATCATCAGATGATGCCAACATGGTTGGCGAAACGTACGTCGACAGTGTTTGTTATGGTTTGGTGTTTTTTGGTAATTATAACATTTCGTATCTTTACACCAAAGGTTCCACCATTTTTTATTACGAAGTTTTGGTAATGTAATTTGAACCCTGATCAACATAGCTGTGACAAATAAATATTCTATCTATCTATATATCTATCTATGGAGACGAACGTAAGAATCCGGATTCTATCGTTGATGGTCAATGGGTATTTGATATGCTGTTCTACTGAATATTCTTACGATATTAGTTATGTAGACGTACAATATAATTATGAACATAACTCCGTTGCTTTTCGATGATTACTGGTCTGATCGACTACTATCACACTTGTATGCAGTCGTACAATATACCTACGGCCGTATTCATAGTTAACCCTTAAGTAGTAAGGGACACTTACTCATACCCTCAAATCGAATATGCGTTTCATAGTCAAAATTGACGCCTGTAAGGGCCCTTACATCACCCTCACCTTAAGGGTGATGTAAGGACCCTTACATCACCCTCACCTTAAGGGTGGACAGTATGTCCCTTAAGTAAAAACAGTAAAACACATGAAAAACACGCATTTATATCAAAAATGACAACTAAACACAATCAGTATGACCAACTGTTCTAAAGGAAAAAATCATGGAGGTTTACTATAATTCTTCCCTCACTCAAGGAAATGACTATGAAACGCTCCTTTGAATAAGGTGCCCTCGGCACTTAAGTGACCCTCAGCGAGGAGACCCTTATCACTTACCTTAAGGGTTAACTATGAATATGGGCACTAGTTATGAACATAACGTCGCTGCTTTCTCAAAGAGAGTCGACTGTAGTGATTGTAGCTGTTAATATTTTTGTACATTTGTATGTTTTAATATTTAATCACGTTTTAATATTTTATATACATCTACAGTCGTTAAAAATATAATGATGGTGTTTTAAAAAATTCATCCATATTTTTAAGGCATTAATAGTTTATAACATGATGACACTAATAATTTTAAGGTTGAAGTATAACGACAAACGTTTTTGTGAGGATCTGGAGACAGGAAAACATAATATTATGCTCCATGATTGCGCAAGCTTGAAAATAGAACTATTATCTGGAATGGAATGGAGCCACAATTAGGTATTGAAATTTTAAAAAAATTATTAATTTTTTAATTTTTTCTAATAATTTAACATAAATAATATTGAAAAACAAAAAGAAAATTTTTATTAAAGCCATAGGTAAATTACTAAAAATTAATTAAAATGTATAAAAATTTAAAAAATATCACGTGACTTCAAAACGCGCCAGAAATGTTTGTGACGTCGTTATATTAAAATGTGTGTGCATTTGTTGGTATTTGTTTATATGTATTACACATACTATCAAAAATAATAAATTTTTAACTTGGTAACCATGGATACAAAGGCCATAGAGAACATAATGACGTCACACGCGTTCGGATTCTTTCGGCGCGTCATCGCTACTGAGTTTAAAAATTAATTTTTATTTAAATATAACTTTTTAATTAGTAAACAAAAAAATAAATAAAAACAGTTTTGCTATAAAATTTGTATGTGATCTTTTCATTTAAGTAAAAAAAAAAAATTCATTTAAAAACCCAATTATTAACATTCAGTTATTGTAATGGGTCCGAAAATAGAAAACAAAATTTTCAACATATTTGTATGTTTCAAGGTCACTAGCGTATTTTTATCAATATGGAAGAACTTATTAACTTAAATATTAATGGACAAACACGCAATAATCAATCAGAAAACGTTCTCAAATGAATATCAAAACGTGAAGATTAATTAAAATCCTCGTTAAAAGCCCAAGTTTTTTTTTCGGATTGATTTCAATAGTAGAGGTGGGAAGTAAAAAAAAAAACAGTGTGTACACCCTTAACCACTTTATTTTTTGGGGGGTGAGAGTGGAGATGCGTAGGTAGTTTAGAGCACAGCAGTGATAATGACTAATCACCCCTGCTGACCGTTTATATCGGTAGCTAACGATCGCCACGTCTAAATTAACGACCGTCACAGCTAATCACGTCCGTGTATAATCTACTTGTAAACAGTGTTACCACCTGTTTTTAAAAATGTTCCCTATTTCAGCGTCTAATATCTTTAAAAAATTCTTAAGAGGGCTGTCTCACTGATGACCAATAACGCTGAATCGACTCCAACACCCCGCACTTTTAGTTTCAAAGATATAAACAGCATCTGAGAGATTTTTGAGTTTTCTTAAAAATGCCAAAAGTGAGAAGACCCCCCTCTTTGTACTAATTTGCGAAATTTTTGAAAAATAAATTCGACCCGATTCGTTTAATATTAAGTCTATTTATAGAAAAAATAACGCTGAATCGACTTTAACACCCCGCACTTTTAGTTTGAAAGATACAAACAGCATCTGAGAGATTTTTTAGTTTTCTTAAAAATGCCAAAAGTGAGAAGACCCCCCTCTTTGTACTAATTTGCGAAATTTTTGAAAAATAAATTCGACCCGATTCGTTTGATATTAAGTCTATTTATAGAAAAAATAATGCTGGATCGACTCCACAACCCCGCACTTTTAATTTCAAAGATATAAACAGCATCTGAGAGATTTTTGAGTTTTCTTAAAAATGCCAAAAGTAAGAAGATCCCCCTCTTTGTACTAATTTGCGAAATTTTTGAAAAATAAATTCGACCCGATTCGTTTAATATTAAGTCTATTTATAGAAAAAATAACGCTGAATCGACTTTAACACCCCGCACTTTTAGTTTGAAAGATACAAACAGCATCTGAGAGATTTTTTAGTTTTCTTAAAAATGCCAAAAGTGAGAAGACCCCCCTCTTTGTACTAATTTGCGAAATTTTTGAAAAATAAATTCGACTCGATTCGTTTAATATTAAGTCTATTTATAGAAAAAATAACGCTGATTCGACTTTAACACCCCGCACTTTTAGTTTGAAAGATACAAACAGCATCTGAGAGATTTTTGAGTTTTCTTAAAAATGCCAAAAGTGAGAAGACCCCCCTCTTTGTACTAATTTGCGAAATTTTTGAAAAATAAATTCGACCCGATTCGTTTAATATTAAGTCTATTTATAGAAAAAATAACGCTGAATGGACTTTAACACCCCGCACTTTTAGTTTGAAAGATACAAACAGCATCTGAGAGATTTTTGAGTTTTCTTAAAAATGCCAAAAGTGAGAAGACCCCCCTCTTTGTACTAATTTGCGAAATTTTTGAAAAATAAATTCGACCCGATTCGTTTAATATTAAGTCTATTTATAGAAAAAATAACGCTGAATCGACTTTAACACCCCGCACTTTTAGTTTGAAAGATACAAACAGCATCTGAGAGATTTTTGAGTTTTCTTAAAAATGCCAAAAGTGAGAAGACCCCCCTCTTTGTACTAATTTGCGAAATTTTTGAAAAATAAATTCGACCCGATTCGTTTAATATTAAGTCTATTTATAGAAAAAATAACGCTGAATCGACTTAAACACCCCGCACTTTAAGTTTGAAAGATACAAACAGCATCTGAGAGATTTTTGTGATTTCTTAAAAATGTCAAAAGTGAGAAGACCCCCCTCTTTGTACTAATTTGCAAAATTTTTGAAAAATAAATTCGACCCGATTCGTTTAATATTAAGTCTATTTATAGAAAAAATAACGCTGAATCGACTTTAACACCCCGCACTTTTAGTTTGAAAGATACAAACAGCATCTGAGAGATTTTTGAGTTTTCTTAAAAATGCCAAAAGTGAGAAGACCCCCCTCTTGTACTAATTTGCGAAATTTTTGAAAAATAAATTCGACCCGATTCGTTTAATATTAAGTCTATTTATAGAAAAAATAACGCTGAATCGACTCAAACAGCCCGCACTTTTAGTTTCAAAGATATAAACAGCATCTGAGAGATTTTTGAATTTTCTTAAAAATGCCAAAAGTGAGAAGACCCCCCTCTTTGTACTAATTTGCGAAATTTTTGAAAAATAAATTCGACCCGATTCGTTTAATATTAAGTCTATTTATAGAAAAAATAACGCTGAATCGACTTTAACACCCCGCACTTTTAGTTTGAAAGATACAAACAGCATCTGAGAGATTTTTGAGTTTTCTTAAAAATGCCAAAAGTGAGAAGACCCCCCTCTTTGTACTAATTTGCGAAATTTTTGAAAAATAAATTCGACCCGATTCGTTTAATATTAAGTCTATTTATAGAAAAAATAACGCTGAATCGACTTAAACACCCCGCACTTTAAGTTTGAAAGATACAAACAGCATCTGAGAGATTTTTGTGATTTCTTAAAAATGTCAAAAGTGAAAAGACCCCCCTCTTTGTACTAATTTGCAAAATTTTTGAAAAATAAATTCGACCCGATTCGTTTAATATATTTAATCTATTTATAGAAAAAATAACGCTGAATCGACTTTAACACCCCGCACTTTTAGTTTGAAAGATACAAACAGCATCTGAGAGATTTTTGAGTTTTCTTAAAAATGCCAAAAGTAAGAAGACCCCCCTCTTTGTACTAATTTGCGAAATTTTTGAAAAATAAATTCGACCGGATTCGTTTAATATTAAGTCTATTTATAGAAAAAATAACGCTGAATCGACTCAAACAGCCCGCACTTTTAGTTTCAAAGATATAAACAGCATCTGAGAGATTTTTGAATTTTCTAGAAAATGCCAAAAGTGAGGAGACCCCCCTCTTTGTACTAATTTGCGAAATTTTTGAAAAATAAATTCGACCCGATTCGTTTAATATTAAGTCTATTTATAGAAAAAATAACGCTGAATCGACTTTAACACCCCGCACTTTTAGTTTGAAAGATACAAACAGCATCTGAGAGATTTTTGAGTATTCTTAAAAATGCCAAAAGTGAGAAGACCCCCCTCTTTGTACTAATTTGCGAAATTTTTGAAAAATAAATTGGACCCGATTCGTTTAATATTAAGTCTATTTATAGAAAAAATAACGCTGAATCGACTCAAACAGCCCGCACTTTTAGTTTCAAAGATATAAACAGCATCTGAGAGATTTTTGAATTTTCTTAAAAATGCCAAAAGTGAGAAGACCCCCCTCTTTGTACTAATTTGCGAAATTTTTGAAAAATAAATTCGACCCGATTCGTTTAATATTAAGTCTATTTATAGAAAAAATAACGCTGAATCGACTTTAACACCCCGCACTTTTAGTTTGAAAGATACAAACAGCATCTGAGAGATTTTTGAGTTTTCTTAAAAATGCCAAAAGTGAGAAGACCCCCCTCTTTGTACTAATTTGCGAAATTTTTGAAAAATAAATTCGACCCGATTCGTTTAATATTAAGTCTATTTATAGAAAAAATAACGCTGAATCGACTCAAACAGCCCGCACTTTTAGTTTCAAAGATATAAACAGCATCTGAGAGATTTTTGAATTTTCTTAAAAATGCCAAAAGTGAGAAGACCCCCCTCTTTGTACTAATTTGCGAAATTTTTGAAAAATAAATTCGACCCGATTCGTTTAATATTAAGTCTATTTATAGAAAAAATAACGCTGAATCGACTTTAACACCCCGCACTTTTAGTTTGAAAGATACAAACAGCATCTGAGAGATTTTTGAGTTTTCTTGAAAATGCCAAAAGTGAGAAGACCCCCCTCTTTGTACTAATTTGCGAAATTTTTGAAAAATAAATTCGAACCGATTCGTTTAATATTAAGTCTATTTATAGAAAAAATAACGCTGAATCGACTTAAACACCCCGCACTTTTAGTTTGAAAGATACAAACAGCATCTGAGAGATTTTTGAGTTTTCTTAAAAATGCCAAAAGTGAGAAGACCCCCCTCTTTGTACTAATTTGCGAAATTTTTGAAAAATAAATTCGACCCGATTCGTTTAATATTAAGTCTATTTATAGAAAAAATAACGATGAATCGACTTAAACACCCCGCACTTTAAGTTTGAAAGATACAAACAGCATCTGAGAGATTTTTGTGATTTCTTAAAAATGTCAAAAGTGAGAAGACCCCCCTCTTTGTACTAATTTGCAAAATTTTTGAAAAATAAATTCGACCCGATTCGTTTAATATATTTAATCTATTTATAGAAAAAATAACGCTGAATCGACTTTAACACCCCGCACTTTTAGTTTGAAAGATACAAACAGCATCTGAGAGATTTTTGAGTTTTCTTAAAAATGCCAAAAGTGAGAAGACCCCCCTCTTTGTACTAATTTGCGAAATTTTTGAAAAATAAATTCGACCCGATTCGTTTAATATTAAGTCTATTTATAGAAAAAATAACGCTGAATCGACTCAAACAGCCCGCACTTTTAGTTTCAAAGATATAAACAGCATCTGAGAGATTTTTGAATTTTCTTAAAAATGCCAAAAGTGAGAAGACCCCCCTCTTTGTACTAATTTGCGAAATTTTTGAAAAATAAATTCGACCCGATTCGTTTAATATTAAGTCTATTTATAGAAAAAATAACGCTGAATCGACTTTAACACCCCGCACTTTTAGTTTGAAAGATACAAACAGCATCTGAGAGATTTTTGAGTTTTCTTAAAAATGCCAAAAGTGAGAAGACCCCCCTCTTTGTACTAATTTGCGAAATTTTTGAAAAATAAATTCGACCCGATTCGTTTAATATTAAGTCTATTTATAGAAAAAATAACGATGAATCGACTTTAACACCCCGCACTTTTAGTTTGAAAGATACAAACAGCATCTGAGAGATTTTTGAGTTTTCTTAAAAATGCCAAAAGTGAGAAGACCCCCCTCTTTGTACTAATTTGCGAAATTTTTGAAAAATAAATTCGAACCGATTCGTTTAATATTAAGTCTATTTATAGAAAAAATAACGATGAATCGACTTTAACACCCCGCACTTTTAGTTTGAAAGATACAAACAGCATCTGAGGGATTTTTGAGTTTTCTTAAAAATGCCAAAAGTGAGAAGACCCCCCTCTTTGTACTAATTTGCGAAATTTTTGAAAAATAAATTCGACCCGATTCGTTTAATATTAAGTCTATTTATAGAAAAAATAACGCTGAATCGACTTTAACACACCGCACTTTTAGTTTGAAAGATGCAAACAGCATCTGAGAGATTTTTGAGTTTTCTTAAAAATGCCAAAAGTGAGAAGACCCCCCTCTTTGTACTAATTTGCGAAATTTTTGAAAAATAAATTCGAACCGATTCGTTTAATATTAAGTCTATTTATAGAAAAAATAACGATGAATCGACTTTAACACCCCGCACTTTTAGTTTGAAAGATACAAACAGCATCTGAGAGATTTTTGAATTTTCTTAAAAATGCCAAAAGTGAGAAGACCCCCCTCTTTGTACTAATTTGCGAAATTTTTGAAAAATAAATTCGACCCAATTCGTTTAATATTAAGTCTATTTATAGAAAAAATAACGCTGAATCGACTTTAACACCCCGCACTTTTTGTTTGAAAGATACAAACAGCATCTGAGAGATTTTTGAGTTTTCTTAAAAATGCTAAAAGTGAGAAGACCCCCCCTCTTTGTACTAATTTGCGAAATTTTTGAAAAATAAATTCGAACCGATTCGTTTAATATTAAGTCTATTTATAGAAAAAATAACGATGAATCGACTTTAACACCCCGCACTTTTAGTTTGAAAGATACAAACAGCATCTGAGAGATTTTTGAGTTTTCTTAAAAATGCCAAAAGTGAGAAGACCCCCCTCTTTGTACTAATTTGCGAAATTTTTGAAAAATAAATTCGACCCGATTCGTTAAATATTAAGTCTATTTATAGAAAAAATAACGCTGAATCGACTCAAACAGCCCGCACTTTTAGTTTCAAAGATATAAACAGCATCTGAGAGATTTTTGAGTTTTCTTAAAAATGCCAAAAGTGAGAAGACCCCCCTCTTTGTACTAATTTGCGAAATTTTTGAAAAATAAATTCGACCCTATTCGTTTAATATTAAGTCTATTTATAGAAAAAATAACGCTGAATCGACTTTAACACCCCGCACTTTTAGTTTGAAAGATACAAACAGCATCTGAGAGATTTTTGAGTATTCTTAAAAATGCCAAAAGTGAGAAGACCCCCCTCTTTGTACTGATTTGCGAAATTTTTGAAAAATAAATTCGACCCGATTCGTTTAATATTAAGTCTATATATCGAAAAAATAACGCTGAATCGACTTTAACACACCGCACTTTTAGTTTGAAAGATACAAACAGCATCTGAGAGATTTTTGAGTTTTCTTAAAAATGCCAAAAGTGAGAAGACCCCCCTCTTTGTACTAATTTGCGAAATTTTTGAAAAATAAATTCGACCCGATTCGTTTAATATTAAGTCTATTTATAGAAAAAATAACGCTGAATCGACTTTAACACACCGCACTTTTAGTTTGAAAGATACAAACAGCATCTGAGAGATTTTTGAGTTTTCTTAAAAATGCCAAAAGTGAGAAGACCCCCCTCTTTGTACTAATTTGCGAAATTTTTGAAAAATAAATTCGACCCGATTCGTTTAATATTAAGTCTATTTATAGAAAAAATAACGCTGAATCGACTCAAACAGCCCGCACTTTTAGTTTCAAAGATATAAACAGCATCTGAGAGATTTTTGAATTTTCTTAAAAATGCCAAAAGTGAGAAGACCCCCCTCTTTGTACTGATTTGCGAAATTTTTGAAAAATAAATTCGACCCGATTCGTTTAATATTAAGTCTATATATCGAAAAAATAACGCTGAATCGACTTTAACACACCGCACTTTTAGTTTGAAAGATACAAACAGCATCTGAGAGATTTTTGAGTTTTCTTGAAAATGCCAAAAGTGAGAAGACCCCCCTCTTTGTACTAATTTGCGAAATTTTTGAAAAATAAATTCGAACCGATTCGTTTAATATTAAGTCTATTTATAGAAAAAATAACGCTGAATCGACTTTAACACCCCGCACTTTTAGTTTGAAAGATACAAACAGCATCTGAGAGATTTTTGAGTTTTCTTAAAAATGCCAAAAGTGAGAAGACCCCCCTCTTTGTACTAATTTGCGAAATTTTTGAAAAATAAATTCGACCCTATTCGTTTAATATTAAGTCTATTTATAGAAAAAATAACGCTGAATCGACTTTAACACCCCGCACTTTTAGTTTGAAAGATACAAACAGCATCTGAGAGATTTTTGAGTATTCTTAAAAATGCCAAAAGTGAGAAGACCCCCCTCTTTGTACTGATTTGCGAAATTTTTGAAAAATAAATTCGACCCGATTCGTTTAATATTAAGTCTATATATCGAAAAAATAACGCTGAATCGACTTTAACACACCGCACTTTTAGTTTGAAAGATACAAACAGCATCTGAGAGATTTTTGAATTTTCTTAAAAATGCCAAAATTGAGAAGACCCCCCTCTTTGTACTAATTTGCGAAATTTTTGAAAAATAAATTCGACCTGATTCGTTTAATATTAAGTCTATTTATAGAAAAAATATCGCTGAATTGACTCCAACAAATCTTAGTTTCAAAGATATCTATAGGTAATCTTAATTGGTATATGATAAAATCAATCGATTTAAAACCCCTTATATCCACATCATATTCTTCACATAACAATTAGAGGTGAAAATATTAAATATCTCAGACAGCTAAGCTGCCATGATTTTTGAGCTATATCTAAGAAAAAATCAAATGACCACTGTCGGGACTTGAACCCAAAACCCCCAGTTTCCGGCTAGGTGAGTTACCGATTTCTCCACAGTGCCCGAGAGTGGCATAGGTATAATCTTGTCTAAAAATGATTAGAAAATTAGTTAATATGCCGCCTCTAGCCCGGGCCGAAATTGAGTGCCAGTTCGCTCCTGAATAATCTTATTACTAATATACTTACCTACTGCTATAATACCGCTGTGATATAATTGGCGCATTCGACGTGAAATCGGAAATTAGGATTCGATTCCAGTCGGTGCGACTTATAATATTTTTCTTTGAACATAACCTTATTAAGTTAATGCATTTACAAATAACATTAATACCAGCTAGAAACAAAGTTTGAGAATCTCTTTTTCGATGTTTTGTTTATCGGCGAATAACCGCCGCTGTAATAACGTTGTTTGTCGCAATTAAAGTACATCCTGTATGTACGCAAGCGTATTATAAATCTGCACGAATTCCGACTCCATTAAAAACGTTTAACAATGAAAAAATATCGCATAACTCATTCCAATCTAAAATACCTACATTGTAATTTATTTGTATAGTACCATGGCCATACCAAAACCAGAGAAATAATAGTATAAAATAGACAGGTTCCCACTCGTGGCTACTTTTTATCCCGGAAAACTGTTCCCGAGGGAGAACATTCAAGCCATGCATCCACACTTTACTGTGCATACCTATGGTGTTGGAAAAACAGGAGGTCGACGTTTCCATAATTATGCAAAACGGATTGTTGCATTTTTGACTGTCAAAATAGGCATTGATTTTATAGCACTCGGGCGAAGCCGGATCGGGAAGCTATAGTATGGAAATCCACTACAAAAATAAAACAAGCCGTGAGGTGGGTCGTTTATTAGGACTAAAGTGCGACCCTTGAGGTCCACACGACGAACTTCCCAGTTTGATAAATATTTAATAATAATAATTAAATTAGATATTACACAGAAAAGTAATCATTTTAATCATTAAAACATAATTATTATTTATTTTTAACAATAATTTAAAAAAAAACGGCTGAACCGATTTTTATAAAATTTATGTCGGATCAAAATGATGTTAACACGCCTCGATTGACACCCTTACGAAGTCGATATAATTTTTTATTCGCGAGATATTGTGTAAAATCTACTTTTTTGGAGTCTATTTGGTTAAGAAAAAAGAACGGCTGAACCGATTTTGAAAAAATTTCTTTCAGATCATATTTACGTTAATACGCGTCGATTGGCACCCTAACGTAGTCGATATCATTTTTCATTCTCGATATTTCGTCTTAGAAAGAAATGGACACATACATGCGTACGTACGTACATACGTACACACACACACATACACACACACAGACATCTTTCTAAAAGTAGTGTAAAAATAGTGTAGTGACTTTGAAACATAAAAACTTTTTTTCCTTTTTGATTTCGATTTTCGGACCCATTACAATAACTTCCAATGGGAAGTTAATAAAGAAAATGGGACACCCTGTACATACAGGTCTTTAAATAAAAAAACTTTTTCTACCGGTATAGACTATAGGTATACTATTATAATGTGCAAAGATAGAGAGATAGCGTTATTTGGAATTCAAGCGTTTTATGTTTGCTTCGGTAGCTTCCTTGAGCTTTTAAACATTGGTATTATTTCAAAGTATATGCAAAGCACGCCAATATAATACACAAAGATAACATCTCTTGGACTTCGGCTGCTTTTTGTTTGTTTTCGCGCCATGTTATACCTTTGCGGATTTTTAAAATATCACTATCACTGTTTCCGCACGCAAGATTATTCTCAAAACATTGCCTATGTCTACAGTCATGAGTAGGGGAAACCGGGGTAATGGAGGTCGGCGGGTAATAACCAAGTTACTGGAACAATTCGGTACACGTACACCCCTGCGTTTATTTAGTATTATGCATTTTCACTGTCCTGAATTAATTTTTTATTGCCAACTATTTTTATCAAAATATTGTGTATTACAATTTTCTAGTAGTGTTGTTCAAAGTTTTGGATTATTATTTCTAATGAGAAAATTAGTACTAAATATAGTTCTTTACTGTTTTGAAATTATATAATGTACATTATATTGAATCAACTTAAATATTTTATACAAAAACATAACCTTGTTTTTTCCGGCAAATACATGATGGGATTATCCAGGCGTGTAAGCTTTCATGGCCGGCATTGTTCCAAGTCGTCATGGTTTCCGGGCTTGTAGGCCGTGGTCCGGTGGTATTTCTACCTGACGTTTCGTCTACAACTGCGGTAGACATTCTCAAAGGCGATGTGGCTGCGGTCGAAGTGTGCTCCTTGGCGGCTCACAGGTCAGTGTGTCAGTGACTGGTGTCCTCCCTTCTTTTCAGCCCAGTACCAGTGTGTTCTCTGTTCGGTCGTAGTCCGTCTCTCTGTAATTGGTAAACTGCGCAGTGTGTAGTGGTGGGAGTGAGTTCTCTACTCGGTCGTATTCCGTCCTTGTACGTTTGGTCATTGGTTTTGTATGTCGGAGTGCTGGTGTCCAGGTTTTACTGAGATTCAGGACTTCATCTTTTCGGTTGAAATTCTGTGTGTGTTTTTGTACAAATACAAAAACACACACATGAAGACTTGGATTAAATAACTGCTGTCACCCGTAAATTTAAGCCTGTAGTTTCCATAAGCAAAGGTATTACGCACAACAATAACCTTATAATCACAAAACACCACTTGCGTGTTCTACAGATCTTGACATGGAACTTCGCATGATGGCTACCGCCACGCCGCGCTACATCGCTACAAAACCTGGCATCACATCACATTCTAGCAAAATTAAATACGCCAACGGCTATTGAGCAATGCTTTCTTTAAATAAAGTCGGTTACATATTACGGCAAGGCCAATGTTGGTCTGGCTAACGTTAGCAATTCACCGCTGAAATGCATAATGAGTGTCACTTCTGTTTTGTAGGCATCTTCTGTGGTGACATGATGTTCAGGAACCGGCCTTCCAATGAATGACGCGTCAAACCAGCATTCATAGATATCCAGTTACGTTAGTTTAGCTATTATATAATAGTTGTTGGATATCATTAATATACACAGCTGATGTAGTTAGCTGGTTGTATACATGACACAGATGTAACACACCTCCACCGTTTATTATGTGTTCCCTAACTTGTCAAGCATTTATTGACTGTACCCAACATGCATGTTATGTGTGCGTGTAAATACATACACATGCACATTATGTTCACGCACACACGTTCATGTACATGCGTGTATAGTTGTAACACGTCAGTAATTAATGCCGAGAAGCAACATGTCAGTGCTCCCGATCTACTGGGATGCAACACGGGTGACGATTAGTGGATTAACAATCTACGAGGACGTCTAAAGGTACGTGCAGTACGCAGCTGGGATTCTAGATGGTAGCGTAGATCATAGCAGGGCTTGCTTAAATTAATGCATTGTTATGTATGCGAGCGTACACAACGAAGCAGTGAGTGTAGCAGGTATAAGCGCTGTTACAAGAGCTGCTAGATTCAAGAATGTATCTCACCATTCTTTCAGCGCGCTGACTTACAGTCAACGTGTGACAACTGTCAAATGGCCGTTACAAGTTTCGCAATGAATGTTACTATAGTTTAATAAGTGAAATTTTGCCAGTTTTTATTTGATTTGTTTTGAGTTTTTTCTAAGACGTATTGAAAAGTGTTAGGTTCCATACGTAAATATTCAAAAAAACGGTTTGGGTAAAATTTTAATTCTTGGTGTAAATGATGAAATTCGCTATGTTTAGATCGTTTTCTATTAATAGGGTGGACATGATAGCTCCTACCCAAATTTGCATTTAAAATATACCACTTTGTAGCAGATACACAAATATTCGTCTTCGCTATCTGACATTTCAAACGCGATTTAAGTTTGTATCAATGCTAGTATCAAAGCTTCGTTGTGCAAACCTATAAGCGCTTATAATTTCAGCCACCATCTACCAAACATGCTGATAAAAAGTTCGAGATTGGCACATCATCCTAGATGTTATAGATAAAGTCAATTGTCGCGACGATCGCGTCGTTTCATGCGGCATTTCTTGAGACGACGCGATGGATGTAGTACTTTAACGTTGTTAAAAGAGTGATAGAGCGATTGAGTCGCCCCAACTTCAATTTGCGTATAATATTCGTAAAGATCAAGATGACAGACATAACCCCACATAAATTTCACATGGATCTGACAGATCTAATATTTTTGCGGCTTTTTTGCGCGTCCAAATTGCAGGTACCTCAAATCGAAATGTCAATAGAGTTGTTGTGAAAAATAATATGCAATTAAACGTAGCTTTTACAACGCGTGTGATTGCTGCCCGAGATACGTTATGTTTCGACCCTTGTAATGCAATGTACTATTTTACGCACCTACATATCCAATCTACTATAATTAGATCATTTCTTATATAATTAACCTACTCTTCGGTTATGTTATCCTGTGTATCTCATCACCGAAATCAACCTTATGTATGCACCAGTATTACATAATATAATGGTATGTCTACATTCTACAGTATATTATTATGCGATACTCCGCTTTGTGCCGGATTACTACATATCACTCCTATTTCAATAGAGAGAATGCAGAATTCAAGCTTTACATGTAGATTTGTTTGTTTGTTTATTTTGCGTTACTCCGCAGATCACGTAACATTTATAATATATCTACTCATATTTATTCAGTATACAGTGAGGTCAATTAAAATCTCAAAAACATTTTGTCCCAAGGTTACCACTCGTTCCGGATTTGAAGAAATATTTACCATTTTTTAAGCACAGTGCTTTTAAAATGTTAAATATTCCAGCTGCAGACCCAAAAGTTCCGTTTTAGCCGTCTTCAAAAAAAATTCACAGATTTCGCAATCCTTGCAACCATCGAGGACATTGGAAATGATAACAGCATATATGAAACATAATTAACTGTTTATTATACACACAATATTTATCAATGCACTGTTTAGTTTTGTCAGGAATAACCCTATTATTCTTCTGTTAAATACGCGTTCACTTTTGCTTGATTACTTAACTTTTAAATGGATTTTTCTACAGTATTTATTAACATTTGCTCAAAAATAACACCGCAGATCGTCGCAAATACCTCTCAATTAACTGGACATGATATAAAACACATTTCGAAAAAATTGCACTTGTTCAATTTTGCATGATTGCTCCTCACTTGATCGCGACACCGTTGTCTTTTGGCCTTGAACGAAAACTCGTAACTCTGCCCCCATATACGAACATAAACATTTCCAATGTTAAAAACGGAGGTTGTCAAATCGACGTGTACTTAAATATATATTTTTTATGATTTTTTGTTTTCAATGTTTGTTCAGCCTTAACTTCTCGATAGGCTAACCGATTTGAATGATTTCGACACTTTTGTGTTCAGGAAAATGACGGAATGGTTCCATATAATTTTTACTTAAATCTCACAGAACAATTGGAGAGAGGTCTGCCAGGTAAGCAAAAAAATTTCAAGGCAGACGATAATATTTGTAAATAATAATTGATACTAGAAGTAGTGTTAAATTGTATTCAGGATACTGACAACAAAAAATAATAAAATAAATTGAATTAGTCTGTCAGCGATTTGATGTTTTTCATCAAATCTGTTAGATTTTTATACGGTCTGATCTTAGACTATTATGTAATGTTTTTATCAAAATGTGACAAAAATTTTACAACACTATAATTTCTTAACATTTACCGTAGCACCATAAAATTTACAAACTCAGCTACAAAAAGCATGCATACAGGTGCTTCAACTATGCTTAGGGCGTGTCTGAAAACCGCTGAATATCAACCTAAATAACAATTAACTGAAATGTCAGTTGGTATCTTTTGTGTGGTAAAAAAGGTACCACACTTGAAACTGACAAATGTTGATGATAATTAATTTATCATGTGCAAGTGTGGAGCTTTTAACGAATCGTTTCAGCGTTTGTTTCAACTGAGCGCCACAGAATACAAAAAAAATTGCAGAAGCGAAACGGCTCTATTGTTTTTACCCGACTACGCAACAGCAAAGGCAGGGAGTTATGTTTATCACGCCATCTATGTATATAAGTAGTATAATGTAAGTTTGCATGTGATATATATATGTATATGTTGTTTTTCGCCATACCCACTATAAATAGTTACTTTTCACTTCATTTTCATTTCCAAAAAATTTTGACAGTTCATTTGCGTCGCCAGCTTCACATTATTATAGCAGGCTGTGAGTAGGTAATAGCGGGCGGATCAGAGCGAATAAACATAAATCATTATAGGTACTTATTTAGTGTATCCCTTTAGGGTGTTTGAAATAATTGTCACTTTCATGATGAGCTCTCGCTAGTACGAAGATTCACTTCTACAACCTAGCTATAATGAATTAACACTCGCATGTAGTGAAAATCAATTGATTCCGAGGCATACAAGGAGAATGTTAGATTAGTAATCATGTCACGGTTGAGTAATTGTAAGCTCATTCCGCCGCGAAAGTGGAAAGGTTCAGGTTATAATCCTGACTGTGACTATGGTTGGTAAATTTTTTTTTTCCGATATGTTTTGGAATCAATTATATAATTAGCTGCTTTCCAACAAACATTTTCAATGGCAATTCAGCCGTATAAATCTATTAATTTATCATAAATCAGTATGGAAACTGTTTATTTTCTACACTAGTGTGTTTTGAAAACACTTTCAACACACCTGCCTGTTAAATAACCCATTCCATGCATATGGTGGGGCTTTAATCATTCCAAGTCTTCATGGTTTCCGGGCTTGTAGGTCGTGGTCCGGTGGTATTTCTACCTGACGTTTCGTCTACAACTGCGATAGACATTCTCAAAGGCGATGTGGCAGCGGTAGAAGTGTCCTCCTTAGCGGCCAAGGAGGACACTTCGACCGCTGCCACATCGCCTTTGAGAATGTCTACCGCAGTTGTAGACGAAACGTCAGGTAGAAATACCACCGGACCACGGCCTACAAGCCCGGAAACCATGAAGACTTGGAACAATGCCGGCCGTGAAAGCTTGCACACCTAGACTTTAATCATTATTTACCTTTTTAATCCTGTGAGTAGCGCAGAGTCGAACTATGCTAAGTTTCGCTTTAAATTAACAACATAGCAAATTACGGCTCTGTTCTCGCAATAATCTTCCACGGATTCTTGACTCATAATCGAATGACTATAAATGAGTCCGAATTTAATATGAATCGCTTTTAACGGACGTCAATTTCGAACAAACGAGTGACGCCTTTTACGACGACTCGCGGCGTGAACACGTGCTAGGCGTGTCCAATGTAAGTGTTGTACCTTGTACTTCATTTATTATCTATCCAACGGGGATTTACGACGGCACAGTTACTCGTATGTATAATTCTACATATGTATATCTCTATCTACTATGCACTATTCGTCGGTCATCAAGGGTTGGACAAAATTTATTTTATCGGTGTTTTTAACACGCTTATATTAGCTTCACCTGTATGCTTGCTTGCGGGCTTGCTTGCTTGCTTGCTTGTTTGTCAGTTTGTAACCGACTTCTTTGAACTTGATTTTGACCAACTTTGAACGGTCAGATTTAGTTTAAACTTTGTCGACTTATCAAGGACCGACGACAATACAATAATTCAATAAGTTTGTCCCATTATCCTGACCAGGATCTCCAGGACTACAAAAAAAAAGCAAAAAACTTCAGATTGAACTGAAACTTTGCACACTTATCAAGGACCGATGACAATACAATAATTCCATTAGTTTGTCCCATTATCCTGACCAGGATCTCCAGGACTTAAAAGCAAAAATAAATTATAATTTAAAAAAACTAAAAAACACACTTTAATGAACTAAAAAGTAAAAAATAATTAATTTTATTGTAAAAAAGCGTGGGGTGCTTTGTATCATATTTTCATACTACCCCACGCTTTTTTACAATAAAATTAATTATTTTTTACTTTTTAGTTCATTAAAGCGTGTTTTTTAGTTTTTTTAAATTATAATTTATTTAAAGTGAAACTTTATTAGCATAACTCATCGAAAAGCAGCGATCCGTTATGTTTTAGCTATATTGTACGTTTATTTATTGTAGATTATAGACGCGTCAACATCTCAGGTCATTAGCGTCTTTCAACTACACTAAATAACAACTTTCTTAAAACTAAATAACATCACAAAACATCCATGAGCGCAGGTGGGATTCGAACCCACGACTGTCTAGTCTAGAGGCTGCGGAACTAAATACGCTATCCACTAGGCTATACTGCCCTCTATATATTGTACGTCTACATAACTAACATCGTACGAATATTCAGTCGAGCGGCACATCAAATACCCATTGACCACCAACGATAGAATCTGGATTCTTAAACGTTCGTCTCCATACCGATCAGGGTTCAAATTACATTACCAAAACCACGTAAACAAAATTATATGCTTTCGGCGATTTCGGGTTAAAAGCGTTTACTTTAGGGTTATGGCAATAAAGTTTCATTTGCCCCGTCGTTTCATAAAAGCGCAAGTTTTTTTCTGTACTTCGCGGTGGAAGTACGGGTATACATGGTGGAAGGACGGGTACAAGTCCATGTAGCATTTATCGTTCATAGTTCCAGACCCGATTCGTCGGACTTCCTATGTATCGAATACAAAGACACATTTGTCTGTTAGAATAGGATATTTGCATGGAATTTTGTTTGTGTTATATTAATAGAGCAATAAATTCTGAAGAAAAATAATTTCTGAACTCCATTTGTGCAAGCTTTCCCGCCCGCATAGAACCAAGTCATTCTTGCGTTTGGGTGGCGCCATAATTGTATGGCCGTGGTCCGGTGGTATTTCTACCTGACGTTTCGTCTACAACTGCGGTAGACATTCTCAAAGGCGAACTATTAACGAAACCAATGACCGAATCGTACGGACGGAATACGACCGAGTAGAGAACTTGATCCCCACCACTACGGACACTGCGCAGTTGACTCAATTACAGAGATTGTAATCAAGGTTACTACGACCGAACAGAGAACGCACTGGTACTAGGCATAGAAAGAAGTGGAGGGACGACCAGTCACTCGGACACACTGACCATGCTGAGCTCGCTTCAAGGAGGACACTTCGACCGCTGCCACATCGCCTTGGACGAATGTCTACCGCAGTTGTGGACGAAACGTCAGGTAGAAATACCTACCGTGACCACGGCCTACAATCACCGGAAACCATAAAGACTTGGAATTTCTGAACTATTTCAGTGAGCCCCGCCCGCTAAAAAGCATTTTTGCGTTTGTGTGGCGCCATAATTTTGCGACCACGCGTGTTATATTATTATGGAGTAATCGTGATAGTTATAATGATGTAGCGACGGTACACAGTCATCACACCAGACAGAATAACAAAATATATAAACCAGCAACAACTAAATCTTTTAGTTGCAAAGAATGTATATCGTATGGCAGTTGATATATTTAATACTATACCGGTATACGTGCAACAAGTTACCTCTGCCTAAATTCTAGAGAAAAAATGAAAGAACTCTTAGATTATATTAAATGTTATTATAACAATCACGATTTCTGTAATATGATCGTATTTTACAATTTTAACATCTATGCTACTATTTATTGTCACCTTCAATTATTAACGTTTATTTCTGCACCTTTTGTAGCACCATATTTATGGTTATAAGCACAAACAATCAACAATTCTATTCTACTTCTATTCTACTAACTACTATCTAACACAAAAGCCGACGTCATTAGCGAAGAATACGCTGTTTGGTACCTATGTAAACTTAGTCAAGCCTGGTAACTATGGATAACCGTGATACCCAATACAAGATTGTAGGTCACAAAATTGACTCGATGACATTTTGTCTTAAATAACGACCCATCCCTGATGACATCCCTGTACGTTATAGGTAGAGGGTATTTAGGTGTAGACCGTGTGAATAATTGGGATAATGTTTTGTCATCATCATCATCGCGGCGGGTACCTATGTAAGGGTCTGCGTTGTCTCGACTCGCTCCAACATAAAACTATTAGACATCCGTTTATATAGTTTCTACTCTCCACTGGGAATAATAAATCCAGTTTACTTATAATTCCGACAGCATAAATTCAATTACAAATTTTATTAATCACTTGCAAATAACATCCTCGTTTATCTTACACATAGAAATACATCATGCAATTGTCTAGATTTAAATTTTGATTCTATTCTATTTAATAAATCAATACGTATTTATATAAAACTCGACCTAGTACTTACTCCATTGGTACACTACCGATATAATAAATGACCTAGCCGTCGAGGGGGCAGTATAGCCTAGTGGTTAGCATGCTTGGCGCCGCAACCTCTAGACTGGACTGCCGTGGGTTCGAATCCCACCTGCGCTCATGGATGTTTTGTGATGCTATTTAGTTTTAAGTTAGTTGTTGTTTAGTGTATAGTTGAAAGACGCTAATGACCTTAGATGTCGACGCGTCTATAATTTACAATGAAATAAAAAAAAAACCTAGCCGTCGACATCGAACGGAACTTCCCCGAACCTTTTTTTAAAGCCTCCAACAGCTAAAATGTTTTGGACCTAGCACCAATTCATACAATCAATTTATTATTTTTAATAACCCAAATTTCTGATTACCATGAGTTGTTCTAACAAATTTGAAAATCATTTGCTGACAGTCAGAAAAGTTTGTGGATAGTACGTAAGTTTTTAATCAAAGGCATGCGCTTTAAATAATTCCGCAGAGATCATGTCAAACCTTGAATCTTGACCGTAATATGCAGTAGAACTGTAGAAGGTACTGTAAACAAAGCGTCAACTGGTCCAACCAACAAGCTTGAGACTAGTTCCCAATTATAAGCGCATGCGTAATGAAAAAAAATCAGAAACTCGTCAGTGACAAATGAATGATTGTCTTTAGGAACAAACCTAAATTAAATCGCATTAAATCCTTATAAAGGAACGAATACAAAATATATAAGTTAATAAACACGAGTTTTAGCATCGCCACGAACCTAGGCGAACATGAACGAAGTTGTCACATATATCATGCGTTGTTCGTTCTCGAAGTGGTGTGTCAAAAGAAACGCTTGAGTAGGGTCCACACTCCGCAGTCTGCACGGAGTTGACATTTGTGCCTGCGAAGTAAACATTGGTTTGTGGCGAATGGCGATCCTTCAAGCCGAGGCACAAACATTGATTTCAATGCTAAATCCAGTTCCTTTATATAAGTAGCTATGCATATATCTGTGGTCAAAAGGCAAAACATCTTATGTCTTATGGCTCTATCAAATTAAACCTGTGCATAGGGCATTCTGTGTGTAAGACAGAGATTGATACATAAAGCAATAAGTAAGAATGAGATAAATGATCGCTAATAGGAAGTTACTGTGGTTACTGTAAATAAATAATACTGAACAACCTGATAGCGTCATCGTTGTTTTCTACAGTAAAAATAGTCACTACTGAAATTATTGATAAAATGGCAATTTATACTGTTCGGGAAATAATCCAAATAATTAAATGGTTTTATGGTGGTAATTCAACCGCCGACATAATAATTTTGTAGCTGCCTTTGAAAATAGACCGTCTCCATCTGCCACAACAATTCGCAATGTCATAGCAGAATCTGAATCAAATGGTTGCCTATCTCCGAAAAATCGTAAAAAACAGCTTCGTGTGCAAATTAATTAATAAAATAATTGTTAAAACTTTGTTACCAGATATAAATAATATTACGAATTAATATTATGGTTTAGTTGCTTTAGTTGCTAAACTAGTAAAAGATTTACATTTTCTCAGCATAGAAGGAGCGAAAAAATAAAGATGACGCTATTAGGTTGTATAGATAATTATTTATTTAAAGTAAATTTTCTACTAGCGATTATTTATCTCATTCTTACTTAATACTTTATATATCGATCTCTGTCTTACACACAGAACGGCCTATGCACAGCTTTAATTTGATACAATCTGTATAGTCAACACGTATAGAGAAAGACTTGATGAAAAATTATTTAGAATGCGTGTTTTTAGAGAAGACCTACAACTGTATTATGCACGTCGAAATGTCTTAATTTCTAGGTGTTGGTGTTTTGGGAATTAAATTTTTGTTAATTAGTTTTAATCATCATCAAGGCTTCCAAGCTCGCATACAGCATACAGCTTTTAATTAATTATGCTAATGTTTTATGCCAATTCATTATTTATTATATTCATTTATAGTTTCAGTGAAGTTTTACCTTGCAAGAAAATTAACTTAATTCTTCAACTGTATAAATGTCAAGTACCAAGTTATTTACTTTCACGAAATTCAGTTTCCCTGTAGGACTAGCATAACTGTGAAAACTCGTATAAAAGGTTTAAGGAATGCTGTTCAGTCGCGAGAAGTAAAGCCCTGGTATAAAACTAGGGTGCTGCTTTTATAAAACCACGCTGCAAGTAAAACGCTTTGCCATTAACCCTAAACACTTTTTCCCCGAAATCGCCGAAAGTATATAATTTTGTTTACGTGGTTTAAACTTTAAACACTTCAAAGCTAAAAGGGACACCCCGCTAAGTTTAACACTGTATGCATATATAATAAAATATTAAATTAAAAAAATATAATCAAAATAGAAAAAAATATAAATAAATATGAGTGGAATATGGAATAGTTAAAAAAAGAAATTAAAATTAATGGCGCCGTCCAGGTTCAAACCAGCGACCTAGTGCGTATAAAGCAGCTGCGATACACCTACACCACGCATCCCGTTGTAATTTTTTCATTGTAGATTATAGACGCGTCGACATCTCAGGTCATTAGCATCTTTCAACTACACTAAATAGCAACTATCTTAAAACTAAATAACATCACAAAACATTCATGAGCGCTGGTGGGATTCAAACCCACGGCAGTCCAGTCCAGAGGTTGCGGCACTAAGCACGCTAACCACTAGGCTATACTGTCCTCATATCATCCCGTTGTAAGTACTGCTATATTTATGATATACCAAGTTGTCTGTTTGATATGACACAGTGTTCTGCAATTTAGTGTTGGGATATATATACGCGATTCTTCGATTGGACGTGACGTGACGCAACGTAACCTCAACATACGTAATCGAACGAAAAAAATGGGGCTAAAAAGTTTCACTTAACAAAACTCAATCGGACCGATCTAGATTTTAAATAAAATTAGAACGTAAATTATTATTGTATGCCCGTCTTCTGAAAGGACAGGTACGTAATTTCGCAATGGTAGCGGCGTTGTTACCATCCATAAAACTATGGTAACATCAGCAATGAGTTAAGTTTTTTGTGGTTATAATATAATAATTATTAAATAGACAGTAGCCATTCCACAAGCAAATACTTTTCTTAACGTAATCAGTCGGCAACCTGCCATCGTGATGTTAAACGTCAAACAATTAAGATAGACAAGGAAAAAATCAGAAGCCACTGTCAGGACTTAAACCCGAAATTCCCAGTTTCCGGCTGGTTGAGTTACCACTTACTCACACAGTGCCCCGAGAGTGGGATCTCTTCTTTACCTATATATACCTATTTCAACACTAAATCACACTTCATGCGCGAGCGGATTTTATAACTTAAATACAATCCGCTCTCGCATGAAGTGTGATTTAGTGTTGAAATAGGTATATATAGGAAAAAGAACAGATCCCACTCTCAGGGCACTGTGTGAGTAAGTGGTAACTCAACCAGCCGGAAACTGGGAATTTCGAGTTCAAGTCCTGACAGTGGCTTCTGATTTTTTCCTTGTATATCTTAATTGTTTGACGTTTAGCATCACGATGGCAGGTTGCCGACTGATTACGTTAAGAAAAGTATTTGCTTGTGGAATGGCTACTGTCTATTTAATAATTATTATGGTAACATCGCCGGAAGACAATGTCGTATATGGTCTTTCAGAATTGCCGGGTATAACTCAAAAGACCTTGTTTTATGCAGATGAAGAAAGATATAATATGAACTTCAAAGAAGCATTCGGTTTATTCGGATTAATTCCACCTGCGAATCCGTTTAGACGAATCCCTTTGATCTGAATGACGTAACTAGTGATGGCAAATTAGTGACTTTATCCCTAGTTCTATAGGGATATTTTTTATATACACAGAAAAAAGTTTTTAATGAAATATCAAGGGATTTTTTTTCATTAATTGTTTTAATATAAATTCTATAGAATTATCGCTAGGCACTTGGTAGAACATTGAATAAAAATTAATAAACAAACACTTGAAAAATTTTACACATTTATTCATCTCAACGATCGTTTCGTTTAGTTTTAAAGTAAACTCCTGATGATAGGTTAGAAGCCCGAAACGATCGTTGAGATGAATAAATGTGTAGAATTTTTCAAGTGTTTGTTTATTAATTTTTATTAATTGTTTTTCTTTTGAGTTAGTCGTAGCATATTTAATTTAAAAATTTTGTTTAAAATAACCTATGAATTTAAATACATTTCATGGTAGAATTTAACGTCAGTTCTGGCCGATAGAACTATATATTAAGTTCCTGGAGATATTTAATATACTAACTTCGTTCAGCGGGACACGCAGCAGGTATTCTAGACAGCTGTAAACACATTTTTTTAAAACAAACTTAAAGAAACAAAACAAGAAGTTGTGAAAGTTTACCTAGCGAAATTTTCCTCTTAAAATCATTATTTCCTTGTCGTCTCATATCTTTTACTTTAGACTTAACTTTTCTTGACACTTATATGTCCGTATATGGCGCTTACCTACACGGTGTCACAGAAACTATTCGATTTGTAGATGCTCAAAATTATAATTATCTATAATTGGGTTTTTAAATGAATTTTTTTTACTTAAATGGAAGGACCACATATAAGTTTTATAGCAAAACTGTTTTTATTTAATTTTTTTGCTTACTAATTAAAAAGTTATATTTAAATAAAAATTAATTTTTAAACTCAGTTCCGATAACGCGCCGAAAGAATCCGAACGCGTGTGACGTCATTATGTTATCTATGGCCTTTGTATCCATGGTTACCAAGTTAAAAGTTTATTATTTTTGATAGTATGTGTAATACATATACACAAATACCAACAAATGCAGACACATTTTAACATAACGACGTCACAAACATTCCTGGCGCGTTTTGAAGTCACGTGATATTTTTTAAATTTTTATACATTTTAATTAATTTTTAGTAATTTATCTATAGCTTTAAAAATTTTTTTCTTTTCGATTTTCAATATTATTTATGTTAAATTATTAGAAAAAATTAAAAAATTAATAATTTTTTTTAAACTTAAATACCTAATTATATTAACCACCAAATTGCCCAGTAAAATTAGACGTTGACTTCGAAAAAATTCCGAGCGAGCTAAATTTTTGTAGAGACCTTTATTTTGATATCCTAAAAAGTACTCTTAATTTGAACCGTGGTTTTTTAGGGGGTAAAGGAGCTCGAGATCATATTTTTTTTTGGGTCTCTAATATTAAACTGCTAGTTACTTATCCTCTAAGGCTCTAGGGCTTGAGAATAGCGAAGCGTGTAGCAATGCTGTTGTTTACATGGCGTTGCTATGGTTCCTCTATTACAAGTCCCCAGTTCCCGGGTTGTAGCCCGAGAGCTGGTAAAAGTGTCAATTGGTTTTCAATTTATTATTAAAAAAAATATAATGAATTGAAAATAACCTTAGCTGTTGGTGGTCTTTAAAAACACACACACTTATCCTCTAATATCTACGGAATAATGTTCAATAATTATGATTAGTGACGCTAGTAACGTAAAACGTTACACTGCCTTTGATATTATTGGAAAATAAGGATGAATAATATTTTGATTAATACATTTGACGTTCAATAAATCAATTATTATTGATTTAAATATTTCTTGGATGAATTGGTCGGTTATTTTCGGATACACCTGGTATATATGTATGTATGTATATTAGCACTCTGGAGTGCAAAATACATAGGTAACTCCGCTTCAAGTAAACTACATAAATTCTCATTTCAAACTTACAACGACGTATAAAACTTAACTGGGAGTTTTACTTCGTTGCCAAAGGTCAAATTGAAATGCATTTAGATGGTTCGTTCACTTTAAACAACTATCTGATGTACAAAGAATTCTTCAGTAATGACAAAATGCACACTAACTTCACTTACAGTAAACACAAAGCAAAATTATGAGAATGAGACACATTCTCGTCTTATACAGGGTTGCCATACGTCCGGATTTTGATGTGAAAAACGTCGAGGGTAATCTCAAAAATTACTGAACCGATTTCAATTTTTGATGTGAAACATCTTATGTCGGGCAGTGAACAGCCGCGTGAGGGGAAATATGCAACGAAATTTATGGTCCGCTCCTTCGCTGCTGTTCTCCCCACCACTGCGGCAGTCTCTCTCTCTCTCTCGGCGTCCGCACGCTCGGACACGGGAAGAGAGAGAGAGTATACATACGAACGTACTGTAAAGCAAAAGTATATGTATACACGTGTAGGTATGTAATATAGATACTTCGCTGTGTATTTAGTTGCGTTTCTGGCTCAGGCGTGCTCAAACGCCGCAACCGCGTGTGTTACAGTGCAGTATATAGGATTACGTCAGCATAACAGTTAGTTGCTGCTTTTGAAAAAATATATACTACTACATAGAGAATACCACCGAGTTCAATAACGTTTTCTTTGATGTTTCACATCTGTCGGGGGTCCTGAAACCCACACCCTTTTTTTCACTGTTCTATAGGTGATACTTTGCTTTGGGACATAAGCTAGAATAACTGGCCGGCCCGGCATCGTCCGGATGTATTAATAAATCATAAATTCATAGCACCTGGGCGGAGCCGGACCGGGCCGCTAGTTACCGTATAATTTTTGAAAAATATTACGTATCAATATTCATTGTAAATCAGTTTTTATTAAAACTGAAAACAAAAGAAACCTTTCACGCTTCTGTTATTCACGATAAAAGCTATTTGTGCTTTTGTTTTTAAAAACAAAACAGTAAAAAAATACACAGCTTTCAAACGAAAGCTGATAATTCAACAGAGTGTGAGATTTGCCGTTTGGAGATTTCCGATAGAAATTATCATCGTTGAATACAGATATTATGGTAGAAATGCGTCACAGCAGATATTTCAAAGATAAATATTTCGTGTTTTATACAGATTTTGACGGTATTTTTATTTTCATTTACTTATAACTATTTAAGATAATTTTTTGTATACTAATCTACATAGTTAAGGTCACTATTTTCTTATTAACCGTGGTGCAAGTTAAGAGAGTAACAAGAAGTTATTATCTGGTTATCGCTCCGAGATTAAATAAATTGTGTTGGTAAACATTAATATTTTTGGGAAGCAAAAGTACTTTTTTGTATGCACAATTTCGTTAATTTAGTAAGCAATTAAATCGACCCTACAGGATATTAAAAGTTAATTGTGCACAATAATATTGCTAATCAGATGATCCTGATGAAATTGGAAGAAAACGACGCAAAAATGGCTTAAGGATCCAATTAAGAAGCAAATCCTGTTTTATTGCATTTATTCGCTAATAAATGCATTTATTCGCGAATAAATGCAATAAAACAGTATTTGCTTCTTAATTGGATCCTTAAGCCATTTTTGAGTCGTTTTCTTCCAATTTTGCTAACTTTGGTAATATTGGTAGATGGGAATTTTTTAAGTATTTTTTACGTAAATTAGCGTTGATTAAAAAAAAAACAAGCAACTATCGGGTTTTTGAATTATATGCAAAATTAACTTTTTCGTAATGTAACACACGTATATTTTTAGATTTTTTGAAAGGAAAAAATATCTGAACATATTATAAGTTCTAATGCATTATCCTAAAGTTGAAAATAATAATGTTTCTTCACTGCCTGTTTATATGGGTAGGTAAATATTAACTATTTAAGACGGGCCAAGAAGGCCAATTATAATGTTGAGTCACGTCGCTAAAATGTTCTGATGCGACACGTTTCGTGGCGTTACATTGTGACGCGTCAGCTAAATGTATTTCTCTATTAATGATCCTCATTGCCAATTTATGCCGCAGACATTTCCCGAAAATGTCGAATTTACCCCACTGAAGCTACACATGCACCATAAACAACGTAGGATATGGTTTAGTATTATCGTTTGGGGGAAGAGAAATGTACGCAACGAAGGGGAAATCAGTGGAAATGACTCGAATGCGACAATTAAAAAGTTAAACAACAGGTGTTTTACACGAATGGGTAGTGTGGGCAGTTTTAAATGTTCTTTTCCGCCAGCGGTAAAGGGATTCGGTCACGGAATTTGAAATCAAATAAGAAACAATTCACATTTAAATTAAACATAATAAACTGGGGGTTTCGGGTTCAAGTCCCGACAGTGGTCATTTGATTTTTTCTTAGATATAGCTCAAAAATCATGGCAGCTTAGCTGTCTGAGATATTTATTATTTTCACCTCTAATTGTTATGTGAAGAATATGGTGTGGATATAAGGGGTTTTAAATCGATTGATTTTATCATATACCAAATAATAAATTTTAATTGGGTTTTTGAATGAATTTTTATTGACCTAAATGACAAGATTACATACAAGTTTTATAGTAAAAAAATGTTAATTTTATTTTTTTATTACTTCGAGTTAGAGAGACAATAAGCTTTGACTTACAGAGACTGTAAACTGTAAAGTCTCTTACTTCGAGATATAGAGTTTGCGAGACTGAAATTTCGAGTGTAACATGTATTCACAGTACCTCATAGGGAAACGTCTTTAAAGCTCGCAGGGCCAAAACGTCGTACGACGAAATTGAAGGTATGAGAATTAAAGACTATTTAAGGGCTCACTTAATGCCCCTAATAGAAGCTTAGGACTCTTGCCTTTTTCGTCAAAATCCATTAATATCTTTCATACGGTGACAGTACGGGTCACGTATGGTGGGAGGAACGGCTCACATATGATTGGAACATACCGTTAAGGTAATGTTTATTTGGTTACTTTAACGTCCAAATACTTTGAATTACCTTAAGGTCTCAGCACACAACGGTTTGAAATGTTCTGGATATTTTTTTTTTATTTATATCACTGTGAAGTTAGAAAAGTTCTAACTAATTGAAATAATTAAACGTTCAACATTAAACTAATTTTAGTAAACACGAATACATAACATACATAAATTGGTGTTTCATGCTTTCACGGCCGGTAGACATCTTGGTAGCAAATGTTTCCGGGCTAAGTAGCCGTGGTCCAATGGATTTTACTCCGGAGTAAAATCCATTGGACCACGGCTACTTAGCCCGGAAACATTTGCTACCAAGATAACATACATAATATATCTAAAAACAAAATAAAATATAGTTACTTCTTACCACAACAGTTTTATTGATGGATGTACATTTCGAAAGCTAAGCTTTCATCTTCAGCGAACACTACATGTATGTATAGATGTAGTGTTCGCTGAAGATGAAAGCTTAGCTTTCGAAATGTACATCCATCAATAAAACTGTTGTGGTAAGAAGTAACTATATTTTATTTTGTTTTTATTCCAACCACAGTGCTCATATATATTTTTATTTTATAATATATCTAATATAAAAAAATCAATCGAAGTACTAAAACGATTTAAGTAAAATGTATTTGGGACCACCCCGAATGTATGCTTTATTTTTATTTGAGTAAAACTATCTTATGTCTTCTTTATCAAACTTAAGATACTTCTGCAATAAATATTCTTTTTACTATAGAAACATATTATAAGCCAGTTCGCAACTATACCAATATCTATTAAAAATATTACAAGAAATCGTCCTAGCCAGGCAGAACTTGAAAGCTTTGTTGGAATCATTGTTCATCATTTCATGTTAAAATAAATCTAAACATAAGCAGGACTCAGACGACTGGTGTATTTGGCCAATATTTGGTAATGGCGAATACTTGCCATGTCGCGTGATTATAGTTTACTTGTACAATAATTGTTGGTTACTGGTGAGTACCGGTCAGAGTCCCGTCGTTTGTCGGTAAAAATGGCACAAGTCAAAGGCATCAGTATTATTGTTACACCTGACGCAGTCGATGCATGTCTATGTCTTGTGAGAACATTTAAAACACGCCTAATTACTAAACCAAAAAAGATAGACAAGTTTTCGTTGCATTTTTGAGTTCAGCGTGTCTTTTTCTATAAGCCTACCAAATTTCAAAAAGATCTGACCGCTATTAGTACATAAATTTACAAGTCAAAGTTTTGAAATATATACACCTTTATTACCTGTAAGCGGGCTAGCAAGTACCACAGCGGCGTTGAGTGGGTTGCGTGCATTACAGGCAATTAAATGATTTGTGTTTTGGGGCAAACTTCGACTTTACTCACCATTCTAACGATGTGAACAAGCTATTTAAATTGTTTTTGTACAAAAATTGATTAACCACAATATCTACAGACGTTATGAAATATGAATATTGCATCAATTAGTCCTTATAATAATCAAATTAGGAGTATTTATGATTTTTGTATTTCCGAAAAATTGAAATTAAATACTGAGTACATTGTAAGTTTAATATTGGAAGATCGCACCGATCGTTATATTTCAAATTAGGTATACACTTATAGAAAACGACTAAACGAAATACTTTTATATACACCTATATATAGGTGTTTTTTAATAAAGTAATACAATGATACCTGCGAATGTACAGCTAAAATAACACTTCAAACGATATGCAAAAACACCTTAATTAAATGTCTAGCCCCTTCGGAGATACAGGCATGAGTCAATTCGACCCCCGGCTTTTAATTTTTAAATTATTTTTTAAAAAATCAATTATTGTGCTTGTATTGTGCTGTCAAATTTTTCAATTGTGCTCAGTTGCAAATTATGTTAATAGTAAAAAAAATCAATAGTCCTAGAAGATTTCTGTTTTTCGGAGGCTCAGCGTCAATTTGACCCCGGGATTTGCTTTTGATTTTAAAGTAATTTGCAAAATTTATAGAGTTTTTTTACACCTGAATGCATTAAAACTCGAGGACATAATATTATAATAATATTTTAATAAGTTCCTTGAAAACTGTAAACCGAAGTTTAAAATTCATTCAAGTACAAGAGAATCAAGTTATTTTAGGACAATTTGCTTTCACAATGTTAATGTTCGCCTTGGAAGTGTCAGAGCGTAAAACATTTTAGGTACATATTTGCGGCATCCCCTTTTTTCCTGTGGTGATGTTTACAACAGTACTTTGAACTTTCAAGTCCGCGAAACCTTCAAAGTTTCTCTTCAAAGATAGGCGGTTGAGCTTACTTTGAAGGTATTACTCTGAAAACAATTCAAACACTTTGAAACATTTGTACTGCCAGATGGTCGTTTTCCGCCGGAAGCCAACGTAACCTCCTTTAGTTACGCTAAGTGTAAGGAATAGTAAAGTCTTCTAAATAATTGCTTGACTTTGCGATAATTACTTTTAACTCAGGTAAAAGAATGCGGCGTTCAACTCGCTCGACTGATTCCTATTTTGTTCGAAATTTAAACACACAACGCTTAATTAAATTGCAGTTGACAAGTTTTGTGACTAATTAACTAAGAAAATCGATGGGAACAATGGATTGTATATCTAGTGGCGTAATGAAGTATATGACTTGTGACCGTATTTTAAGTCACTTTACAGGCATACAAACAGCTATTTTATAGTGGGTATGACAAAAAATACCATATACTTATATCTCGTGCGTAATTATATTATGACGCGTGTGACTGTTTTAGACGCTAATGACCTCTGATGTCGAGCGTCTATAATCTACAATTCATTCATTCGTGTGACTGTTAAAACTCGTTTTAGCATACTGTCACTCCTCGTCAGTAATATGCCACATTACGCCACTAGATACACTTACAATTTAATATTATTGTACGAAAAACGGTTATCATAATATTGAACTTTCCACAATAATTTATGATATCTCCGAACCTACACGAAGCTGCTAATTTATTATATATAGTAATAATTGCAAGATTTCCCGATCCAGTTAAATATTTAATCTGAACAAAGTTTTCTTTGAATGACATCCTTTACACCCACAGGATTCAGTTGCCGTCAGGAAAGCACAGCAGCGCCATCATCCGAAAAACTTTTGTAATTAAAAGTTCTTATTTAAATGTCAAGGTTTGTAACCTTTTTCCTCAAGTACTACAATTGTTTATATAATAATATATTATAGACTTATCTATCTATATATATAAAACAGTTCCGTTACTGACTGACAGACAACGCCCAGGTCAAACCGCTGAAGATATAAACTTGAAATTTAGATAGTAGGTTCCTTTTGTAACGTAGGCACCCACTAAGAAAGGATTTTTCGAAATTCAACCCCTAAGGGGGTTAAATAAGGGATGAAAGTTTGTATGGAAATTCGTCATTTTTGAAGTTAGAAGCATGAAATTTTGCACAGAAGTTTCTTATATAACGTAGGTGAGCACTAAGAAATTTTTTTTTGAAAATTCATCCCCTAAGGGGGCTAAAAACGGGATGAAAGTTTGTATGGAAGATCGTCATTATTGAAGTTAGAAGAATGACATTTTGCACAGGAGTTCCTTTTATTACGTAGGTGAGCAATAAGAAAGGATTTTTGAAATTTCATCCCCTAAGGGGGTTAAATAGGGGATGAAAGTTTGTATGGAAGTTCGTCATTTTTGAAGTTAGAAGCATGAAATTTTGCACAGGAGTTCCTTATATAACGTAGATGAATAATAAGAAAGGATTTTTGAAAATTCATTTCTTAAGGGGGTTAAATAGGGGATGAAAGTTTGTATCGAAGTTCATCATTTTTGACGTTAGAAGCATGAAATTTTGCACAGGAGTTCCTTATATAACGTAGGTGAGCAATAATGTATTAATAAAATTTGAGCGAACGAGCGAAGCGAGTGAGTAATATACTTATTAATAATATTTGAGCGAACGAGTGAAGCGAGTGAGTAATGTATTAATAAAATTCGAGCGAACGAGCGAAGCGAGTGAGTTATGTATTAATAAAATTCGAGTGAATAAACACCATCAGTTCGCTTCGCAGGGGGGATAATAAATCATAAATCGAAATATACGTGGGCGAAGCCACGGGTAACGGCTAGTCATTTATAAACACAGTAGCCTTCTCGTAAGACTACACGTATATTGGATACGTATTTATCCCGACAAACAGACATTGTTTTTCGAAAATGCGATATTTCCACTTTACATCAATTATAAAGATTTTTTCGTTGGAGAGCAGCCAATTATAAAATTGTTTCGAAACATATAGGAAAAAATCATTTTACCAACCAGTGGTCACAGTCAGTATTCTAACCTGAACATTTCCAATTTCGCGTCGGAATGAGCTTACAATACTCAACTGTGACATTATTTCTAAATTAATATTCTCCTTATATGCTTCAGAATCAATAGATTTTCACTACATGCGAGTGTCAATTCATATCTGCTAATTCAATAGCTATGATATGAATTGAAATTGGAAAGGTTCAGGTTAGAATCCTGACTGTGACCACTGGTTGGTAAAATGATTTTTTCCTATATGTTTCGAAACAATTATATAATTGGCTGCTCTCCAACGAAAAAATCTTTCAATTGCATACAGCCGTATAAAAAAAACTATTATTATCAATTATAAAGACTATTCGTAAAGGAATTTTGTAAAAAAAATATACAGGGGCTGAGAGAGCGCGGATAAAGTATGGCTACTAAATACTAATAGTAGAGTCCGTTTACAACTATACAATGCATAGCCATACTTTCTCCGCGCTCTTTTACACGTTTTTTAAGACACCATAAAAAAATTGAGATTTTTCGCAGATTGGTCGTTTTTATGTCTAAAATGACTGGACTATTCTCGGGTGACGACATTACAAGCTTAGTTCGTATGCCCTATGGCGGCCGTTAAGACATCTTGTAACACAGTAAAGACGTTTAAAAAAATTCACAGATTTCGCAATCCTTGCAACCATCGAGGACATTGGAAATGATAACAGCATATATGAAACATAATTAACTGTTTATTATACACACAATATTTATCAATGTACTGTTTAGTTTTGTCAGGAATAACCCTATTATTCTTCTGTTATATACGCGTTCACTTTTGCTTGATTACTTAACTTTTAAATAGATTTTTCTACAGTATTTATTAACATTTGCTCAAAAATAACACCGCAGATCGTCGCAAATACCTCTCAATTAACTAGACATGATATAAAACACATTTCAAAAAAATTGCACTTGTTCAATTTTGCATGATTGCTCCTCATTTGATCGCGACACCGTTGTCTTTTGGCCTTGAACGAAAACTCGTAACTCTGCCCCCATATACGAACATAAACATTTCCAATGTTAAAATGTTGTCAATAATATTTTGTCGCGGCACAAGACGAAGTCTAAATATCTAGAAAAGGAGAAAAGGAAATTTCGCGGAACACTTCAGTCATTAATTAGAAGCATATTAAAGTGCCGTGACACAGCGATTGGACATCCCTGTGTTACGCAATAATTCAAATATTAAAGTGGAAGGAATGTAAAGTTTTTAATGTTTTATATCGATGTTGAATAAAACGGATGAGCGGCCGTTATAATTCATTCCATAAAAAGTACCTATGAAAGTGGATTTGCGTCCCAAGAGATTTTCAATTGTTACTTCTTCTCGTATTTTTTAATATTCCTTAAAACGAGACTTATGTTTAATTAAATCAACCAAATTAGCTTTTTAATAAATAAAATTATAGGATATTCCATTTATATTTTTCGAACTTGAACCATATTTCGAGAAAAGATAAATAGATTCATTTCAACCGACATATTTGACTTTACATTGAAAAATTTTTTGATGGAGAGCAGCCAATTATATAATTGTTTCGAAACATATTGGAAAAAATCATTTTACCAACCAGTGGTCACAGTCAGGATTCTAGCCTGAACCTTTCCACTTTCGCGGCGGAATGAGCTTACAATACTCAACCGTGACATGATTGCTAAATTAATATTCTCCTTATATGCTTCAGAATCAATAGATTTTCACTACATGCGAGTGTCAATTCATATATGCTAATTCAATAGCTATGATATTGACACTCGCATGTAGTGAAAATCTATTGATTCTGAAGCATATAAGGAAAATATTAATTTAGCAATCATGTCACGGTTGAGTATTGTAAGCTCATTCCGCCGCGAAAGTGGAAAGGTTCAGGTTAGAATCCTGACGGTGACCACTGGTTGGTAAAATGATTTTTTCCAATATGTTTCGAAACAATTATATAATTAACTGCTCTCCATCGAAAAATGTTTCAATTGCATTTCAGCCGTATAGAACTATTATTTATTTTATTGACTTTACATGTTAAATACCTGCATTTGATTTACATTGGATTCAAGTTATATCAAATAAGTAGACTCATATCTCCATTTGATTTAGGTATATTGGATCCAGGTTAAAGAAAATAGTAGGCTATCAATCTATCAATTGAAATATTTTCACAGATCACAAATCTCTCCTTTCGGAGAATTAAAAATTCAAATGTAACCTCACATGTATTTATAAATATCAAAATTGAATTGTACCATTTACTGTCTTGAGTGAATCGTTGACGTAACAAATCTTTAGGTAAAGATTTGGTTGAAATGTGCGCTACACATTTATTAAAAGCCAACTCGACTGCAAAATATGCATACTTTTGGTTTCGCGTTTTAATTTTTTTAATTAAATTTATTAAATTTTTCAAGACATATCTATTATAATTTTATATACGGAGATACACCGTCAAATGTCCTTTGTGTTGGACACAGGCAAATTCGTCTGTGTGAATTAGCAATGGAGTAGACAAATAGGGAGCCCCATTAATATTTTTATGACTTGCTTTATACCTATTTGGTACTAGAAATAAAAATTATTATTTATTTATTTATTTTGCCGGATCATGAGATACTGACGTCACTTCCGGTCATTTTTTTTTTTGGATTGTCTTCTTATGTCATCGACTGCGTAAATAAAATTAACCTCAAAATGTCGGTCTTAGCGAGTACTTTTATATCATCATTGTGTGGCTGAGTTTATCCGGCTGTCACCCCTTGGCAGCCTTATTTCTTCCATTTCTGGCAGAATAAAAATAATAAAAATTGTAGATCCCTATTTGTCTAACTCATACAAACAAATTTGTTTGTCAATAAATATATTTTGTTACAAATAAAATTTCCAAGTGTTCCAAGTGTTTTTTTGTTTATTACTACTTATAATAATTGGCATTGTTACAGAATACTATAAACTTTTCTATTTAAATAAATCATAGGCTTATTGAACACACAGTATATATATTTATGTATGAGCATACGCATGTAACAATACTTATGTGTGTATGTGTGTGAGTTTGCTACGTTTTCAGGAGAGTTTGCGCGCCTTGAATCGGCTGTTAGCGAGAACCAAAATGTATAGAAGACACTAAACATCAGGAATAATTTTCCGGAACCATGTACTTGAATAATACCGACAAATACATATATATCTGTGATCATAAAGAAAAACGGCTTATGTCCAATTTTTATTACCCGACTGGCGAAGGAAGGTAATGTTTTTCGGGTGTATGTATGTATGTGTGTGACTATTTTTGCATTTTCGTCGGCGCCTTGCGGCCTTCTGTAGCGTGTAAACGGCTTGACGGATTTTGCAAAACGAGGTGTCTATAAATTCGTCATAGTCATGACGTTACGGAAAATTCAATATGGCGGACGCTAGACGCCATTTTGTTAATACGCAAAAATATGCGATAAATAAACATTGTCAACTGTATACAAACTTCTTGTTGCCAACAAAATATGTGATCGTACAAGATAAATAGAGAAAAGAGACAAGTAGGACGAAACGAATGCAAGGATCGACGCCATGATGTGCGACGTATTTTATCCCATCCCCACAACTCAATTTCGATCAAATTCGATCTCCTTATCTCTAGTCTTCTTGATGAGTATTAAGAAGGAATGGTGGCGTGCAAAAGGACTTTCAACGGTTGAAAACAGTGAGACGTAAAAGGGGAAGAATTGGGAGCTTTGACAAAAAGCAACAAGATGACAAGAGGCTACTATAATATTATTAAATTAAATATCTGGAATAAACCACTTCACCTTGCAGTCAAGAGCTATACAGCCGGAGTTAAATAGACAGAAAAGGAGCGTCTCCGGATTTGTCATGCTGAAGAGAGAAAGTGAATAAGAGATAGTCGGACAGCAGCGGCGTACTGCATAGAACGAGTTTTATACTATATTATGTAGGTTAAGTACCCTCCTCCAGTCGTCGTTTCCTTTCCTTTCCCATTCACTTATCTCCTCTCAGCACAGAATTAATTAATAGTCATCAGAAATTGACGAACATTTTGATAAAACACAATCTTGTTTTATCCAATAGATACATACATTACTATCGTAAAATAAAAAAGCGCGAGTCAGACTCGCACACCGAGGGTTCCGTACAATAATAAAAATTAGGAGTTAGGTAGAGGTAAAAATTTAACAGATTTATTTAGTTTTCCATATCAAAATTATTTAATAAAAATATATAAGCACTGGTGTTGGAATAAAAACAAAAATAAAGATAGTTACTTCTTACCACAACAGTTTTATTGATGGATGTACATTTCGAAAGCTATGCTTTCATCTTCAGCAAACACTATACATGTATAGCGTCTGCTGAAGATGAAAGCATAGCTGTCGAAATGTACATCCATCAATAAAACTGTTGTGGTAAGAAGTAACTATCTTTATTTTTGTTTTTAAAATTATTTAAATTAATTTTTAAAGTAAAAAAAAATATTAACAGAATATTTGGTGACTAAAAAAACAAAAATATTGCGTTCCGAAACTCCAAGCACTAAAAATAACTTTTAGAAAAATATTTTTTTCATGTTCCAACTTTGCCAACCTTAATTAAAAATTGGACACCGTTGAAACCGCAAAATCATCAATTCATAATTTCTTGTAACAATATTATATATAATAACGTGAGTACACATCTGGAAAGTTTCTGTTAAAAAAATCAATTATTCCATCATAAATATCTGTAATAAAAACGAATTCTATGCATCACCGAAGCGAACAAATGCTTTTGTCCTGGCGTTTGATTTAGGGATGTCCGAATATTAACCATTTGACAGTTATTGGGATCATTGCCCACAGTTAATTAAATTTGAAACTAAAATTTAAAGTTCGATGTCCTTCTGAGAGGAAGTTGAAAGTAGTAAACTATCCTCAACAATAGAGATATCTATAAGTATTATTTTAGGACATTTTAGGATGTTACATTTTTGTATCGAAAACGCGCGATTTAGAATACTACATCGCGATTTTACGATTACTCTGCTGCTAGAAATTTCTCGTGATAATCAGTTGTACATTTCAGGAGTGTGTGGACTTATGTAGACTTTCTCTGCTAAGAGTTAAGACAACGATTTTCTGATTGGTTCAGTCGATCCGCCATTTTTTCAGCCAAAATTCAATAGACCTTTTTATCGACGAACATTTTTTCTGCGCATGCGCCCAATTCCGCCCTATTTTTCGGGCACTTTTCATATTGACAGATGACAAGTGATTGATTTTGAAAAAAATAAATAGTAATTAAATAAGAAATATTATTTAAAGAAGTGGTACAACACCCTAGAGAAGTTTTATTTATTTATTTATTTATTGTAGATTATAGACGCGTCGACATCTAAGGTCATTAGCGTCTTTCAACTACACTAAATAACAACTAACTTAAAACTAAATAACATCACAAAACATCCATGAGCGCAGGTGGGATTCGAACCCACGGCAGTCCAGTCTAGAGGTTGCGGCGCCAAGCACGCTACCATCTAGGCTATACTGCCCTCCCCTAGAAAAGTATTTCAGTACATTAGAAGATAAACTTTTTACGATAAACGATTTATGACAGGTAGGATTCTAATCTTTCAACCAACTTTCGTTTACTTTTACCAGTTTTCCGGCCGTGGCACTTTACCATCTCAAATTATCACAAGTCCTTTTTATTTAGCCAACTTCAAAGAGGTATTGGGAAGCAGTTTTAATTACTGGACAAAAAATTCAACGGCATTATTTAAGTTAGACGAGGATCTTTTACAGGCTCATTGTTAGTCAAGTCTACATCAACATATAAATGCCGACTGGGCAGGAATGGAACAAAAATTTATGGATCCACCGCATCGACATCCTTATTTCTTGCTGAACTGCATCGTTCACAAGTAATATTACTTCTGGATTTTTCCCAGATAAATGAATGGTAGCATACTGTAGGGTCATTAATATATCGGTTCATGAGAAATGAACAAAATAGTTGGAGACACTTTTGAGGAAAGCGCAATTTTACGATTTTCAGAAATTAGGAGAGAAAAAACTCAGTGCCAGAAGGATCAAATAAAATTTGCAATACTGATGATTTTTCTCTCCTAATTTCTACATCATCTACGGATCACCATCTCTCTATATCAAAGAGTTCTTCAACATCATTTACGATTTTCGTTCAACAATAAACTAGGTGCCTTTATTATGAAGAAAATAAAAAAGCTGAGTTTTTAAAATTTGGTTATGATGCATTTAACGATTTGCCAGTCAAACATCTGCAGCACTTACGGACATACCAACAGACGGATGGACATAATATAAAACTCGCTTTTAGACCATGAAAGATTTAAATTCGTCGAAATCTCGAATTCGTTTTTTTGCCTTTACCTACAAGACTTTCTTCACTCCTCAAAAATAAAAAAGGCAGAGGTACATCCATCTGGGAAGAAGTGCCGACAAAAAATAAAACTGAGAAATATCTAGACATAAGTAGTTTGCGTACAGATGTAGGGGAAGTAATGTCAAAGTTCTAGAGGAAGAAGATTAGAAAACAGAGATGCTATTTGTTAACTCCAAATCCATTTATACAGTCGACTCTTTTTAATTCAAACCTGCGATAATTCGAACCTCTCTATAATTCAAAGTTATCACGAGTTCCCCACAAAATCTCTTTATATTTCGAACTAAATCAATACATTTTTATGCACTTGGTAATTAGTACGAAAAAATCATTGCTATATAACAAAACGACGCGTTAATTCGAACTCATCGGCGTCCAACACTCGACAATTCAAAGTTGCAGAGAGAAAGAGGCGGAAAGATTGTAAGTACATACATACATTTTGCGACAAGTTCAAACTTGTATCAACGTTTGTTTGTTGAGCCTTTGTTTCGAACCATTTGATATTTCAAACACTCGATAATTCGTAATATTTTAAGAGTCCCTCGAGTTTCGAATTAACGAGAGTTGTAGCAGTAAAATATTAATATTTATTATTAGTTATGCGTATTTAGCTACTGGTGGGAATATTTCTCAATAAAAAACAATTGTTTAGCCCTAGTTTAAGTTTTTGATCCCCAGAGGCATTAAAGATAGGTACGAAGTTGTGGCAGAGCAGCGTGCATAAATATTGTTCTTACGATGAGATATGCTAATAAAAACGTTGATAATTGAAGGGTTTCGAGTATCACGTATTACACAATCCTTGTATGCCTATAGATGCGACAGAGATGGCAAGTCGTATTAGAAAAGGACGCGACTAGAGTTCTTTTGCTGTTTAAATTCTCTCTCTTCTCATCTCATCCACACCACATCGCTGAAAGATTATACCATCCTCTTACTCATGGTCTATACGCATTTCTTTTGTTGATTTAGATTAGATTTCCAAGTATTATTTTGTTGTTGGAAATAAAGTTCGTAAGAAAAAAATATAATTGAATTATATCTTCCAGGGAAAGAAAATATTTAAAAATACAATTATTTAAATTTATGTAAGATAAATATTATTTTATTTTTGTAAGTGGAAAAGTGGAGTAGTGTCTTATTTAGACAAGAATATAATCAGACTAGACCGCTTGTTTTTATTTTTGACAGCTTGTTTCAGTTTATGAAAATTTTGTACATATTAATTTATAATTAACAAGCGGTCCCGCCCGGCTTCGTCCGAGTGCTAAGAATTTATGATTTATTATCCCCCTGCTAAGCGAAGCCAGGCTTTTGGTGTTAAAATATTAGTAGGATTCCGCCAATAAGCTAAATTGCGAAACAATTGCAGAATTAGGTTTTGTTACTATCCCACAGGAACTATACATTTTTCTGGGATGAAGAGTACCCTATGTGCTATTCCGGAACCTAAAATAACTATATACCAAATTTCATGAAAATCCGATCAGCCGTTACAGAGCTGAGTGGTAATAAACGTACACACAGACACACACTTCGAATTACAGAGCTACAGAGTGTAAATGTATACATAATACCTCGTAAGGAAATCATATTTAGTTCGAGTTATAGAGTTTAAACAATTTGAGGTTTCAGCGAAAGGGAAAGGCTAATTTCTTCGACTTAAAAGAGAATTTCAACTTATCGAATTTCGAGTTATAGAAATTCTACTGTATATTTATACGGACAAAACGTGCTTAAAACAACAATATCATTGCGTTAATTTGTTTTCGATCACATAATATCAACATTCCAAAATGTATACTTGTTTATTGAAGCAAAAATATCAAGTTGGCAAAGAACGAATTAATTAGTTGTTTTAATTAAAAATGTGTCTTGTTTCGTGACTTTGTTGTCTTGCGCGAAAATAAACAGATTGGTAACTTGAATCTATGTGTAACGGAAATTGTAACATTTTTATAAACCATTGTAGGTGTTGACTCAGAAGAAGGCAAAGGGTTTTCCATTAAAAGCGTGGTAGATTTTTAATTGAAGCAAAATAAATAAAAAAATGTCTTTAAGTAATACGTTTTCATTTCCAATAGAGTCTTGCATAAATTTACCAAAAAGAAAAAATAATGTTTAATTTAATTTCGCATTACATACAAAGGTATCTAAATTAGCATCTTTTGAACACTCCTGAATGTTAAAATAGTTAAAAAAAAATTCGACTGATGACCAGTCCTATACTTCCCACCTAGTAAATATTTGCAAAAAATAAACACTCTTTTTTTTTATTCTTTGACTAGGCCCAAATAACCTTAGCTGTTGGTGGTCTTTAAAACACAATTTAATTTTTATTCTTTGAAAAAAGCATGGCCCTCTTTTTTGTTTGGTGATCTATTGATGGCTAGCTTAATATAGCAAAAATCATGGTTACCTTGATTTACGTACAATTTTTATTTTTTTTAGTAAAATATTTTTTTTCTCGAAAACTATACATTTTAGAGAAAAAAAATATTTACATTTTTTTCATATTATAACATCTAGAATTCATTTATATTTTTTTTTACCTATGTTAATACGTGACATTGAGGACGTTTTTTTGAATATCTCAGGATCCACTGAACCGATTTGACTCAAAATCTAATCAGATCTAAGTTAAAGGCTGATAAACACAATAGAACAATCGGCATGCCCGTATGTTGTTCCGTTCTTAAGATATCGAAGGCGAAAAATTGACCACATACACACACACACACATACACACATACACACATACACACACACATACAGACATCAGTCAGAAAATGATCTTAAACGATTGCTAGGGTCTCAAAACGTGAAAATCTGTTAAAATCTCGAAATATTGTTTTCGGACTGAATCCATTACTTCCCTACCATAGTAGAGGTGGGAAGTAAAAATTATGTATAGGTATCCGAGAGGGGCATAACCGCACATGCCTGAATTTGCCGCGAAGAGTTTTGTGAAATTTTGTCTCTTAACCTCGCATATACAGGGTGTATCACAGGATTGAATACATAGAAAAGTAATGAGTGCAACAAGGAAAACATAAGCAAAATGAGTAGCGTGACAAAGATAGAATACACATGGCTAACTTAACTAAATTAATTATCATGGTTTTTTACATGAATAGAGGGCAAAGCAATCTCTGATCTTAACTAATTTGTACTGTGTGATTCTCCCTATGTTCGGTTTCCTGTGATACACCCTGTATACCTATTAATTCAACAAAAAAAAAATGATTATTGAAACAGCAAAAAAATCCGAGAAGAGTATGCAATAATGATATTAGAACACAAAAAAATAATTTACCTTTTATATATTCTCAAAATTGTGCGATCACAAAAAGTGTCGTTCTTATACCAACGCGCGCCAAAAACTTTGACAGCTGTTAGAGGGCTCCACAGTCCTGGATTTATAAATAGGCCGTATAGGCCGCGGCCTAGGGGCGGCAGCGTCCTAGGGGCGGCAGATTTCAGAGGACGGTCACTTGATTTCAGAGGAGGCCCCTTTACTACAAATGGAAAATTATTATTTTAGAAAGGTATGTACATGGGGCGGCGGAAATAAAGTGGCCTACACTCATAAAAAATATAAATCCGGCACTGGGGCTCCAACTACCATAAGTGGTTTATTTAGTGGTATACGATTTGACCCACCTATGCGATTATGCCCGACTTTCCCCTACATGAGTTTGCAAGTAAAAAAGTCACGTGCTATACATGACAATACTAGAGGAGCCTTGTGTAATGCAGGTAGCATAATAATTATTGAATGAGATTAATTCTTTATTAAATGCAGTGTCGGCAATTCAGTTCACATATCCGGAGTTCATAATAAGATCATAATAGTGAGAGAATTTAGTGCAAGGAATTCCTATACAACACGACGCAGGAATGCGAGACAACGCTCTTCTAGCCCTCGTTACTACATTCTTAGGTCGGTTATAGGTACCTACTAACTTCTATTCAAGCCTTTCCCACACATTTCAGAATTAGTGATGGCCTGGCATTGATATCCTTTAGGTAGCTACCTCAGAACAGAAATAGCTATAGAAAAAGCATCAACATATCTCGACGTTTGGGGCCATCCATAAATTACGTCACACGTTAAGGGGGGAGGAGGGAGTCAACAAAATGTGACATCGTGTCATAAACTTTGTAACGTCACATGTTAAAATTTAAATTTAAAATATTAAGACTCAAGATGATTAAGTTTTGAATCTTTTATTAACGTAATCAATCGTTTATCGTTTCTTAATTAATCTTTTGTTCTGTCTATTATTTAAATTATTTGACTTGATGATGATTTTATTAAAGATTTTATTAAGAAATTTAAAGAAATAAAAAAAAATTTTAACTGCTGTTTTATTTTAATTATTTCTAATTATAAAATTTAAAAATATGTGACGTCACAGCATGGGGGAGGGGGCTTTAAAAATGTGACCATCTGTGACAGGGACGGAGGGGGGTTAAAAATCGTAAAATTTGTGTGACGTACTTTATGGATGGCCCCTTTTGAGGTTTTATTTTAATTATTTCTAATTATAAAATTTAAAAATATGTGACGTCACAGCAAGGGGGAGGGGGCTTTAAAAATGTGACCATCTGTGACAGGGACGGAGGGGGGGTTAAAAATCGTAAAATTTGTGTGACGTACTATATGGATGGCCCCTTTTGAGGTTTTATTTTAATTATTTCTAATTATAAAATTTAAAAATATGTGACGTCACAGCAAGGGGGAGGGGGCTTTAAAAATGTGACCATCTGTGACAGGGACGGAGGGGGTGTTAAAAATCGTAAAATTTGTGTGACGTAATTTATGGATGGCCCCTTTTGAGGTCCTGTCGCAGTGGACGCAATGAACGAAAATTACAACAGTGTAGGTTCTGTACAAGCACTGTGACTTTTGTAAACAAATGTAAAAATGGACCACAAAGTCAGTCTCTTGTTAATTAAATGAGACCTTACTATCCGGACTCTACTAATTATCATCCAGTTATAGTTGTTGAACGTCTCTCGTAAGAAACTATTTAAAATGGCGGCGTAACACAATATTCGTTAATGATGAACCCACTGCCGCCTAATAGATTCACCGAACTGAAAGATTTGCACACATTAAAACTTCATCGCTATGATATTGCTATGTTCTGTTCACATTTTAACGTGTGCATAATAAATGAACTATCAAATTATTGAAAATAGCATATCGTGACTAACATTTTAATATAATGCAGATCAATAATTACTTTATTCTAAAAATGCGTATGTCTGTATCGCGGGTACAGAGAGATGATGTGAACACTGTTATATATAAAATGAAATGTTCGTGAAATATATAAATAAAATAATTACTGATAATTTTATTTTTTTATATTTTAAAATTATTGTTATCCAATATCCACCTTTATATTTTCATTATTAAATTCGAACTTGGACTTGGCGTTTGTTAATTCATTTTGATTATTGCTTATAACGACAATCGGATATAACGACGTATTTTGTATGGTCCCGGAGGCGTCGTTATAACTGAAATAATACACTGTATTATGTCGTGGCAGCGACCGATTGAAATAGCCGCCGCGATCGACCTGTATGTGTCTATTACGTAACATGTTAAGCTACATAGATAATACATGCATTATATAATAGCAGCAGCTCGTGTGCGTGTAACATATTATTACATTCGTGTGGGTGTGTGATAAAACCGTAAAACAGAACTATACCGCAGTCAATGGCGTCGCGTCTCTATAATATTCATGCTATTCGCGGCTGACATTAAGGTCGAAGCCCTCTATTGGGCTTAGTCGCGAACTACCCGAGGAGGTCGTAGCAACGGAACAAAGCGTTGAGTGAAGGTAAAAGTGCACAAAATATATGTTTTTCACGAATGACAGTATACAAATGTAAGCATATTGCAAAAAGATACTGTTCAGTGTTCACTTGAAGTTTTGTAATAAATAATTCTGTCGTAATACGACTTTTGAATGAATTGTGAATTATAGACGCTCGACAACAGAGGTCATTAGCGTCTGGCTGAAAATATCGAAATTAAATTTCACTAAAAATGTTTTGTTATGTCAGCACAAATGTTGCAATAGGAACTTACGACGCGGAAAAAAATCATTGCCGTTAAAATGATCACTGCATGAATGAATGAATTGTAAATTATAGTCAGACGCTAATGACCTCTGTTGTCGAGCGTCTACAATCCACAATCCATCCATCCTGTAAATTATAGACGATCGACAACAGAGGTCATTAGCATCTGAATGATCACTGTACAAAAAAGTGCTTTCTGTTATAAGTCTTATTCCAGTTAAACCCATCTATAGCTTCCTCAATTCACTATTTTCAGGAAATTTGTGATAGGAAAATGCTGTCGAAGTATTTCGGCAACAAGGATTTGAACACATGTAAGGCATTTCTGAAACTATTTACTACAAATCACATGTAAGCTAATGTAAACAAACAACGGTTAAAAGTCGTATTGCGACAGAATTATTTATTACAAAACTTGAAGTGAAAACTGAACAATATCTTTTAGCATTATGCTTACCTTTGTAAACTGTCATTCGTGAAAAACATATATTTTGTGCACTTTTACCTTCATTCAACGCTTTGTTCCGTTGCTACGACCTCCTCGGGTAGTTCGCGACTAAGCCCAATAGAGGGCTTCGACCTTAATGTCAGACGCGAATAACGCGCAAAAGACTAAAAAAAATTATGCAGTCGAAGACATCAGATATTTCTGTTCAATTTGTTACCACTATCAGCCTTCGACTACATGTAATCATTTGATCTTGTTTCCATCTTTTAAGTTCGATTCATAGAAAAAGACCAGCTGAATTCAAAAAGTCAAACACAAATTATCTAACTCATTTAGTTTAGAAACTACGCACCTTTAAAATTTTAAGAGATTACGCCCATAACTCTAAAACGAAAAACGGTACAAATGTTTTCGTTGAATTCGTGAATTCAGCCAGTCGAGTTCTATAAGTGTACCTAATTTGAAATATAACGATCGGTTCGATTTTCCGTTATTAGACGTACAAAGTTCCCAGTGTCAATTTTCACTTTTTCGGAAATACAGAATTCATAAAAAAGCAAAATTTGTTTATAAAAACGAACAATCGTCACAAAATTCATATTTGTCTACGTCTGTAGATATTGTATCTAATAAATTTTTCTAAAAAAACAATTCAAATAGCCTGTCAACATCATCAGAACGACGCTTGAACACGAAATTGACCCTTAAACTCGAATAATTTTAATCGCCTGTGTTGTAGGCATCCCAACATACACCGCTGTATCTGTTGCTAGCCTACTTACAGGGATTAAAGGTTTGAATATTTCAAAACCTTAGATTTGTGAATTTATGTACTAATAGCGCTCAGATCTTTTTGAAATTTGGTAGGCTTATAGAAAAAGACACGCTGAACTCAAAAATGCAAAGGAAAATAGTCTATCTTTTTTTGTTTAGAAATTAGGCGTGTTTTAAATTTTCTCCCAGTTTTCAGTGATTATCGCCGTAGCTTCTAAACGAAAAATGGCATCACGGTTTCGTTCGACTTTTTGAAATCAGCGCGTCGGTTTACATTAGTGTACTTAATTTTAAAAAGATCTGGAACATTTTCCAAAAACGTTCCAAAATTATCTAAGGCTATATAACACTTAAGACTTTTTTGGGCTATTTTGGAAAATCTCTCCGATATTTTTCGAATTAAGTATAACTATAGAAAAAGACCAGCTGAATTCAAAAAGTCAAACAAAAATCCTCTAACTCGTTTAGTTTAGAAACTACGCACGTTCAAAGTTTTCAGAGATTAACGCCCGTAACTCAAAAACGAAAAACGACACTAATGTTTTCGTAGAATTTTTGAATTCAGCGAGTCGAGTTCTATAAGTGTACCTAATTTGAAATATAACGATCGGTTCGATTTTCCGTTATTAGGCGTACAATGTTCCCAGTGTCAATTTTTAGTTTTTCGAAAATACAAAATTCACAAAAAAGCTAAATTTGATTATAAAAACGGACAATCGTTACAAAATTCATATTTGACTACGTCTGTAGATATTGTATCTAATAAATTTAAGAAAAAAAACTATTCAAATAGCCAATCAACATCATCAGAACGACGCTTGAAGGCGAAATTAACACTGATATACAATTGCAGGTCTGTTCCACGCACCGCCCCTGAACCGCAATATATTTGAGAGCACTGTAGTGTACTGTACGCTGACTACGCCGAAATTAGTTTATGCTTTTATGATTATAGTGCCATTTTAGACGCTTGTTTTAAATTTAACGCCAATTCTGTTTTAACATGCATGTTCGACACATGTGTACACAATTCTAAAACAACTTTATATGACTTATAAATGTGATAATAAAATCGCGCGTTATTACAACTCGTTTGCTTATTATTAAAATACACCATCATTTCATAACAATACTGACTAGTGACGTCATTTTTTTTTATAAATCACAACAGAAATAATTGCATTGTGAAAATAATATGTATCCAAAAGGAAAAGTGCTTTATTTCGAATTATCAGTATTTTTACCAGACTACGAAAAAGGGGGCTATGATTTTTGTATACTTTTAATTATTATTTTGTGTTACACAAAACGATAAGTAAACATAATTATTAATGATGATTTTGGAAAAGTTCAGTCAAAAATTAGAGCAATGTACAAAAATAAAATTTTTGTGAAATTTGTCAAAACAGTTATTAGACAAATTTCACAAAAATTTTATTTTTGTACATGGCTCTAATTTTTGACTGAACTTTTCCAAAATCATCTTTATAATAATACAGTCGTAATAAATTTCTACTTATAAAAATTATTAATATTTATTACTAGCCATTACCTGCGGTATCGCACGCGTTAACAGAAACTTTATATTATTTATCATAATATGTTAATTTTATGTCAGTATTCCTGGAGTTGGATTGGTCCCGTCGTCCAATTGGCTAGAGTTTTTTTCATTTGCGCTCGTAAAAATCGATAATTCTCATAAGAGAGTTTGTTATATCCATTGAAAGTTTTACTGTATTATTACAATATGATTGAACGATTATCGATTTCGAATTTCTGTAAATTGACAATATAATGTGATAAGCTCTATTTGAATGACACTTTAATAAAAAAGCAATGTATTTTTTATGTACTACGAGTTGAAAGTCTGATTTAAAAAGCAATTAAAAAATAAATGTCGAAAAATATCAGTGCCAGTACCTCCCTATATTTCACGATGTTGTAAAATGGCAATTAATTTTAATGACAATTAATTTAATATTATCGCTTTTTGATTGTAAAAAATTGACTTTAAAAGAGTTTTTACTGTTCCCAAATTGCAATTGTAATAATTAATATTACTACACGTTAGTCATCTTATTGTCGATTGAATTGTGGAGTAACTTTTTTACTACGATAGAGAAAAAGAAACTGGGACTAACTTCCTTATATTATAGAAGCTGTCGAAGTATAACTTCTTAAAAACTTCTTAAAAATTCAAAATTCTCAC
>CM077526.1:470711-614338 GCA_039654895.1 Mongoloraphidia duomilia
TTTATAATTGGTGACCCCTGACAAGTGAGCATTACTTATATTTTTTTCAAAATATTATATCATGGACAGAAGCTTTAGAAGAAACATAAATAATACATTCAAATGGAGAATTTTATTGGAAAAACGGATAAAAAGTGACATTTTTTAATTATTTTTTCGCAAACGCTTCATTTATTTTTAAGTACAATAAATTTATTTACTTATTTTCCTAAGTCACTTTTTCAGATTATCATCCATGGTAACTCTTTATTGATAATTTTTTCATTTTGACATTTATATTTTTTAATAATTTTATGCTTTTTATGCTCTTTTAACATATATTTATAATCATTCACATTACATTTCACAACATTATATCAAACAACTCAAATCTATATTTGCACTAATTGCACTAACACTACGAATTTTGATATTTGGTATTTATAATTATTCAGTATTTAACATTTTTTATTTTGTCTATCAAATATTTACTTTTTTGATTCAGACATGGGTTTGCTGCCTTATTTTCCTCCGTGCAACGGATTAGCGACATGCTACCGTCATTTTTACGAAGCGAACAACTAGTTCTTATTCGTTATATTCTTTCAGGTTACTCCTGCTGAGGTCGATACACTCCTATATATGTTTGTACACTTCCAGGATATTACCTGTTCTCCCGGGACCTGCTCGAATTGATACTTTTGTCTCAGCAGCAAGCTCAACACGCAAGCCAAGCAGAATGATGTTCAGCTGATTTAATTATTATTTACCATTATTTTTCATCAATTCGTAGACTTATTTTACTTCAATTATTTACGTCTTCACGAACTTCACTAGTGGACTCCTGCTTTTGTCACGCCTTCTACAACGTGCCTAGCTGTCCATCTATGGTTCTCAGACAAAGATCACCATGATATATTAATTTTTTTTATCATAACAAACACTAGTATGTATTTACTAATGCGTAATAAACTATACATCTACTCTTTGGTTCCTTCCTGTGGGTTTTGCAGTTAGTTTTGAAAACTGGCCACTTTCATTTGTAATTTTCCCATGCGAAGGGGGGTGTTATGTTGTGTCATTTTGAGTCAACATAATACTCTACATTGTCGACACAACATTGTTTTGTTTTGGCAGTTTCTATTAGCTACGCTTTTGAAACAAACAAGTAATTCAAAATTATAATCTCGTTGTGATCAGACGTAAATTTAGACTCGTCTTGATTAAATCAAATTTTATTGTGTTTTATTTATTTATTATTAATTTTATATGAAGATCTACGATATTATTAAATCAAATTATAAAGATCTTTTTGATCTGATTTAATAATATCGTAGATCTTCATATAAAATTAATAATAAATAAATAAAACACAATAAAATTTGATTTAATCAAGACGAGTCTAAATTTACGTCTGATCACAACGAGATTATAATTTTGAATTACTTGTTTGTTTCAAAAGCGTAGCTAATAGAAACTGCCAAAACAAAACAATGTTGTGTCGACAATGTGGAGTATTATGTTGACTCAAAATGACACAACAACATCATCAACATCATCAACATCATCAACATCATCAACATCATCAACATCATCAACATCATCAACATCATCAACATCATCAACATCATCAACATCATCAACATCATCAACATCATCAACATCATCAACATCATCAACATCATCAACATCATCATCATCATCAACATCATCAACATCATCAACATCATCAACATCATCAACATCATCATCATCATCAACATCATCATCATCATCAACATCATCAACATCATCAACATCATCATCATCATCAACATCATCATCATCATCAACATCATCAACATCATCAACATCATCATCATCATCAACATCATCATCATCATCAACATCATCAACATCATCAACATCATCAACATCATCAACATCATCAACATCATCAACATCAACATCAACATCAACATCAACATCAACATCAACATCAACATCAACATCAACATCAACATCAACATCAACATCAACATCATCATCAACATCAACATCATCATCATCATCAACATCAACATCATCATCAACATCAACATCAACATCAACATCAACATCAACATCAACATCAACATCAACATCAACATCAACATCAACATCAACATCAACATCAACATCAACATCAACATCAACATCAACATCAACATCAACATCAACATCAACATCAACATCAACATCAACATCAACATCATCATCAACATCAACATCAACATCAACATCAACATCAACATCAACATCAACATCAACATCAACATCAACATCAACATCAACATCAACATCAACATCAACATCAACATCAACATCAACATCAACATCAACATCAACATCAACATCAACATCAACATCATCATCAACATCAACATCATCATCATCATCATCATCATCATCATCATCAACATCATCATCATCATCATCATCATCATCATCATCATCATCATCATCATCATCATCATCATCATCATCATCATCATCATCATCATCATCATCATTATTATTATTATTATTATTATTATTATGAGAGTTCGGACCGTTTAACGTTTGCGTTAAATATTTCACGCGTTACGGTGTAACCATGACAACGAAAAACAAATCATATATTCTGTAAAATAATGTCAATTTATGACATTTAGATGCAGATTTTGCGTTTCATTTCTGTAGATAATGTGTATAGTGTAGTGATGTGCCGATAATCCGTATCCGATCCGTATCCGCGGATATCCAAGGGAAAAGAAAGATCCGTATCAGTATCCGTTAGTTTTTTGGCGGATCTTTTACCTTATCAATTTTCAATTCATAGATAAAATTTTATATATATAGGTGATTAGGTAATAATGAAAAACAGTTAAATTCCATTCAGATTATTTTTAGGCGCGATCTTAGCGAAGCTAGAAGCGCCTATATACACTCGCTTTGTCTGTACGTCTGTGAATCTGTGAATCTGTGAATCTGTGAATCTGTGAATCTGTAACGGATTTTTTGTATCAGTCGTACAGCCCAAACGAGTTAACCGATTTTAAAAAACTTTTTTTTGTTCGATTCCTCTCGGGGTCTATTTGATCCTAACGTCGCCCGATTTTTGAATTTTGGCCCCAGAGGGGAGCAAATTAGAAAAAACGGTGTTTTTTGCTTATAGTTTGCTCAATTTAAGTCAGATCGATTCGAAACCTGTCTTAAACGAAAGAGCAGAAAATTTTAGATAGATTTCATGTATAATATTGTGTCAAAACTGTTTTTTTATACAGATTTATATGATTATTAAACGAAATAAATGCGACTTTATCTAATAAATCGCGAACTTGTTTCGGTTGTCCTTGTCTGTTGCACAGTGTGATATGGATATTGGAAGATAGCGTATGCTCTGTCTTATATTGCATTATTTTAATATAGTTATTCAATTTTTTGACTGCTGATATTTGAATTTAAGTTTAAAAACCCTGGCCTACTGAGTTAAAATGACGTGTAACTAATTATTGACGTCGATCGGATGGCGAGACCTAGGGATCGGACCAAAATTTCTCGACGTTCATACCCCGGCTTTCGTCCGGGTGTAAATCGTACTTTTGAATTTTCACCCACTTCCCGTGATCCGATTGAGTTGAAATTTTGCACACATGTGTAGCTCCGGTGACAATACAATATTATGGTAACTAGCTGACCGGCCCGGTTTCGTCCGGGTGTAAATCGTACTTTTGAATTTTCACCCACTTCCCGTGATCCGATTGAGTTGAAATTTTGCACACATGTGTAGCTCCGGTGACAATACAATATTATGGTAACTAGCTGACCGGCCCGGCTTTCGTCCGGGTGTAAATCGTACTTTTGAATTTTCACCCACTTCCCGTGATCCGATTAAGTTGAAATTTTGCACACATGTGTAGCTCCGGTGACAATACAATATTATGGTAACTAGCTGACCGGCCCGGCTTTCGTCCGGGTGTAAATCGTACTTTTAAATTTTCACCCACTTCCCGTGATCCGATTGAGTTGAAATTTTGCACACATGTGTAGCTCCGGTGACAATACATTATTATGGTAACTAGCTGACCGGCCCGGCTTTCGTCCGGGTGCAAATCGTACTTTTGAATTTTCACAGGCAAAAGGTCTTTCTCCGGTAACGTTTCGGATAAATGTAATAAAATCAGACTAAGGAAATAAAGCACACTAAACAATTGAAAAGTCACGTCACGAAGTAGTGTAACGTCACTTTTGTAAAAATTATCCGATCCTTTTGAAAATTAATATTTGAGAGTTTTATAGGACACAAAAAAATAAAATGGCGTCAGATTTCAAAATGTCGTCCATATGTACTTTTTTGTAAACATTATCCGATTCTTTTGAAAATTAATATTTGAGAGTGTTATAGGACACAAAAAAATTAAATGGTGTCAGATTTCAAAATGGCGGCCATATGTACTTTTTTGTAAGAATTATCAGATCCTTTTGAAAATTGATATTTGAGAGTTTCATAGAACACAAAAAAATAAAATGACGTCAGATTTCAAAATGGCGGCCATTATATATACTTTTTTGTAAAAATTATCCGATCCTTTTGAAAATTCATATTTGCGAGGTTTATAGGACACAAAAAAATAAAATGACGTCAGATTTCAAAATGGCGGAAATATGTAGAACGCCTTTCTAAAAATTATACGATCCTTTTGAAAATTGATATTTGAGAGTTTCATAAGACACAAAAAAATAAAATGACGTCAGATTTCAAAATGGCGGCCGTATGTACATTTTTGTAAAAATTATCCGATCATTTTGAAAATTGATATTTGAGAGTTTCATGGAACACAAAAAAATAAAATGACGTCAGATTTCAAAATGGCGACCATATATACTTTTTTGTAAAAATTATCCGATCCTTTTGAAAATCGGTATTTGAAAGTTTCATAGGACACAAAAAAATAAAATAGCGTCAGATTTCAAAATGGCGGCCATAATATGTACTTTTTTGTAAAAATTGTCCGATCCCTTTGAAAATTGATATATGCGAGTTTTATAGGACACAAAAAAATAAAATGACGTCATATTTCAAAATGGCGGAAATATGTAGTCTCCTTTGTAAAAATTATCCGATCCTTTTGAAAATTGATATTTGAGAGTTTCATAAGACACAAAAAAATAAAATGACGTCAGATTTAAAAATGGCGGCCGTATGGACATTTTTGTAAAAATTATCCGATCCTTTTGAAAATTGATATTTGAGAGTTTCATAGGTCACAAAAAAATAAAATGATGTCAGATTTCAAAATGGCGGCCATATATACTTTTTTGTAAAAATTATCCGATCCTTTTGAAAATCGGTATTTGAAAGTGTCATAGGACACAAAAAAATAAAATGATGTCAGATTTAAAAATGGCGGCCGTATGTACTTTTTTGTAAAAATTATCCGATCCTTTTGAAAATTGATATTTGAGAGTTTCATAGAACACAAAAAAATAAAATGACGTCAGATTTCAAAATGGCGGCCATATGTACTTTTTTGCAAAAATGATCCGATCTTTTTGAAAATTAATATTTGCGAGTTTTATAGGACACAAAAAAATAAAATGATGTCATATTTCAAAATGGCGGTCATAAGTATATATTTCTTTGTAAAAATTATCCGATCCTTTTGAAAATTGATATTTGAGAATTTAATAAGACACAAAAAAAAAAAATGGCGTCAGATTTCAAAATGGCGATCAAATAATAACTTTTTAATTGTATTATTTATATCTTTGATAAATTCGGTTTTATATACAATGCGTAAAAAGAATAGCTTCTGTCGGGTGTCTTACGACACATCATGACTTTTTTATTTAGCCGGTTCCGAGTAACGCTTAATAGTCAACCGTTGCTATGGAAAATTGTTTAAAAAATTCACTGTACTATTTTTTCTATCTAATCCAATACATATTTATATTAGGTCTTATGGCTCATAGCCTACTACAAAATTATAAATCTTCTCAGTGTTATTTTCCCTATGTTCAATAAAACCGTTTACACACAGTACCTACATGAATATCGCGCCTTGTAATTCTTGAATTACTTTTATGCTCCAAAATTTTTTATTTTTTAATATCGTGGTCAATAACTTTTTCCCATAACAGATAGTCTCTTTCCAAAGGTCGATGTGCAATATTTAGTATTTACCGCCGCGTACTCTAAGAAAGTTAAGATCCGTATCCGTATCCGTATTCGCGGATCTTGAAACCAAATATCCGTATTCAGATCCGTATCCGCGGATCTACATTTTTAACGATCCGGCACATCACTAGTATAGTGTAAACAACATATAACTATTTATCTAAAAACATTATTTCTTACCATCTGCCGAAAGGTGATTCACCTTTCAAAAGAAACCTTATGGCTTATAAAATAAATCACAATTTGATTTGAAAATCAAATTTGCTACGTTAAATTATTTATATATTACGTCATATCCACTGTCTAATAAAAAACAAAATGAAAAAAGATGATTTCAAAAGATTGATCTAGGTATTGAAACATTATATAAAGAACCTATACGATCAGAAATTGAAGTTTTTCATAAATATTAAAATATTATAGTTTTCAACTCGTATAGGTTATACTTATTATAGTTCACATATGTTTCGACTCATACGTACGTCAAAGTTAATTTCCCAAAAGAATTGGAGTCTCAGAGCTAATTTTAACTGATCAGTCTGTTATAGAAGTTGATCAATCATGGCGAATGTGCGCTCAGCTCGCTCTCTGACTTATGTTGTTCACTGGTTGGAATATTACATAATAGCTCCTTTAAGACTGCACTATAGTTGCATGTTGTGATGTAACGCGGCCACTATTTGCACAAATCGACTAACGCGTTGTGTAGTTCAAATCAGCGCGACGGCAGGCAGGATGGATTTTAATAAAATAATATCTGGATGACCGAGCTTTGCTCGGATGAGTTCAAAAAAAATAGTACTTAAAGTTCCCATTTCATCAAAATCGTTAGTCGTTTAATAAGTTAAAGATTGACTGTCAGAGTAATTTGACATAAATAATGAAAATAGTTTGTTTTTTCCAAAGCCTACTCACCATACGACACTGTTTTATAACGTTAAAAAAAACTGTTTTTTTAAATGATAAAATCGATAAGAAAGCGAATTTTTCCAGGGATGAGACCTAGCTAGATCGATTTTTTGCCCCCCTAACCCCTTTTCGGTAAATTTGATCAAAATCGTTAGAGCCGTTTTCGAGAAAATATTTATATAGGTACATATATACAAGATTTGCTCGTTTAATAATATAGGGATGAGGTGTCATTAGATTCGTAATAATCCCAAAAGTGAAATAGGGTGTACTATGTCACGGAAAAATCATTATATGGCGAACCCTAGACGCCATTTTGTCAGAATATAAAAGTAATTTTCTTTCTAAACACATCGATAATCTGGGTATCAAGAGAAAGGCCTCGTTAAGACGATTTCAAAAAACTAAAAAGGCGTAAAAAAATTGAAAACCCCGACTGCGTCAAACGCAAAGAAGATCGAATGACAACATGCAGTCGGAGGCATACATGTAATAACTTGAACAGAAATATATTATGCCTCCGACTGCATGTTATTATTTGATGTTTTTGATGTGAAACATTTTATGTCGGGCTGTGAACAGCCGCGTGAGGGGAAATATGCAACGAAATGTTTGGTTCGCTCCTTCGCTGCTGTTCTTCCCACCACCGCGGCACTCTCTCTCTCTCTCTCTCTCTCTTGGCTCAGGCGTGCACTGTAACACACGCGGTGTTACAGTGCAGTATATAGGATTACGTCAGCATAACAGTTAGTTGCTGCTTTTGAAAAAATATATACTACTACATAGAGAATACCACCGAGTTCAATAACGTTTTCTTTGATGTTTCACATCTGTCGGGGGTCCCGAGACCCACACCCTTTTTTTCCATTTTTTGTTCGCTTTTGACGATGTTAGGTTTTTTGATTTTTTTAATTTAATTTTTTTTCTTTCTGAATCCACTTATCTCTATCAAGTCGCTTTTTCGTTTCATCGACTCACAAACTTACCCACACTCTAGAAGTTTCCCTGATCCCATTTAAAATGGACTTATTTCAAATAGTGTCCCACGGTGCTAACGGTAGTATAACATTGTTACATAACGTATGTATATGTCAACTGGTGTGCCGCAGGAAGTGCGGTTGACCCGTCACTACCGGCGTCATCGTGACCTAAACTCACAGGATAGCACGTTTACTGTTCTACTCTCTACTGTTCTCCTTTTCTCCCCAACTCTTCTTTTATACATCCTACTCACTTTCCTCTATTGCTTTTATTATTTATTGGCAAATTTACATTATGACATTTTATTGGCTTACATTTTAGCGAATACATTTGTCGAGATTACCGAATTTTACTTATCGGACTTGCCCCGTGGTTTCATAAAACTGCACCCCAGTTTTTTAACAATGCCTTTTGATGTGAAACATCTTATGTCGGGCAGTGAACAGCCGCGTTAGGGGAAATATGCAACGAAATGTTTGGTCCGCTCCTTCGCTGCTGTTCTCCCCACCACTGCGGCACTCTCTCTCTCTCTCTCTTTCTTGGCTCAGGCGTGCACTGTAACACACACGGTGTTACAGTGCAGTATATAGGATTACGTCAGCATAACAGTTAGTTGCTGCTTTTGAAAAAATATATACCACTACATAGAGAATACCACCGAGTTCAATAACGTTTTCTTTGATGTTTCCCATCTGTCGGGGGTCCCGAGACCCACACCCTTTTTTTATTTATTGTAGATTATAGACGCGTCGACATCTCAGGTCATTAGCGTCTTTCAACTACCCTAAATAACAACTACCTTAAAACTAAATAACATCACAAAACACCCATGAGCGCAGGTGGGATTCGAACCCACGGCAGTCCAGTTTAGAGGTTGCGGCACTAAGCACTCTAACAACTTTTTTTAACAATGCCTTTTTAAAAAAAAGTCGACGTGTCCAAATAGATATTTTTCTAAGAAAGTTTCGGCAAAAATTAGTGCCAGATTTCACGTGTTCACTGCAGTAGGGATACAATAATATAGATACTAGGTCAAAACTATATGCAACTTCAGTTACGTTAGTTACAATAATACGCAATTTTATGTAGTTACAAGCTCCGTGCATGTTTACACAAAGTGCATGCATTTGTTGAAAGCACAGATAGATAGATACCGTTACCACGGAAAAGGATTACAGAAGCGACACTCACCGTCGCGTCGTTGCAAATATTTTTTATAATTTTTCTAAAAAATATTCTAATTAAATTTTCACTTCCCCTGTGAGCTTATGTGGATAAAGCTCACATCTTTTTTAGTGTATTTGCCATATGGCACATACACTATTGGCGTCGGTCGGATGGCGGGACCTAGGGGTCGGACCAAAATTTCTCGACGTTTCATAGCCTTCTGAACATTTTGGCACCAATTTTGGAAATGTCTATTTATATATGTATAATATATATTTTACATATTCTTATATTATATATATAATAAAAAATAATTTTTTAAATTAATATAAGTTAAATAGCGGGCAATAACTTTCGAAAGAGTCTAATTGATTTTGACGAAATTTGGTAGGCACGTTGAAATCCATCACCGCACGAGAGCCTATTTAAAATGGGCCCAATCGGACCATTTTAAGGGTGTTTTTTAGGGGTTGAAAAATGTTTTTGGGCCCGAAAATGCCGAAAAAATTTTCAGAATCGTTTCAAAATTGAAATTTAACCTTTTAGTAACGATTAAAATGTGCTGCCAAAATTTTAATAAAATCGGCCCGACAGGACCGGACTTACAAATTTTATGAAAACACTAGTTTGCGGATAGTGCTTTACTTACTGAAGGGTGTATTTAATTTGGTACCGAGGTTGCATTGATAAAAATATTGAAATTAAGAAAAAAAATATTATTTTAAGGGATGTATTAAGGGGTTAAATTTTTTATTTTGTTCAAAAACAAACTTAAGTTCACATAATAAAGCCACAATGCCAGTATTAGCAAATACACTATATTGTCGGCAGGGTTTTGGCACTGCGACCCGAGTTTTTTTTTAAATTGCACCATGCTAGTAATCAGTCTATGCAGACTATAAACTAATATGATGATAGAATAATGGCGAGTGCAGTGTAGCCTAGTGGATAGTGTACTTGATACCAGCCTTTAGACTAGACTGTCGTGGGTTCGAATCCCACCTGCGCTCATGGATGTTTTGTGATGTTATTTAGTTTTAAGTTAGTTGTTATTTAATGTAATTTAAAACGCTAATGACCTAAGTTGTCGACGCGTCTATAATCTACATACAATAAATAAATAAATAAAAAGTATAGTATAGTGATTAATATCTTCTTTTTAACCAACTTCATATTTTAATTGGCACAGACCTCAAAATTTCATTATTTTCCTCTTTTTAGTGCCTTTTTGAAGGAGGTTTTTTTTTGTTAAAAAGTTATTTTAATTGTCAATTGAGCTTTCCTCTTACCGTTTGAGAAATAGAGCCTTGTGACAGACGAATAGACACTGTTCGAAGGTACTGAACCCTAAAAACGGTTTGGCCATTGACGCTTCTGCAATCTGCAGGCCTTCTTCTGTGCTAATGCTATATATAACCTACAAGTTACAACGCACGAATGAAGTAGCCTTACAATAATAACTTGAGTCAGTGGTTTTGTTGAACAGTTCGAACTGAACATTTGTGGAAACCGCACTGAATTGCTGCCCAGTCAGTAGTTATGTTGTATTGTTGTTAGTAACAATACGTACTGAATAAGTACTCTGTATAATGTACATAAATATTGACACCGCAGAACGTTGCAGTTGTTAAATCATTCAACGCCATCACGTATCCAATATCGACAAAATTATTAAGGATGTGTCAGTAATGGATTTTTCTAGTCGAGTATTTAATAAATATCGGCATATAAAACGATCCCCTTCGCTACTTTTTTATTTATTTATTGATGTGAAACATCTTATGTCGGGCTGTGAACAGCCGCGTGAGGGGAAATATGCAACGAAATTTATGGTCTGCTCCTTCGCTGCTGTTCTCCCCACCACTGCGGCACTCTCTCTCTCTCTCTGGCTTCCGCGCGCTCGGGCAACCGCGTGTGTTACAGTGCAGTATATAGGATTACGTCAGCATAACAGTTAGCTGCTGCTTTTGAAAAAATATATACTACTACATAGAGGAAACCACCGAGTTCAATAACGTTTTCTTTGATGTTTCACATCTGTCGGGGGTCCCGAGACCCACACCCTTTTTTTATTTATTGTAGATTATAGACGCGTCGACATCTCAGATCATTATTACATCAAATAACGACTTTCTTAAAACTAAATGATATCACAAAACATCCATGAGCGCAGGTGGGATTCGAACCCACGACCGTCTGATTTAGAGGCCGACACGCTTACTACTAGACCACACGGACCCCGCTTCGCTACTGATTGTGTATTGTCATTGATTTCAGATCTCTTGCTACCGATATTAGCATAATATACTACAACCAAAAATATCCCTTTAAAAACGTCTCTACCTCATGCAACATATTGTCAAAATATTAATTTTGAAAATATGTTGAAATAAAATCAGTTATATATTTTTTAAAACTTTTATTCATAAAATGTTAGAAATTATGCAATGTGCAATCATTTATCTAATTGATTGTGATTGCGACCTTGCTTAAGGTCAAGACATTAAAATTGTCTTTTTTCGTGTTAAAATCAATTTATTCATCTCTCATTTTTTTAAGTAGAAACTGCTGGACTTAAAAAGCACTTGAAAATATTAGAAATATTAATAGTTTTTTTTCTGATTTAATATTTATAAAAAAAGTGAATAATTAAATAATATTTAAAATCGACTTCTGGTACGCTTTAATTAAACATTAAATTAAAATATATTACGTATATGATCAAGCGAGTGATCAAGTATAATTTTCAATAAATATTTTAAATAATCAAATCGAATCTGTCTTAAAAAAAAAACTAACGTTAAAAATATAATAAAAACAAGAGGAAAAACGTTACACTCAATGATACGCCACTGTCTTCATGTATACGTATCAGTATAGGTATGTAATATACGTGTTCGTCGTACATTATTCGTACTTTTTGTTGTTAGTCTTAATTCGCTCTCATTTCTCATGTTTGTCACACATTCCCTTTGTACCACAGCATCCAGGATGCTCTGACTAATGCATTGTTTCTTTTTGCAGACTCTAAGACAAGTGACCGCGCTTTGTTTTCTCTCAATGTTTTTTTTTTCAGTGATGAAGTACCGTCGAGAGAACTATATCGGTGGTCAAATGGGTCAAATGGTTAAAACGCATATGTTGATTTTAGGAGTTCTTCACCTAAAAAGTGGAACGATTGGTATAGAACTAAAGATGGACCCTATAATATATTATTCACACTATTCTGTGTGTCTGTCCGTCTGTCATAGTCTTCTAGCTCTTAAAATTATAAATGATAGAACAATGAATATGAGATATTATTATGTAAGTTGATGGTCGAATTTCGAAACCTGGACAAATACTAATGTTTTATTTAGAGGACTATTTTAAATAGAAAAGAAGAAAAAAAAGGGTGTGGGTCTCGGGACCCCCGACAGATGTGAAACATCAAAAAAAATGTTATTGAACTCGATGGTATTCTCTATGTAGTAGTATATATTTTTTCAAAAGTAGTAACTAACTGTTATGCTGATGTAATCCTATATACTGTACTGTAACACACGCGGTTGTCTTCTCGTGTCCGAAAGCGCGGAAGCCGAGAGAGAGAGAGAGAGAGTGCCGCAGTGGTGAGGAGAACAGCAGTGAAGGAGCGGACCAAACATTTCGTTGCATATTTCCCCTCACGCGGCTGTTCACAGCCCGACATAAGATGTTTCACATCAAAAATTAAATTTTCAAAGATAGCTACGTGATTGTGGAGTGACTCATCAAAAGTCGAATAAAACTGCATTAGCGCTGCAGTTCACCATGATTTTTCATAGTAATTTAGTGTTAAAATGACATACATACTTTGAAAATAAAATAGGTGTAGTGGTAAAAGTTGTGTCAGATATCGAATCTATTTTGTGTAGCATTGTGTAAAAAATATTTCGGTGTTTTTATATAAACAAAACAGAGTAGAAAAATCTATAATATAAATATATTTGAAACAAGGAATCTATCGAAGTGTCCTCCTTGGCGGCTCACAGGTCAGACCTGTGAGCCGCCAAGGAGGACACTTCGACCGCTGCCACATCGTCTTTGAGAATGTCTACCGCAGTTGTAGACGAAACGTCAGGTAGAAATACCACCGGACCACGGCCTACAAGCCCGGAAACCATGAAGACTTGGAACAATGCCGGCCGTGAAAGCTTGCACACACGGAATCTATATTCAGATCTCATTAACATAATATTATTCATTTATTTTACCAGAAATTCAACTTAAGCAGTTTTACCTTTTGGCCAAAGGTTTTAATATACAATCTTTGTGCTTTTTCTTTACACCCTTTGTTTAGTCGTAATTATTTTAATGCACAAAATCATACTTTTTATACAGCGTCATCAACTTACTATTGGCTACTAATATTTTTATTTTTACCGAAACACGAAATCTAGACTCAATACATGCATGTAAAGTAGCTATTGTATAGTGGGTATAGCAAAAACTTACTTTACTGCTCGGCTCTCGTCACCTGTCCGGCCTGAAATCATTTTACGACCGATATACCCGCATGAAAATCTGCTATTTTATAAGTGGTAGGACAAAAAAGTATACTTTTATCAGTTATCTTAAATCTATTTTTAAAGTCGTACCAGAAATTGAAAAAGCGTGGTTTGGAATATTTGATTATAACATCACGTAAAGAATTAAAATACGAATTTTTCGAACAGAAGAAAAATTAAATCTTACTTGAAAAATTGTCGCTGGATGACTATGAGTTATAATTAGTCATAAAAAAATATCATACTTTGCACAAAATGTAGATAAAAATAAAGTTTTAATTAGGTATTAAAATTAATAGCGCTATTTCTATAACAATGAAATAAATTAGTAGCATGATTCAATATACATATTTATAAAAAAGTGAAGTGCATTTCCACAGGCAAATTAATTAGAGTTATTCAAAGAAGTTTGTAAGTAAGAATACTCTCAACATTGTGTTTTAAGTATCCCTGCAAGCAATTCCTGTAGTTAGTTTCAAGTCGCTGCAACTTCACGTCTTATGTTCAGCAATAACATCTGTTCAAATTGAATGAATTTAGCATCCTCGGCTAAACAAACAAACTAATTTGTTATATCCAAGTGTGCAAGCTTTAACGGCCGACATTGTTCCAAGTCTTCATGGTTTCCGGGCTTGTAGGCCGTGGTCCGGTGGTATTTCTACCTGACGTTTCGTCTACAACTGCGGTAGACATTCTCAAAGACGATATACAAAACCAATGACCAATCGCTCAAGGACGGAATACGACCGAGTAGAGAACTCACCCCCACCGCCACACATTGCGCAGTTGACCAATTACAGAGAGACGGACTACGACCGAACAGAGAACACACTGGTACTAGGCATAAAAGAAGAGAGGACACCAGTCACTGACACACTGACTTGTGAGCCGCCAAGGAAGACACTTCGACCGCTGCCACATCGCTTTTGAGAATGTCTACCGCAGTTGTAGACGAAACGTCAGGTAGAAATATCACCGGACCACGGCCTACAAGCCCGGAAACCATGAAGACTTGAAACTAATTTGTTGTACATTTTAAATTCAATACAAAATTGGGTCGCAACTCACAATCCCAAACCCTGGCTACAGTGTATTTGCTAATACAGGCATTTGTTTTATGTAAACTAGAGAACAGTGTGGTCCAGTGGTTAGCGTCTGGATCTGACTGTCGTGGGTTCGAATCCCGTCTCCGCTCTAGGTTGTTTTGTGATGTCATTTAGTTTTAAGTGAGTTATGTTATTTAATGTATTCAAGAGGCGAATGACCTAAGTTGACGCGTCTATAATTTACAATAAATAAATAAACAATGCTCACTGACATATACGTAGTTCTACGTCAAAATTTAACTATAACTTCAATTTAAGTCGAATATAGTTTTAGACGAACGGCTTTGAAGAAACTGTAGTTGTAATTCATTTGCATAATTGACTATATAAGTTTTTCTTTTAGTTTACTCACTTTATATCAAAACAAAGCACGATAATAAGAGCTCGTCTGTTTATTGGATGGTAAATTATTATTACGGTACAAAAAGATAAATTACGTTATTCTATAAATTTATTGGTTCAAAATAGGACACTCATATTTCAATAAATACGTGCTTGTTGCGGTAAGAAATTACTAGTTAAATAAAAATAAAAGTTTAAAAAGCAAAATCCGACTACGAAGTAGAAAACAAGATTCAATTACAAAGTAGAAGGACAAAATGATGTTAGTTTTAGTAACCCAAATACATTTCATATCGGAAGTTTATTTTCTACTTTTTCGTAGTCGGGTTTTAGTTACCATTTAGACAAAATATTCATTTCTATTTCATTTTCCTGTAGTCCACCATATTGGATCCGTGATGACGCAAGTCACTAAGGCGAATCTAATTTTTGTCAAAATCGGTTCAGTATTTTTAAAATTCTATTCATATCAAAACAACTTCAACAAGACATTAGACAATTATGAAAAAACCACTACCCATAAATAAAATAAAAAAAACTTCAGGACACTTAAAGATTTAAAAAAGATTAAAACAAATAAGGTTGGTCCTAGAATTGGTCCAAAAATTGCACCACGTCCTATAAGGATTTTTGTGCTTCCCCTTTTTATACTGGATCTAGTCAGCAAATAATTTGGATCGTCTTAAATGAGCTTCTGAAGATTGACCACTAGATTATCCTATGAAATGCCCTGTGTAGCAGATGCAACGAAGCAGAAGAAACTGCTGTACATATTCTCTGTAAGTGTGAAGCCATCGTACAGACAAGATACAAACACTTTGGATCACCCTTGATGCTTCCAAAGGACTTCAAAGACGTCAATTTAATGAGGATTCTTGACTTTATATATAGCCTAGGAATCCTAAAAAATTGATAAGAAACTAGAGGAATACAATAGATCTTTTAGGTCGCGATAGCTTCCTTCGGGCCCCTAACTTTTAAATCTTAAATCTTAATCTTATTCTATGAAATGATTCCGTCCTCATCTATGTAACAAAAGATGGTTGTCATCCTGTAGGCTAACAGCCTCGCACCCGAACCTGTTTCATCCCACATTTCACAAAGTATACATAGTGTTGATTCCTGATTCCTGATTATAGGTGTTTTCTTAGAGAAGCGTGACTGGTCAGAAGCCTAATCACGTTCCTGAATGTCGGCCTTTTGAGTTTAATACTCAGTAAGCCTTGGGAAGGGACCGATGCGGTCAATTTCCTCCCATACGTGTTCAGGACACTTACACCTATAATATGTGCATTTTCAACAATACAGGGAGTTTCAAAATTGCATGGCATCATTGTAGAGATGTGTTTCCCACCACAAAATAATCAAAAAAGTTCGTATCTCTCAAAGTAATTCTGCATCAAGAAATCGAAGGTCACTTGGAACATTTACCCTCTACAAATGTTGTATTGTTAAAAAAATATCTTTATGCCTCAATATCTCGGTAATGTTTTTATTAATATGAGCTTTTTTGCTTATTTTGTTCAACAATAGTTCTGTGCAATTTTGAAACATCCTGTATAATATTTTGATGAAATAGTTTAACAATTTTAATATTGATTCTTCAACATCAATGGACATTAATCGGATTACATATTTGTACAAAACCACCAAATCGTTACAATTCTATTAAAACTTTTCAATTTTTTCCCCAAGTATACAGGGTGAGTTCGACCACCCGTATCAGTCGTTTTTTTCGAAAACGGTTAGTCGTAGAGAGTTGTGTCAAAAATTTGTATTGTAAAAGCCCTAATAAAGAATCGAATGGTGATAATTTTTTTTCCCGGGAAGGTCGGCTTCCCTATTAGTTTGCTCCAGAATGTCCAGAACTCCGGAATTATAAATGTAACGATAGGTCGAAAGTGGTATTGTTGAAAAGATCTTTAAAAAATAAGCAAGTTTTGTAGGAAATTTTTTTTTTATTACTGCCACCCCTGTAAATTTCTATAAGTATAAATATAAATTATTATATGTTCAAAACTCCGGAATTTTAGAAAACACGATAGGTTGAAAATGGTACTGTTGAAAAGCTCTTTAAAAAATAGGCAAGTTTTGTAGGAAAAATTATTTAATTACTGCCACCCCTGTTAAGTAACAATCGTTTGAAATTATTAAATAAAATTTTCATAATAACGATCGAAGTCGGCATTAAAAATCTAGCAACCTTAGACATTGTCACAAGTGTTCAAACTGTCTTCCATTTACTCTTTAACAGATACTACTGAGCTCTTCTGGTTATACTGTGAGTATACTTCTTCAGTGTTTAATGATCGATAGATAGGTAACTAGATTTTAAATGCGGACTTTTAAAAAGTTCGTTATTATGACATTTTAATTTAGTAATTTCAAACAAATATTACTTAACAGGGGTGACAGTAATAAAAAAAATTTTCCTACAAAACTTGCTTATTTTTTAAAGATCTTTTCAACAATACCACTTTCGACCTATCGTTACATTTATAATTCCGGAGTTCTGGACATTCTGGAGCAAACTAATAAGGAAGCCGACCTTCCCGGAAAAAAAAAATTATCACCATTCGATTCTTTATTAGGGCTTTTATAATACAAATTTTTGACACAACTCTCTACGACTAACCGTTTTCGAAAAAAACGACTGATACGGGTGGTCGAACTCACCCTGTATAATAGCATTAAAAGCTTTAATTTTATAGCTTAATTTCAGTGATATTTACTATCTTTTTGTGTGCATTTGAACTGAACTTTGCATTCTCGAGAGAGTATAATTAAAATTAAAATAATATGATGGCGGGTAGTTAAAAAGCTCGTAGAAGCTTTCCGAGACCATTATATCTGCGTTACGTGTCGGTGATTCCCCGGTTTCTTCTCGTATCCAACTACTAATTATCGAGATCTAATTTCATGAATTTTCCGACTCTCTTAAGACCAATGCAAAGAAATGAGAATCAGCGTGTTAGTTGGTATATTTTTTAATTAAAATTAAATAAATATCAACACAGAACTACGAGCTTAAATGATTTGAAAATCTGAGAACACACGAATAATTTCGCACATTTCCACTAATAAAATGCAGTATCCCTATATTATTAAACGAGCAAATCTTGTATATGTACCTATATAAATATTTTCTCGAAAACGGCCCTAACGATTTGGATGAAATTTACTGAAAAGGGGTTTTAGGGGGCAAAAAATCGATCTAGCTAGGTCTCATCCCTGGAAAAATTCGTTTTCTTATCGATTTTTTCATTTTAAAAAACAGTTTTTTTAACGTTATAAAACAGTGTCGTATGGTGAGTAGGCTTTGGAAAAAACAAAATATTTTCATTATTTATGTCAAATTACTCTGACAGTCAATCTTTAACTTATTAAAATAATCAGTAATTATTTGATAAATATGTAGGTACATACGTTATGTAGTATGACGTATAATAATATTATCTACTTATATAGGTATGTAATTTTTTTTCTTAAAAACGACTAACGATTTTGATGAAATGGGAACTTTAAGTACTATTTTTTTTTAACTCATCCGAGCAAAGCTCGGTCATCCAGATATTTCCCTTTAAGTCATCAGTCGAACTAGGGCTAGCTTCAATAAGCGATACCTTTTATTGTGAGGGTTTGAGAATAGCCGAGCGTGTAGCAATGCTGTTGTTTACATGGCGTTGCTATGGTCCCAGTTCCCGGGTTCTAGCCCGAGAGCTGGTAAAAGTGCCAATTAGATTTTCAATTCATTATTAAAAAAAAAAATGAATTGGTGCTAGGCCCAAATAACCTTAGCTGTTGGTGGTCTTTAAAACACACACACCTTTTATTGTGACACTTGTACTTTTATTTTATGTGTAATTTGTGTTGATTTTGAAATTATAAAGAATGTTAATTATTGATAACCACAAGGTTATCACTTAAAGGCGCCCATGTCTCAATACAATAAAATTGTTTACTTATAATCATGCATACTTTGTGGAATAAGACTAAATGCGATTTTAATACAGGGACAGACTAGCCATACGGACTAAGAAAGAAAATCTATATCCAGTTCGTAAAAATCAGGAAAAATTATTATTTTTTAACATACAAATAAATGCTTTTTACTGTTAGGAACACATCGAATGCGTAACGCTACAATGCAATACTAGAGAAATTCATTTTAAACCTATGTCACCGTCGAGACAGAAACCCGAATCTTCCACTCGGGTTTGAGTCCCGACAGTGACATAGGTTTAAAATGAATTTCTCTAGTATTGCACTGTGACGTTACGTCACGCGATGGGTGTTCCTAAACAGTAATGCTTACTTTACATTTATTTGTATTTAAGATTTGCGTTGCGAAAACATTTAACTAATAATATTATTATAGATATTGTTTGGATAAGCAGCCAAAGTGTTTTGATTGTCCAATTAAATAAAAATTTAAATGTGAAGAACTGTTTAATTAAAAACAGAAAAGTGGTGATCCTGATGATAATGAAAGAAGACAGCTTTGAAATGGCTTAAGGATCCAAAAATAATAAGCAAATACTGTTAATATTGCATTTATTAAGCTGACTAAAAACCAAATAAAATGTTAGTATGTTTTTTTTTTTTTTTTAAAGTTTTTTGGACAATTTTACTGTCATGTTTGACGGCATTTGAGCTCTGAGGATGAGAATATAATTCTCGAAACGTCAGCTTAATAAATGCAATATTAACAGTATTTGCTTATTATTTTTGGATCCTTAAAAATTTAAACTTTAATCTTTTTAAAGAAAAAATTTAAATTTAAGAATTGTTGGAAATGAGAACTTCCGTGGCACAAAGGATCAATAAAAAGCAATACTGATTTTATTAAATTTGCATTTTACTGATCCTTTGTGCCACGGAAGTTCTCATTTCCAACAATTCTTAAAACTGTTTTCAAGGATCAAATTGCTCTATTTAAATATAGCAACTTCGAATTTAAAAAAATTAATAATATTATAATTTTATATCTACTACCCTAGTCAAGGGGGTAACGAAATATCACTTTATGTGTGGAAGTTATGTAATTTTCATTTTAATAAATAAATAAATAATTAAACTTCGGAGCAGAGCCGTGCGAAGGGAAAATTTCGCCCGGGGCATAAATTAATTTCGTGCCTTTATACCCTTCGTAATCACTGTGACGAGGTTAGGACGCTAATGACCTAAGTTGTCGACGCGTCTATAATTTACAATAAATAAATAAATGTGACGAGGTTATAAGTCACAATTTGTGGAGGACAGTGTGGTCCAGTGGTTAGAGTCGCGGCCTCTGGATCAGACTGTCGTGGGTTCGAATTCCGCCTGCGCTCATGGATGTTTTGTGATGTCATTTAGTTTTAAGTTAATTGTTATTTAATATGTAATCAAGACGCTAACGACCTAAGCTGTCGACGCGTCTATAATTTACAATAAATAAATAAACACAATTTGTGATTCAATTAACAATTGAATAAATGTGCGCTACTGATAATTTAATATCATTAAATTATAAGTTTAGCACCTATTATGTAATTTTATAAAAATGACCCCTCCAATGTATTTTTGTAAGCTAGCTGGCATTGACATTTTTTGTCGGCAGCCATTATAGAAAAATTACTCAACTGGCAATGAATATTGTTTCATGAATAAAATTGTTTTTGTTAAAACCTAAATAAGTTGTTTTATTTGGTTTCTTTTGGTAAAACGATTTAGATATATCGTTGTTATCGTACTTTGTTCTGGACTGAACGCAAGAGGTTTAAACAAATTGGTTGAGGCTTTCGCGGTCAGTTGATGAGCTGGTGTTGTCCTGATTCGGGTCTATAGGCCGTCGTTGGTTGGAATTGTTTCCTAACGTTTCGCTAGCACGAGTGGCGAGCTTCTTCAGAGGTCCTTCCATCTCCGATGCTGGATGTACGTCTAGATCCAGCATCGGAGATGGAAGGACCTCTGAAGAAGCTCACCACTGGTGCTAGCGAAACGTTAGGAAGCAATCCAACCAGCGACGGCCTATAGACCCGAATCAGGTTTAGATATATCTCGGTCTATACACTATGGGATACATCCAGCTGCGTGTTCCGGCCTTGGAGTGTTCCTCTATTTCTGGATTTCAAGGGTCTATGGACGGTGGAATATCAAGCAATACAGGACGAAAAAGGTGAACCAACAAACCCACACGTTTCATTACTAATCAAACAAAATTTCGATTGGTTTCTGGCGCCTCCTTAGAGCCGGCTCTCTTAAAATATTTAACGTTACTTCTAAGACACAAAAATATAAAAACTTTAATTAATTACAACTTTTTTTGGTTTTATACATAAATCTAATGAAAGGTAAGTAAATTTACGCAAATAATTTTTACCTGTTATAAACTGCGTTCACATTATGTGAGTAATTTAGAAAATGCCGAAGAGTACGAAGATAAGGAATCTTAAATATTCTGTTATAATATTTAGTCGATTACATTATTTGTAGATAAATTAGAGATAGAGAACTCCAGGGTCAGATATTAGATGGAACGAAATATCAATAACAGTCATTTTAGAACTGTTACTGGAAAAGAACCGGTTTTAAAAATAACAGTTCACAAAATTATGCTGTTCAGTGAGTGTCCTTATTGAACAAGTTCTGACTAAACCAGTTCTTATAGACCAGGTTTTTTATAAACCACGGTTCATAAAAGTCAAGTTGCTAAAGAAGGATTTTTTAAAGAACGGTTGCTAAATTTAGAAGTAGACGGTCCTAATTTGAATGCGAAATTTAAAGTGGAGTCGATTGGCGTTAAAGAATGTACCTATGTATACAGATTGTATCAAATTAAACCTGTGCATAGGGCATTCTGTGTGTAAGACAGAGATCGTTACATAAAGCAATAAGTAAGAATGAGATAAATGATCGCTAATAGGATGTTACGTGGTTACTGTAAATAAATAATATTTATACAACCTAATAGCGTCAGCTTTGTTTTTTCGCTCCTTCTATGCTGTAAAAATGTAAATCTTTTATCAGTTTAATTTAGAGTAACCATGTAACATCCTATTAATCTCATTCTTACTTATTGCTTTATGTATCAATCTCTGTTTTACACACAGAATGCCCTATGCACAGGTTTAATTTGATACAATCTGTATTTATTATAGCTATAAAAGGACGCTTGAATTATTTCAAAGTTGTTCCCTCAAACAATGTTCCTCAGTTCGCCTCTGTTTTGATATTCATAATATTTATGCCCCAGAGTTATTTATAATAAACATCCAAATAAATTTTTGATAGTTCTTGTATATTAGTCTAGTAGTTGAAACAAGTGTTCATAAAAATGGAAGAGAACAAAGTATTAACTGGATTGTTAGTAGTGGTAATATCTGTATTACTTTACTTTATTTTTAGAAGAGATTGGAACCCACGTATTATATCAATGCTTAAAAATATTCCTTGTCCAAAACATGATTTTTTCTTCGGAGTTGCTCTGGATTTTCAAGCTGGTCAAGGTAAGAAACTTCGTGGTTAATAATATATTTACCCTTATAAAACGCAACGCACACCAGCAAATTTGTCTGTTTGAGTTAGCATATTGGAGCAGACAATTAACAGCCACAATTATTACTATTTTTATTCTGCCGGATTATGGGATACTGACGTTTTTTGGATTGTCTTCTTGTCATCGAATACATAAATAAAATTGATGTCCAAATGTCAGCCTCAACGAGTACTTTCATATCATCATTGAGTGCCAGAGTTCATCCTGCCGAAACACCTTGACAGCCTTAATTTTTTGATTTCCATTAGAATAAAAATAATAATAATTGTGGCTCCTTATTTGACGGTCAGCCCTAGGATTATAAAATTTTTAGTGACCGATTTTGAGAAACTGTATTCTGTTGACATTGAGATAATTATATTGTTTTAATTTTACAGAATCAGTATTCCAGAATTTGCGTGAATATGCAAAAAAGTGTCCAAAATTATATAAAGCTTGGATCATAAACTTTGCTTGCATCAACATAGTTCACCCACATGGCGCGGAAGTACGCATTTTTTATGTTTAACGTAATTTTTATCTGTATTTTATTTAAGCAAGAATAAGTGGGGTTATGGTAAGAACGCTAGACTCATATCGGAGATAGAGGGTTCGAGTCCCGGCGGAGGCGGATGTTTCTACTAGGTACACTGTCGCACCAACATTTAATTGTGTGTTTTAAAGACCACCAACAGCTAAGGTTATTTGGGCCTAACACCAATTCATATTTTCAATTCATAATTTTTTTTAATAAATTGAAAATCCAATTGACACTTTTACCAGCTCTCGGGCTAGAACCCGGGAACTGGGGACTTGTAATAGAGGAACCATAGCAACGCCATGTAAACAACAGCACCGCTACACGCTCGACTATTCTCAAGCCCCACCAACATTTAAGGTGTGTCTCGTGCACTTATACATACTGTAGCAAAACCTCAGATGATACGCCGCTGGCGACAATAGAAGCATCGAGAACAAGTAACAATGTGTAGCAAAATCCCAGATGTTACGCCACTGGCGACAATCGAAGCATCCAGAACAAGTAACAATGGTGAGGCGTGGCATTATATCGAAGACACAAGAATGTTCTAGAAAGCGCGGCGAGCGTGGGGGGTCAAGCTGCTAGCTCTATATAAGAGGAGCGGTCACCAAAGAAGAACAACGAGTGTCGTGTTATAAACAACGAAAATAAATACCGTGCTATCACTTTGTTTGAGAATTACTGTTCGTGTTATTATTGTATAAACAGTGTTGACTGTTATAAATTGAGATATAATTGTTACAGTTTATTGTTATCCATTTTTGTGACATTTTTTAATTGTTGTTAATAAATAATTTATTCCACCCACGTAAGGAAACAGTTTTGTTACAATACGTACAAGCTGCGCCTGTATAAGTGCATTAGTCACTCCTTAATTAGAACGAAATACAGGCTAGTTACATAATAGGTGTATTTGTTGGTCAAGTTCCAGAACGGTTCTATAGCAGTCTTCGGACAATTCGGACTGAATTTTAAAACCAAATTAGAGTTAGAATTTTGTTTTCCAGAGTGTACACTCAGTGCTGTTGTCAAAACATAGGTATAACTTTTAAAATACAAATTTACCTGTGGAGGACATAACATTTCTAACTTTAGACCTGGAACTGTTAGAACCAAGTTCAAACAGTTCGGAGTCCGAGAATTTGACCAACAAACATGCAGTTTTGACAGTCCGAGGAGTAGTGCCTGAGAACTGATAGAACCAGTTCAGAACCGTCAGAACTGCATCAACAAACACACCTATTATTTTTTGTAATTTATAAAAATCTTCTGTTTTTTAGAGAATCCTCAGCAGCACGAAGAATATAACTAAAGGGCATGTATATTCATTTCTTAAACCGTGGCTTCAAACTGGCTTGCTTACCAGCACAGGTAATAAGCAGAACTTGGCCCCTTTTTCACATTTACGTTTTTGGTGGGTTTCATTTTCATTTTCATTCACTTTATTACAGGTTCCAAATGGCATCACAGAAGAAAGCTGCTTACTCCAGCGTTCCACTTTTCTATTTTGCAACAGTTTACAAACGTGTTTGCGGAGCAGAGCTTTAAAATTGTGGAACAAATAAAAAAATGCAGTGCGAGTTCCCATGTCAATATCACTGAGCACGTGACTGAATTCGCATTAAATTCTATAACGGGTAGGAAAGTGTGTTTAAATCAATTTTTCCTTTATAGCATTGTAACTTATGTTATAGAATGTATTATTATTCGAGTAATTTGAAAAAAACTTCAAAAAGTGAAGTGATAAATAGCCGTACATTTTTTTGTTTGTTTTTTTTAGAGACGGCTATGGGCTGTAGTCGAGAACAGAACGATTCAGAATTAACGAGCTATAAGGAATCTTTGTACAGGTGAGTTGTGTTGAAATCAGTCAAGCCTAGGTTAAAAACTGGTTACAAAAGTTCTTTTCATCTAACTGACATTTGCAGAAATTATTTGTTTAAATTTTTACCAACTATAATGAAACTAGCAACTACCTGCCGCATCGCTCGCGTTTATGTTGAATTTTTTTACCTGATAGTATAGCGATGATATCTTGCGAACAACTTCTAAACTAGTAAATAAATAACGTTAAATTATCCCATATATCTTACAGTCTTTCAGAGTATTATAATATTATTACTTCAGTCAATAGCTGCTTGATGTCAGGGATAACTTTTCCAAGACTTCGAACGGGTTAATTTACATGGCGTTGGTATGGTTCCTCTATTACAAGTCCCCAGTTCCCGGGTTCTAGCCCGAGAGCTGGTAAAAGTGTCAATTGGCTTTTCAATTTATTATTAAAAAAAAAATAATGAATTGAAAATATGAATTGGTGCTAGGCCCAAATAACCTTAGCTGTTGGTGGTCTTTAAAACACAATTAGCAATTAGTCGAACGAGTTAATATCGGTTTTCACAGAAACTTTATTTTTCCTGATCGTAGTTAGAAAAAAAATTTTTATTAAGTCTTGATACAATAGTAATATTGTTTTAATTTCAGATTTGGCGAAATGGTAGTATATCGCTTGTTTCGACCATGGTACCATCTTAATGAAATATTTAATTTAACAGCAAATGGCCGCAAAAATAAAAAATACGTCTCAAATTTGCACAATTTTACAAGAAAAGTTATGAAAACTAGAATGGAAGGATTTGACAATTCGAGTGTAATGAAAAATATTGATGATAATAACATAGACGTGATGGTAAAGAAGAGACTCGCCATGTTGGATTTGTTGATATCTCAAAAACTGAATGCTGGTGATATTGACGACGAAGGTATAGCTGAAGAAGTTGACACGTTCATATTTGAGGTTTGTCATTAAAGAAACATCTTTCCAAAGATTAAATGGAAAATTAATGGTAATTGTGTTATAATTTACAGTAAACTTTTTTCAGGGCCACGACACGACAACAGCCGCAATGTCGTTTGCTCTGATGCTTTTAGCAAACAACAAAGATTGCCAGGTAGTAAACTAAGTTCTTGACTTATACTATTTATAGAATACAGCTCCCACGGTATAAAAGTCTACTGATTAACACTAGTAAAATTTTATTAGTAAATTTAACAGATAATATAATAGAAAGCATTAAGTTGGTGGCAAACTAATTAGATATTTTTTTAATCACATTTTATGGACAGTAGTTATCGCCTATATTGTTCAATACTACTTGATGAAATTTTTATTGTAAATTATAGACGCGTCGACAACTTAGGTCATTAGCGTCTTGATTATATTAAATAACAATTAACTTAAAACTAAATAACATCACAAAACATCAATGAGTGGAGGCGGGAATCGAATCCACGACAGTCTGATCCAGAGGCCGCGACGCTAACCACTGGACCACCTGTTCTCTTACCTAAACCTAGTGTTGTATAAAATAAAATAGGGTATAAAATGTAGGGACAGTAATTTACTAAGATATCTTAACAAAGTCACTATTAAAAATTTTTGAAACTATCAATAATTTGGTTATTGAGTGTCGATGACTATTGAGAGTTCCGACTATCGATAACTCTCCACATCCTGTAGTCGAACACTTAGCTGGGAGGATACGATATAAGAGGTAATATGTATGTTCCTAAAGAAACAAATAAAATATTATTTTTGTCTCTTATAATAATTAATAGGACCGTGCATACGAAGAAATAATTGGCATCACTGGTGAAGATAGCAATACTTTGCCCACTTACAATGATTTACAGAAGATGACCTACCTAGAAAGGTGCATCAAAGAAAGTCTACGCCTCTATCCACCTGTATGGATGGTCAGTCGTAAATTAGATGAAGATCTTAAGATTGGTAAGAAGTAATACCTACTATGCCTTTCTGACCCTCACTGTTGAGATAAGTAACTAAATTTTTCATCCGATATATTTCTTTTTCTTATTGTTTTTAGATGACTTCTTGCTTCCAGCAGGTATTGACGTATTTGTTACTATATACGATATACATAGGCATCCTGATTTTTGGCCAAATCCAGAAGCTTATGATCCAGACAGGTTTTTGCCAGAAAACACTCAGAAAAGACATCCTTTCGCATTTATACCGTTCAGTGCTGGACCTAGAAATTGTATCGGTAAAAAATATTTACTTTTTACTAATCTATGAATGATTCTCTAAATCAGTGAAACAAATAATATTGTAATGTATTTTTTATTATAGGTCAAAAATTTGCACTGCTCGAAGAAAAGGCTCTAATATCAACAATTCTGCGACATTTTATTTTGGAGCCTGTTGATACGCCGGAATCGATTACACTCATGGCTGATATAGTTCTAAGACCCATGGAACCGTTGAAAATAAAAATGTCTCCTAGGCTGTAAATTGACCCGCAAAATAGATATTTTTAAGTCATCAAAAATTCTTACGAAAATTTTACCTAAACTGACTTGCAAACAACATGTGAAGTTGAATAAAACCTTGTAAAAACAATTATAATTTCACGTGTAAAATAAACTAATAAATTTTAAAAAAATTATAAATCAAAAATTTATTGTTGCAATTTTCTTGTTAAATACACGTTTGCACAGTTTAAAAAAAATCGTTTCATTTGTTCCATTATTTTTCGAGCAAGATCGAATTAAAATTTTACATTGTCTTATGGAGAAATATGTGTGGTTACAATCTATAAGGTCAGCGTCATATCAAATTTTTTGACAACGCTTTTTGCAATTGAGTAATAATCTTATTATAGCATTAAAAGGTCATTGAAATTATTATCTGTTTTGATATTCAAATGCTTAGTCATAATAACTATGTGCTAGCGTTATTTATAATAAACACCCAAATAAATTTTTGATAGTTCTTTTATTAGTCTAGTAGTCGAAACAAGTGTTCAATAAAAATGGAAGAAAACAAAATATTAATTGGATTGTTAATAGTAGTAATATCTGCATTACTTTACTTTATTTTTAGAAGAGATTGGAACCCACGTATTTTATCAAAGCTTAAAAACATTCCTTGTCCACAACATACATTTTTAATCGGAGTTGCTCTGGATTTTCAAGCTGGTCAAGGTAAGCAACACTGTGTTCAATATATTGAGCGAAGGCCAATGTATACCAACCATCCCCCGGTGGGAATTTCTGAGTTATATATTTTTTGTTGGTATTGTCATATACTTTAATGTTTTAGTTGTTTGCCCCTTGTCAATTACAGCATATCCCGGAAAACCAGAGAAATACTGAGTCAATGACTTTTTACAAAAACAAATCTTTGTTATTTGCTCCTAATATTCCAATTTAACTTTTATCTCAGGCTAATAATTTAAAAGTAAGTAAACCCATGTTCGAGAATTTTTTTAAATTCAACCCCTAAGGGGGCAAAACAGGGTTGTAGAAATGTTTGAATAATCAACGCCCAGACCAAACCACTGAAGCTATAAACTTGAAATTTGGACAGGAAACTGTACTCTGTTGTCAATGAGACAATTATGTTATTTTAATTTTACAGAAACAGTATTTCAGCTTTTGCGTGATTATGCAAAAAAGTGTCCAAGAATATATCAAACTTGGATCACAAACTTCGGTTGCATCAACATAGTTCACCCAGATGGAGCGGAAGTATGCATTTTTCTATGTTTAAAGTATTTTTTATCTGTATTTTATTTATGCAAAATGAGTGGCGGTAAGAATCCCGGCGGAGGAAAATTTTTCCAGGCCCGGCAGGTCATGTTCGCCCCAAGTGAGTAGTTGATCGGAGGGAAAAAATCTTAAATAAGAGAATTTTACAGGGGTAAAAATTACAAAATAGAATTGTTGAAATTCCCTTTGTCATATTATTTATTCACATTAACAAGAAAATCATACATTCGGTACAAAAACTTAATTGCGCTGCGCTATGCATTTTGCAAAATAAACTCATTTAACAGTTTCTCCAAGTCAAGTTTTGTCGGTAGTGCCAACAAACGCTATAGAACTGATAGAGCCAGTTCAAAACTGTCAGAACTGCATCAACAAACGCATCTATTATTTGTAATTAAAATCTTCTATTTTTCAGAAAATTTTTAGTAGCACGAAGAATATAACTAAAGGATATATATATTCATTTCTTGAACCATGGCTTCAAACTGGATTGCTTACCAGCACAGGTAATAAACAGAAACGCTCGTTGAACATGACTCGTCGAAAATATAACTTCCTAGATACACAATCTGCTATTTCATTTTCGTTAATCATTAACTCCATGACAGGTTCCAAATGGCATCACAGAAGAAAGCTGCTTACTCCAGCGTTCCATTTTTCTATCTTGCAACAGTTTACAAACGTGTTTGCGGAGCAGAGCTTTAAAATTGTGGAACAAATAAAGAAATGCAGTGCGAGTTCTCATGTCAATATCACTGAACACGTAACTGAATTCGCATTAAATTCTATCTCGGGTAAGAAAGTCTAAAATTGTAACTTTCATGTCCTCATTAAAGTGAAAATTCAATTTTGACACAACAAAATCTTATATTGGAACCTGATATTATGTGGGAGAGACTTATTTGTGACGTTGTGAATATGGTGACATCAAAGAGGAAATTTTAAAATCAAGTGCAATAGACATGGGGGTCACGAGGAAAATGCAAGGAGCTGCGATTGCACCCCGTTTGGTTTAAATGAGCAAAATAGAATATTCGGGAGACAGAAAAGAAAAAATATCACAGTTGCATTATTGGATACAATTTATTTGAGAAAATAAAAATTTTGATAACATCAATATTAATTAGTCTAGGCGAATTAGAAAAAATAGAGGAAAGAGGTTTCAAAGTGGATTTTACAGAAAATCGTCGAGGGTAATAATTAATTGATAAAATATATAATGTGATCACCACAATAATATTTACAAATTTTATTGTGGTGTCCATATATATAATTTATTTTTATTAAAAAGGAAAATTCGTATGAGATTGCTGAACTGTCTCTATTTATATGCGAGATAACCGTAAAATATAAGGGTTATCATTACCTATAATTAAAAAAAAAAACACACACACACACACACACTAGTCTTCTGTCTTTGAAAAAGTAGACCCTTTGAGAAGCTTAATTTTCATTTAGATGTCGTGGTGACTGATATTTTATTACATGGATGAAAAGAAAATAAAAGTTTTATCAGAATAGCTAAAAAATATCTACGGTCCTATTTCTGAAAAAAAAGTTGTCTGATGCCTCTCTGGCCTATATAGAGATATCGTCAATGGTTCAGCGCCATCTTATAGAGAATTTAACCCAGCATTTACGAATATATAGACTTTGATGGGTTTTTCCTCAAACATAATCGACATACAGGCCTGGGGAGTCATTTCTGGGACACGCTGTATTATTATTCGAGTAATTTGAAGAATTCCAAAAAGCAAAGTGATAAAATAGCCGTACATTTTTTTTATGTTTTTTTAGAGACGGCTATGGGCTATAGTCGAGAACAGAATGAATCAGAATTAACGAGTTATAAGGAATCTTTGTACAGGTGAGTTGTGAAGAAATCAATCTAACCTAGGTTAAAAACTGGTTATAAAAGTTTTTCCACGTAACTGACATTTGAAGAAATTATTTGTTTAAATTTTTACCAAGAAATATTATAATAATATTGCTTCATTTTAATCAAAACTAACCTTTCACACCTGTCCGTTCCCAAAGGAACCACCGGCCGAGATTCTTAATGCCCATCTGATGTACCTATGGTAAGTTTAATAGAATGCCTCAACTCAATATGAAATTTGCTGTCTTACTGTAAGCTTGCCTGCCACTAGCTCTTAGCTATTATTTTTGCCTGATCATAGTTGGATAAAATAGTTTTTAGTTTTGGGTACTAGTAATATTGTTTAAATTTCAGATTTGGCGAAATAGGTGTATATCGTATATTTCGACCATGGTACCATCTTAATGAAATATTTAATTTAACAACAAATGGCCGCAAAAATAAAAAATACGTCTCAAATTTGCACAATTTTACAAGAAAAGTTATAAAAACTAGAATGGAAGGATTTGACAATTCGAGTGTAATGAAAAATATTGATGATAACAATATAGACGTGATGGTAAAGAAGAGACTCGCCATGTTGGATCTCTTGATATCTCAAAAACTGAATGATGGTGACATTGACGACGAAGGTATAGCTGAAGAAGTTGACACGTTCATATTTGAGGTTTGTCATTAAAGAAACATCTTTCCAAAGATTAAATGGAAAATTAATGGTAATTGTGTTATAATTTACAGTAAACTTTTTTCAGGGCCACGACACGACAACAGCCGCGATGTCGTTTGCTCTGATGCTTTTAGCAAATAACAAAGATTGCCAGGTAGTATACTAAGTTCTTGACTTATACTATTTATAGAATACAGCTCCCACGGTATAAAAGTCTACTGAACAACACACTTGATCTGTTATGTGTTCCATCGTTGTCTATGACCTATTGAATTAAACAATAATAATCAAAATTGGTTTACAAATGCAGGAAAAATCGCGTAACAATCACAAAAAAAAATACAGACGAACTGATAACCTCCTAATTTTTTTGAAGTCGGTTAAAATTTGGCTCGTAATGCATTTTTAGACCCTAAAATTTGGCTCGTAATGTATAATAATCGATAAATTGGTTATTGTTTGTCAATAACTATCGAGAGTTCCGACTATCTATAACTCTCCACACCCTGTAGTCGAACACTTCGCTGGGAGGATACGATATATTAGGTAATATGTATGCTCCTGAAGAAACATATGAAATAGTATTTTTGTCTATTATTATAATTAATAGGATCGTGCATACGAAGAAATAATTGGCATCATTGGTGAAGATAGCAATACTTTGCCCACTTACAATGATTTACAGAAGATGACCTACCTAGAAAGGTGCATCAAAGAAAGCCTACGCCTCTATCCACCTGTATGGATGGTCAGTCGTAAATTAGATGAAGATCTTAAAATTGGTAAGAAGTAATACCTTAAAGCCTTTCTGACCCTCACTGTTGAGATAAGTAGCTAAACTTTTCATCTGATATATTTCTTTTTCTTATTGTTTTTAGATGACTTCTTGCTTCCAGCAGGTATTAACGTATTTATTTATATGTACGATATACATAGGCATCCTGATTTTTGGCCAAATCCAGACGCTTATGATCCAGACAGATTTTTGCCAGAAAACACTCAGAAAAGACATCCTTTCGCATATATACCGTTCAGTGCTGGACCTAGAAATTGCATCGGTAAAAAATATTTACTTTTTACTAATCTATGAATGATTCTCTAAAACATTGAAACAAATAATATTGTAATGTATTTTTTATTATAGGTCAAAAATTTGCACTGCTCGAAGAAAAGGCTCTAATATCAACAATTCTGCGACATTTTATTTTGGAGCCTGTTGATACACCGGAATCGATTACCCTCATGGCTGATATAGTTCTAAGACCCAAGGAACCGTTGAAAATAAAAATGTCTCCCAGGATGTAAATTGAACCGCAAAATAGATATTTTTAAGTCGTCAAAAATTCTTACGAAAAATAAAGCAATAACTTGCAAAATTTGACCTAAACTGACTTGCAAACAACATGTGAAGTTGAATAAAAGCTTGTGTAAAATAAATACAATTTCATCTGTAAAATAAATTAATAAATTATTAAAAAAATGATAAATCAAAAATGTATTGTTGTAATTTTATTATATGGAATATATTATATCAAAATGATTATAATTTAATGTATTTTTTTTATTCTTTTTTAAACGGGGCGAATCGGCTTCAATGGCTATTTAATTGTCGTACACGCGTACACAAAGAAATACATTTAAAGTATTTATAATCTACTAATTACACCTAAGACGTTAATGACCTTAGATGTCGACGCGTCTATAATCAACAATAAACTGACACCTGCCGTGTTTGGCTATATTCAATTATAGATCTAACCTTTTTGCACAGTTCAAGTGACAGAGACTGGCATACGTCTTTGTATTTGATATAATATACAGGGTGTACCACAGAAAACCTAACATAGGGAAAACTCCATTGTGCAAATTAGTTAGGATCAGTGATTGCTGTGCCCTTTTTCATGCTTAAAACCATGACAATTAATTTAGTTGAGTTAGCCACGTGTATTCTATCTTTGTCACGCTACCCATTTTGTTTATGTCTTCCCAGTTGCACTAATTTATTTTTTATGTTCTCAATCCTGTGATACACCCTGTATATAGGACTATAATAATTTGTAGGGCACAAGCACTAATTAGTAATAGTTATCTATAAATGGTCATTTTCCAAACATTATCAATATATATTATATTAAATTCCTTTGGTTCCTTTAGGAACATAGGGCTTCTACAAATGCTCTGAAACGAGGTCTATCGAGAGCGAGTCTCTTAACTTCTTGCCAGGTGACGCCATATTCTCTCATTTCGGCCTCCATAGTGCGTCTCCAAGTATTTTTTGGACGTCCTTGTTGTCTGCTTCCTTGCGGGTTCCACTCTAGTGCGCTGCGAGTAATATCAGTTTCTTCTTTTCTAAGGGAATGTCCTATCCATTTCCATTTTCTTGATTTTATTGTTCTCTCTACTGGTATTTGTGCTGATCTAGCTAGTAACTCAGCATTTGAAACTCGATGGTACCATTTCAACCCGAGTATCCGTCTCAGACAATTATTTACAAAGACTTGACAAGCGTTCGTGTTCTTTTCAGAGGATTTCCATGTTTCGCATCAATACACTTCTGGAAAAACTTCAGAAATAATAATTGTATTTAAGTACCTATATAAACGTTTTAATTATGAATTTTATTAACAAACCTTGAGAACTTTAAATTTGAATACCAGGCCATCAGCCAGACAAAGCATGTGATCGAAACTGTCCCAATTAAAAATATCAAAAGCTAAACGTGATCAGAACTGACCCAGAAATCAAGGTTTTCGGAACTGACCCGACCAGATCTGTCACCAATTTAACGGCGATCGAAAAGATTTAAAACCGTCACAATCATATAACGCTGTCTATACAAGGATGATTCTTAACCTGCACGCATAAAATTGAAGAATTATGACAATTAATAATGACTAATAATGAAAGAAAATTGTAATAAAAGACAAAGCGATTATAATGTGTTTTCCGAAATATGAATAGGCCAAGGTGATCTAATTGCCTGGCCTCCTCGATCGTCTGAACTGAATTCGCTGAATTTTTTTGGTCATATAAAAAGTATGATGTACGTTACTGAAAATATAATCAAAATAGAAAAAAAATATCAAGTAGAATATGAAATAAGTAGTCAAAAAAATAAACTAAAATTAATGGTGCCGCCTGGGTTCAAACCAGCGATCTACTGCTTATAAAGCAGCTGCGATACCCCTACGACATGCATACCGTTGTGTCATGTGTGTACTGCTATATAGGTAATTGTGATATACCAATAGTTGTCTATTAGAGATGACATAGTGTTCTGCAATAACGTTAGGATATATTATGTTATGCGATTCTTCGATTGGATGTGACGTGACCTTGACATGCGTAACCGAACGAAAAAAATGAAGCTAAAAAGTTTTACTTAATATAAAATGAATGGATCAGAATGAGCCATGACTACATTAATTACTTAATATGTATTTCGAGTTATTATGGTAATTCTCATCACACAATTTTTGTCACCCATTTTAGTTTCACAGCATTTTACCCTTCAAATCGTCGAGGCAGTGCCGCCTAAGAAGTTTTACTTTTTGTATTATTAATAATTAATAATTATAATATGTCATAAACTACCATTCCCTAGTTTATGCGTAGATAGGTTAAGAATCACCTGTATTCGCTGGCCGCCTAAATGTCAATCTATCGCTGTATATAGTCCGGGAGCCCGCGACCGATTTTGACGACCAAAACCGTCAAGGCTTATTTTTATTTATAAGGTTAATGTGATGTTATAATGAAACCTCGTGACCTTCAGCTGCGGCACCAGCGGTAGGCTGGGTTACGACAGTCTCCCAAAGTAATTGATTTGTCAAAAAGAAATGAGCAATGCTTTTGTTAACTTTCCATTGTTATTGTAATGGGTCCGAAAATCGAAATCAAAATGTATAACAAATTTTTATGTTTCAGGGTCACTACACTATTTTTAAACTATTTTTAGAAAGATGTCTGTGTGTTTGTGTTTGTGTGTGTGTGTGTGTACGTATGTACGTACGTACCTACGTATGTGTCCATTTCTTTCTAAGACAAAATCTCGAGAATGTAAAATGATATCGACTACGTTAGGGTGCCAATCGACGCGTATTAACGTAAATATGATCTGAAAGAAATTTTTTCAAAATCGGCTCAGCCGTTCTCTTTTCTTAACCAAATAGACTCCAAAAAAGTAGATTTTACACAATATCTCGCGAATAAAAAATTATATCGACTTCGTAAGGGTGTCAATCGAGGCGTGTTACTGTTAACGTCATTTTGATCCGAAATAAATTTTATAAAAATCGGTTCACCGTTTTTTTTTAATTATTTTTAAAAATAAATAATAATTATGTTTTAATGATTAAAATGATTACTTTTCTGTGTAATATCTAATTTAATTATTATTATTAAATATTTATCAAACTGGGAAGTTCGTCGTGTGGACCTCAATGGTCGCACTTTAGTAATAAACGACCCACCTCACGACTTGTTAAATATATTAATCATATAAATACAAGTCAGCCTTGGCGAAATGTCTGACCACAATCGGTCGCGGGCTCGCGGACTAATATCACAATCGTTTAAATCAACGCTTCTCATCGAGATCTCGTCTCTCGCTTTTACAGACGGCCACAATGTCCCAGTCGCATCTCTCTATCTCACATCCGAAATCAATTATACAATTTTTAATTAAGACCTGTCGTCCGTTTAAGCAATACCTACAATGTAAAATAAAAAATACCTAGAGATTTTTAGTCGTGAAATAAATGTTACTTATGGAGTAATTTATTAAAAAAAAATGCACCCACAGTGCTACTCACGCATATCGACATAAATTTTTATATACAGGGTGTTCCGTAAAGAATGCCCCAAAAAGTAATCTTTTATTCTAGACATGAAAATAATAAGACTTGCCTTATAAAAATGTTGTCAAATGGCAAATACACCAAAAAAGAGGCTTGGTGTGTGGGTAAAAGCACACTGCTAACTTCCCATTGGGTTTCCTTGAGATTAGAGACCAATCTACCTATTTTCAATAAACATTTTACAACAATTTTACAGAACTTTTTTTGTTATAAAAAAACCGCCAATTCAAATTTTTAGCAAACCTTATAATTATTATATTTCGAATGAAGTTGATCCGGAGTCGTAACATTATTTGTTTTTGAGATATGCGAGCCAAAAAAGATTTCACCAACGTACGAACGAACGAACGTACGTACGTACACACACACACACCAGATATATCTCTAAAAACAGTAGATTCGGACTCTAGTGACCTCAAAACGTGCAGATATGTCCAAATTTTTCATTCGCATAATCGGATCCATTACTACATCTTCCAAAAAAATATCATTGTCCGCCCTTTTTTATACCTGACAGACCTTTCTCCAAATGGATAAATGTTCAATAGGAGGTTTGCTAAATGTGCAAGGCACTGATGATGATAATTAATAATTGTAAATACCTGATAGTTCTCCATAATCTGCATAATTTTCATCAATTAGAGTTGAACCGAATTCGAGATACTGACAACAAAAGGAGCTTGGATTATCTGTTTATTGAATATACATTTTAAATAAACATATACTTAAGAATGTGTGAAAGAGAAATCAATTAATGTAAAACTATAAATAAAAAACAAGCTGTACAAATGAATATTTATTTTCGCAATATCATAAAAAAGGAAAAGTAAATATTAATATTTTACTAACAAAACAGAAACAATTCACGGTCACTTGTTTCCAAATTCCGTATTTTTTTAATACATACAAAACTACAATGAAAACAGAAACAAAAATAAAACTACAAATAAAGATTATTCAGAAATAACATAACAATAGTAATAGTAATTTATTCATTTCGTAATACTTACAAACTATGTGAACATGTCAATTTACAATGATTACAATATTGCTATAAAATTTATACATTGAAATCAGCCATATAAGAAACTCAGGCAAAATAGTTCGGCAATTAGGTTGCCATCATCAGACCTTCAGAAATATGCATTATAAGAAGAAGGTACAATTCTTAAAGAGATGTCATCATAACCATATTTGAATTACTCAATAAATAAAAAATTTATTTTAAAAAACAAAAAACCCGACTGCGTAAAAATCGAACTTAAAAGATGGAAACAAGATCAAATGATAACATGCAGTCGGAGGCATAGTAGTAACAAATTGAACAGAAATACCTCCGACTGCATGTTATCATTTGATCTTGTTTCCATCTTTTAAGTTCGATTTTTACGCAGTCGGGTTTTTTGTTTTTAAAATAAATTTTTTATTTCAAATGTTTTTAGTTAAAAATAAATCGATATAGATCCTAAACGGTCAGTCGAATCGAAAAATGTTGAGGGAAAACTAAAAATGATTTTTAAATACCTATTCAACGATACCCCACTTGACATAGTTTGTTGACTTTCATTTTTTTCATTTTCACAATATGGCGTCCTGTAGTCGCCATATTGAATTTTCACTAACGTCATGTCTTTAGTGACACTCGCCGGACCAAGGGGAATCGATTGACGTGTGAATCATAAAAATCGGCCCAGGCGTTTGGTCTGTATAGTGCTTCAAAGAAACATACAAACATACATACATACATACATAGGCAGTTAAACACATTACCACTCTTTGCGTGCGCAGTCGGGTAAAAACTGACAAATATATAGAGGATGAAAATCATAGCCCACGTGAAACTTATAAAAAACTGTGACCATCATGGGATGAGATTGAAAAAGATTAAGAGACACCTAGTGCGCGTCTGGGTTATACCATGACATTCAATAGTCTATTTAATGTCAATCTTAGACACGCACTGCGTATCTCTTAATCTTTTTCAATCTCATCTCATGATGGTCACAATTTTTTTTTTAAACAAAAATTATATATTATTATATATCTTAATTGTTTGACGAATGCAGTGCCGACTGATTACGTTAAGAAAAGTATTTGCTTGTGGAATGGCTACTGTCTATAATCAAAAATTGTAGAGCTTGGCGAAGCGCGCTCGTGCAACGTTTTGCGACCTCCTGGAGACTTATGCTGCTATACACCATCTCTTCAACTCTGATATTTTGACTTTTTCCTCTCTCAGAATTTCGATCTGTGATTGCACCCCCTGATTTAGAGTCAGGGGATGTAATCATACCACCTTGCACCCCATTATTTTACGTAGCCGACTAGTCTAACGATATGTTGTACATTTCGTACATGTGTTACAAAAAATACCTTTTTCCGCTCCTCTTTGGTACTTGAAGGTTTTTTTAGCAAAATACTGTTTTTCCATAACAGCTATTTAGAACTGGTTCTTATTAAAGAACATGGGCAGTAAAACTTGTTATTGGAACAGATTGTTCTTTCCATCACTAAGTAGCATACCTAAGAACATTTAAAATAAAATTTATCTTCAAATATGTTAGCTCAACCAATATTTCTCAGTTCGCCTCTGTTCTGATATCCAGAGACATAATAGTGTTGTTAGGTAAGTTCTCACGGTGAATAATTAATATATATATTGAACTCAAATACACTTTTGAATACAGTACTTTCGATAACCTAGTATTGGAAACAAGTGTTCATAAAAAATGGAAGATAATACAATATTAATTGGATTAACAATGGTAGTGTTTATATTACTTTACTTTATTCTTAGAGGAGATTGGAACCCACGTATGTTATCAATGCTTAAAAACGTACCTTGCCCAAGACATACATTTTTCTTTGGAACTGCTTTGGATGTTGGAAGTAGTCAAGGTAAGTTATCGTGATATACTGATATTTGTAATTTAAATTTTTTGAACGTTTGATTTTCATACAAATATTCTTTTTGCCACTTCAAAAAAGGGGGTGTTTTTTACGTGTGTTCAAACAGAACTTTTCTGGACTCAACGATTTTGATTAAATTGTGTTTGGTTGATGACGTTCCCCGGATGGTCCCGTTGTATATTATGTCCACAACCTATGACTTTCAAATTTTGAAAGAATTTTGTACAGCTAAAAAATATGAAAGAAAATGTTTAAAAAAATTCGAGCCGACTTTAAAAAATTCACAGATTTCGCAATCCTTGCAACCATCGAGGACATTGGAAATGATAACAGCATATATGAAACATAATTAACTGTTTATTATACACACAATATTTATCAATGCACTGTTTAGTTTTGTCAGGAATAACCCTATTATTCTTCTGTTATATACGCGTTCACTTTTGCTTGATTATTTAACTTTTAAATGGATTTTTCTACAGTATTTATTAACATTTGCTCAAAAATAACACCGCAGATCGTCGCAAATACCTCTCAATTAACTAGACATGATATAAAACACATTTCGAAAAAATTGCACATGTTCAATTTTGCATGATTGCTCCTCACTTGATCGCGACACCGTTGTCTTTTGGCCTTGAACGAAAACTCGTAACTTTGCCCCCATATACGAACATAAACATTTTCAATGTTAAAAGGAATCAGAATACATACCATTAAAATGGAAAAAATAAATAACTGACGAAATATAGAGAAATAATTGCAGCGGCTTCTATTTGAATGTAGAGGAAGGTGAATATAAGAGAAAAATTATCTTAACTAAATTATTATAGAAATAGCAGATACTATAGATACAGGTAAACACGTGCAACTCTTGACAATTTGCATACATTCCTCCTGCAGTAAAAAAACATTGCCATTCTATAGGCTTGGAATGTCAACAATTGACTACAATTTGCCTGTCTTTCTCTAATGTAATATTTATCTTCCTCAGCGGCGCGGGAAAATTTAAAAAAAATCTGAAAAAATCATTCTGCTGATTACATTATACTCGTATGACAATAATTAAGTCAACCAGCGCGAATCTGGAAATTTCAGGGTAAAACAACTTGCGGGTTATACATTTTTTGCTTTGCCAACAATTTTGATCCGTGATTTTAAAATAAATCTATACCCTTCCGCCGCCCGTTCGCGCCTGGTGCCCTGGGCGATCGCCCAACCTTCCCCGCTACAAACGCAGTTTACTGATTTTATAATGACCGATACGACTATGCATAATCAAACCAGACACAACAGATGAATAAACAGATAGCAATTAAATCCTTCATCGCAAAAAATGTACACTTGTCAAAATATATGCATGTCAATTGATATTTTCAATTCAATACCTGTTGACATACGTCGCTACTACCTATCTAAATTTAGAAAAAAAAATGCTATTTATAGTGCAGCGGCTTAGAAAAATAATTGTTAACTTTTGTATAAAAGCATGAAATTTCAGCTTACGAACGGGCATTAACTGAGGGTTATTTTAAGACTTTGAGCCACTTCAAAAATTTACCCAGAAGCCGCGGTCGTTGTAAGCGATGCGGACGCATTCTGTTGGCATTGGAAAAAGAATATTTTTTTATAACATTATTGTTTTTACTTTACAGTAGCACCATTCAAGTTGGCACGTGAATTTGCGAAAAAGTGTCCAAGATTATATATTACTTGGATCATAAACTTTGCTTTAGTCAATATAGTTCACCCAGACTGCGCGGAAGTATGTATTTTTTTTTATATTGACCGTAATTTTAGTAAACCTGCTTGTAATAAATACAATGCTGCTAGTAATATAATACAAAATACAAGTAACCTCCTAATAATTATTTCTGAGTATTTAAAATCCGAATTCAACCACATCTAGAATTGATTAGTCAAAGTTCGAAGTGAATTTCTTAGTTTCTAACTTTGAGCAACCGTGTTATACTCACTCCTAGGATTCAAAATATAAAAAATAACCACAAAACACCAAAAGGTTTGACGATTCTCGACGTACGTTTCGCCAATCATGTTGGCATCACCAAGAGATAATTAAAACCAAAGACTTTTTTTTACTAATATTTTATTTTGTTCATTTTAATCTTTCAAAATTGTATCTCCTTTTGATTCCCATAGGGGTTGAATTTCGAAAAAATCCCTTCTTAGTGGATGCTTACGTCAGAAAAGGAACCTACTGTCCAAATTTCAAGTTTCTAGCTTCAGCGTTGATTAGTCAAAAAAACCCTACACTCCCGTTTAAACCCCTTAAGGGTTGAATTTAATTCTAAAAACGACTTATTCACGTATTGTCATCGGGAATACATATGTGTACAAAATTTCAAATCGATCGGATACGTGGAAGTCGTTCAAAATTGACTTGCAAGATTTGACTCAAACATACTAACAGGTGAAGGTAAATAAAAGCTTGTAATAAATAGGTTCCCATCACTCTTCATTGGCTCCTAGGATTGCCTAAAACACCCCAGTCAAAGCCCATTGACTAGTTAATCATAGGAGCATCCGCACTTCGGACTTTGACCATAACATTTATAAAAAAAAGGGTGTGGGTCTCGGGACCCCCGACAGATGTGAAACATCAAAGAAAACATTATTGAACTCGGTGGTAGTATATATTTTTTCAAAAGCAGCAACTAACTGTTATGCTGACGTAATCCTATATACTGCACTGTAACACACGCGGTTCCCGTGCCCGAGCGCGCGGAAGCCGAGAGAGAGAGAGAGAGAGTGCCGCAGTGGTGGGGAGAACAGCAGCGAAGGAGCGGACCAAACATTTCGTTGCATATTTCCCCTCACGCGGCTGTTCACAGCCCGACATAAGATGTTTCACATCAATAAAAATAATAGTAGAGTTAATATTTTTGTATATAACCTGTTCATTCTGGGACACTCTGTATAAGATTGCATGTCATATTACGATATTGTGTCTCTTACTCTAAAGAGTCTAAAAGAGATTACGACATTGTGAATATCTTGAATAGAGTTTATTACTCTGTTATAATTATGTAATAAAGCAAGGTTTTATAGACCAGTTTAGTACATTTATAACGCACGCGTTAATAACAGGAAATCGAAAAAAAATCGACAACGAAACGTCGCAGAACTGACGAGTGACGAATCAAAAGTAACACGAAAAAATTAATTTCTGGTCTACTAACCTTACTTTATTACCTAATTAAATAATTTATTTTATCCATGCTGATCAAATTTCAGATATCAAATATCAGATATCTAAATTATTTTCAAGGCTTTTATTTAATATTTTTTATGGCTATTTACTTATCACAACAGTGCTATAATACAATGCGTATGTTCCGTGTTAAACATTATAATATAAATAGTATATTAAATCATAATATAATATACTTATTAGCTTCTACCGACAGCGAAAAAGATTACTTTAATAAATAAAACACACAAAACTGGCTATATAGCTGTCCAACTTTATTTTTAATACTACGTTTCGGTCTGTTATAAGAGACCCTTTTCAAACACTACTGACTCACTGTTCATCAAACTTATGAATAACACGATTTCTTAAATTTAAAATAGATAATTATTATAATCCTAAAATCCATTATAAAAGAACAATATCTTATACTAATAATTACAATAAACATTTACAAACAATGTAACAAAAATTAAAGGGATCCTTGTGGAAATTATTAAATTTAAAATTGTGAACTTAGAAAAAAACGAAAAAACATCATTTAATTAACAACTTTATATAATGTTTATTGTAATTAGTACCTATAAGTAATTAGTATAAGATATTGTTCTTTTATAATGGATTTTATGATTATACTAATAATTACCTATTTTGAAAGATTTTTTCGTTGGAGAGCAGCCAATTATATAATTGTTTCGAAACATATAGGAAAAAATCATTTTACCAACCAGTGGTCACAATCAGGATTCTAACCTGAACCTGATTGTGACCACTGGTTGGTAAAATGATTTTTTTCCTATATGTTTCGAAACAATTATATAATTGGCTGCTCTCCAACGAAAAAATCTTTCAATTACATTTCAGCCGTATAAGAAACTATTATTACCTATTTTAAATTTAAGAATTCGTGTTAATTATAAGTTTGATGAACAGTGAGTCAGTAGTGCTTGAAAAGGGTCTCTTATAACTGACCGAAACGTACTATTAATTATTAAAATCAGCCGAACTACTGAACCGATTTTGATGAAATTTCTATGGGACTAATATGAAAGTATATCCTTTCAAATAAAAAAAAATTTTTCAAAATCGGTTAATAAATGACTGAGTTATGAGGTAACACACATAAAAAAGAAATACAACCGAATTGAGAACCACCTCCTTTTTTTGAAGTCGGTTAAAAATAAAGTTGGACAGCTATAGCCAGTTTTGTGTGTTTTATTTTATAATATAATATAATACATAAACCATAAATATCTCCATTTGATTTACATTGAATCCAGATTAAAGAAAATAGTAAGTTAACTTTCAAATCTACTCAAAAACATAGTGACGGTTGTTTATTGAAAAAATATATTGTTTCTGTAATATTATTTTTAATGGGGCATAAAACTGCAAGTTTTTGCCACTTGCGATGCCACTAGGGCATAGGGTAAATACAAATCTTGGAGGATTCACAAAATATGTGAAATATATGTTCTGTCCAAGAATGTTGTGAATATTTATAACTCCTCGCGCACACCCTAAAAAATTCTAACGTTGTCATTTTACTTACATTTGTAAAAAAATGTAGGTCCCACATTCTTAATAACGATAAATTGTCATCTGTAGCCGTCAAGTGGCAGCTCTCAAAACAGCTTTTGGTGCTAAAGTAACAACTGCACTGGCGGCATGGCATGTCTTTGATACCTTGATCAAGGAAGGTAGAAATAACATTCTGCAAAGTCTAAGCTTACGAAATAATTTCACTGGCTCTTAAAGACCATTGTATTGAAATATATGCATACTTTTTGGTGTTATTGAAAAGATCTAGGTCAAATATACTATAAAATATTAATATTTGCAAACTAAAAGGTAACATTGAATTTTTGATATCGCCTTGAAGCTCATCAAATTTTGATGTAACTTTACAAAGAAAATATATATATAACGACGTTCAAGGTGTCATTTGAAAGCCAAAGATGTTCCGTTCAATTATAATTTAAAGTTTTTAATATGCGTTTTTTACTTTATTTAGTATATAATTAATAAAATAATCTTTCAAACGACAAACACTGCTGTAGAGCCAGCGCTAAAGCCACCCGATTGTTTTTCAGAAGCTTCTTACTAGCACGAAGAATATAACGAAAGGCCATTTGTATTCCTTCGTTGAGCCATGGCTTCAAACTGGCTTACTTACCAGCACAGGTAAAAAAAATATATTATAAATCAGCGCTTTAGGCCTGGCTTCAATTTTTTTGACCACCTTTTTCCATTCTTTCCTGTCACTTGCTTTCCTTTTCCAGTCATTCCAAGTCTTCTTATATCTTCCTGTACAGCTTCTAACAATTTCTTTTTTGAAGTCTTCATGGTTTCCGGGCTTGTAGGCCGTGGTCCGGTGGTATTTCTACCTGACGTTTCGTCTACAACTGCGGTAGACATTCTCAAAGGCGATGTGGCAGCGGTCGAATGTGACATTGACCTGTGAGCCGCCAAGGAGGACACTTCGACCGCTGCCACATCGCCTTTGAGAATGTCTACCGCAGTTGTAGACGAAACGTCAGGTAGAAATACCACCGGACCACGGCCTACAAATCCGGAAACGCCTTTCTGGCTTTGTTGCACCCTAAATAAAGTTATATTCTATTCTAAGACTTGGAACAATGCCGGCCGTGAAAGCTTGCACACCTGCATTTCTTTTTTGGTCTCCCTCTTCTACTGATTCCTCCTTTTCCGCCTAAGAGCGCCTTTTTTGCATGTCTAAAAGAGCTGCAGATGTTAGATTGAAACTGAGAAGGATGTAGGCACTTATATTCTACAGTTAATTTTTTATTATCTACAAAAAGAAATTTAAGTTCATATAATATTTGTTGTTTCTGTTTAATTTTCGTTACAGGTTCCAAATGGCATCACAGAAGAAAGCTGCTTACTCCAGCGTTCCATTTTTCTATTTTGCAACAGTTTACTAGCGTGTTTTCAGAACAGAGCTTTAAAACGGTGGAACAAATAAAGAAATGTAGTGCGAGTTCAAATGTCAATATCACTGAACACGTAACTGATTTCGCATTACACGCTATCTCAGGTAAGATCGACCACTTACTGGCGGACAAGTCGCGCGATCACTGAGTAAAGTGGTAAATTGGCAAGCGCCTATTTGGCCGATGTACTACTAAAATAAAAAATGGGATAAAAAGGGCTTTTCACTTTTTTCTTGTGTTTTTTAGAGACGGCTATGGGCTGTTCACGAGAACAAAATGACGCAGAATTAACGAGCTATAAAGAATCCTTGTACAGGTGAGAAGTAATGAAATCAATCTAAGAACTGCAGGTTTTCATAAAAACATTTTCTTAACCTGATCGTAACTGGTTAAAAAGTTGTCTATTATACTTTTAATTTGGGTACCAGTAGAAAATTTACCAAGTTTCGTCAAAATAAATCCAGTCATTCTCGAATGATACTGACAAATAGACGAACAAAAAAAAATTCTGGAAACACGTTTTCCCATCTAGATATTACAAGAAAAAAATTCCAGTTCGTAAGAAAATTAAATTACGGTTTAATATTATATTGGTATTTAATTTCAGATTTGGAGAAATGTGTTTATACCGTGTGTTTCGACCATGGCATCACTTTCATAAATTATTTAATTTATCACCAAGTGGACGCAAAAGTAAAAAATACGTGTCAAATTTGCACAATTTTACAAGGAAATTTATAAAAGCTAGAATGAAAGGATTTGACAATTTGAGTGTAATGAAAAATATTGATGATAATAATACAGACGTGATGGCAAAGAAGAGACTCGCCATGTTGGATTTATTGATATCTCAAAAATTGAACGGTGTCGATATTAATGACGAAGGTATAGCTGAAGAAGTTGACACGTTCATGTTTGAGGTTTGTGATTATCTTTAAAAAACATCTTTGCAATGATTAATTAAGAATTTTGTGCTATAATTTACAGTAAACTTTTTTCAGGGGCATGATACATCAACAACTGCAATTTCGTTTGCTTTGATGCTTTTAGCTAACCACAAAGATTGCCAGGTACATACTACACTAAGTTCGTAACTTATAGAATATTAATCTATTTGATATACTGTCAGTGGTGAAAAGAATGAACTAAAAAGGTTTTCACATGGATCTTACTTATTTACTTTCTTGTCCCCCACAACTCCTGTTCTACTCAACTTAGAACAACAAAACAACTACCAAAATCCAGGTGTGCAAGCTTTCACAGCCGGCATTGTTCCAAGTCTTCATGGTTTCCGGGCTTGTAGGCCGTGGTCCGGTGGTATTTCTACCTGACGTTTCGTCTACAACTGCGGTAGACATTCTCTTGAGAATGTCTACCGCAGAAATACCACCGGACCACAGCCTACAAGCCCGGAAACCATGAAGACTTGGAACTATCAAAATGTTCAGCTACACCCAAGAAGTGTTCTTAAATAAGTCAGATCTTGAACAAAGGAAGGGGGGTTTTCTAAAAAATATGTTATGCCCATGTAGCTACCAGGCGAAGAAAGGATAATACACTAAGAAAATATTATTTTGATTCGCTAAATGCCTTTACATAATATATTATTTGATAGGATCGTGCATACGAAGAAATAATTGGCATCATGGGTGAAGATAGGAATACTTTGCCCAGTTACAACGATTTACAGCAAATGACATACCTAGAAAGGTGCATCAAAGAAAGTCTACGACTCTATCCACCAGTTTGGTTCGTTGGTCGTCAATTAGATGAGGATCTTCAAGTTGGTAAGTTGAAAATATTAATTCATTTCTGGATCACACTAGCAAAATTTTTCATTATTACTTACTGTTTTTAGATGACTTCGTGCTTCCAGCAAATGTCAACATATTTATTCATATATACGATATACATAGGCATCCTGATTTTTGGCCAAATCCAGACGTTTTTGATCCAGACAGGTTTCTGCCAGAAAACGCTCAGAAAAGACATCCTTTCGCATTTATACCGTTCAGTGCTGGACCTAGAAATTGCATCGGTAAAAAAACATTTAGTAAATAAAATAAAGATTTGTTCTATTGCATTTCTTGAAAAATGAGTTAAAGCCATTGAAACAAATTGTAAAGTAATGTATTTTTTGTCCTACCCACTATAAAAGAGCTGCTTTACATGCATGCTTGTGTTTTAACATACTGTCACTACTCGTGCGTAATGTGCCTCATTACGTCACTAGATATGCAATATACTATTTTTTTATTATAGGTCAAAAATTCGCAATGCTTGAAGAAAAGGCTCTAATATCAACAATTCTTCGACATTTCGTCTTGGAACCTATTGACACGCCGGAATCCATCACACTCATAGCTGATTTAGTTCTAAGAGCTACGAAACCTTTGGAAATGAAAGTGTCTCTTAGACCGTAAATTGAACCACAAAATACACATTTTCACCTAATCAAAAACTCCTACAAGAAATAAATCATTTCTTGGGTTAATACTAAATATTTTTAAAATAAAAAGAAATGTCCTTTAAAATGAAATCGTATTCATAGGATTTACGGGTATATCATCTTAGTGAATGAAATTTTTATTTTTCAAGTTTAAAATTTCATGCTTAACTTCTTCTCCCGTTACAGGGAATAAGGACAAAAAGTACCTGAGTGAATTCTGAAATATCAAAGTTGAACTAAATTACTAACTGTGTTCAGCTTTGATCTCAGATATTTCAGAAAACATTCACTTTAGCGCGGTACTTTTTTATACAAAAAATGCTCAAAAAAAAGTCTTTTCTCTGAATTTTGTAACTTTTTTTAATATTGTAATTTTTTTAATAAATTGTTAAGTTGTAATTTGTTTTAAGTGTTTTTATAATTTGTTCCTTATAGGATCACTTTGTTATTCGTCTGTCTGTCCAGCCCTAATTAAAAAGATCTAGATTTATTTAATCTACTTTTAGAAAACTAGTTTTTTTAATAAGTTTAAAATCATCACTTCGATATAAAATGAGAGTTTGCACAAATCAAAGTACAATAAACTTAAAAAATTAAACTTTTTTATGTTATTTACAAAAATAATATCTATATTATTTTATATGAATAAAGATAATCTTTATTAATTTAATAAATTATTGGGTAATAAGGACCAGTTAAATGTATAAATTATTTATTCTTTGCCAACGTTTCGTTGCGAATTTGCAACTTCTTCAGGGCTCAAATGGTCAATATTATACATTAATTGTCAAAATTTCTTGTTACTTATACTTGATGGTGAAAAATACATAATATATAATTGCCACATAATTCAATTATATTTCTTGTTACTTATTTAAAACGTTATTAATGATTATACTGATATTGTGAAATCCGCGATCAAAATGACATTTCTATTTGATAATCTTTGTTGTTTTAAATTATTTCTGACTGCAAAGTTAAGACAGGAACAGACTAGCCATACGGATTGAGGCAGAAAATCTGTACAACCACTCAAAGTCAAATATTGTATTATATTTTTAACCGACTTCAAAAAAGTGTGCTATTCTCAAATACAACATGAGCAGTAGAACTTGCAATTGGAAAAGAATAGTGTTTTCTCATCCCTACTTATATTATAGCTAGAGATAATAATATAGATATAAAATTTATCTTCGAATAGGTCAACTCAGCCAATTATCTCAGTTCGCCTCTGTTTTGATATCCAAACACATATTATTTCATTAATTATAACATTTTTGAAGATAGTTCTTTTTTAAGCCTTGTAATTGAAACAACTGTTTAAAATGGAAGACAATAATAAAATATTAATCGGATTATTAACGGTTGTAATATCTATATTGTTTTACTATATTTTTAGAAAAGATTGGAACCCACGCATGTTATCAATGCTTAGAAACGTACCTTGTCCAAAGCATAAGTTTTTAGTTGGAGCTGCTCTCGAATTTCAAGCTGGTCAAGGTAAGCACTAGGTACGGACAATAATCCCGACCGACGCTAGCTTTCAATGAAGATAATATTGTTACGAAACTGTTTTCTGAGTTGGCGGAATAAATATTTATTTGCAATACTTATTTACAATATTTATTTACAATAATTAAAAACACAACAATAATGAATGCAACAACGAAAAGTCGGTTCTAACAATCAACACAAGTAAACAATAACTATATATACAAAGATTATTTATGTTTAAAGATTTATATTCACTCAGATTTATATCAGATTTATTTCGCACTGTATTCGCTGTTCAACACTGTCAGTATAATCTACACTGACTGACTGATCTCTATTGACTGACTGCGCGACTTACTGTTCACTGATTTATATAGGCTGCGTGGACTGGAGCCCAGTGCTTCTCGCGTTCTCTAGAACATTCGGGCAGGTACTCGTTGTTCAGTATGCAGACCCCGTTTCTCGGAACTCTTTGTTTGCCGTTTATATACAGGGTGATCCGTAACAGTATGTTATCGCCACGAATGGCCCATAGACCCAGTAACAGAAAATCTCAAAAAATATTTTTTATTTTTGAAAAACGTAACAAAAGTGTTTCAGAAGCGATTAATTATTAAAAAGTATATTCGACTCCATGGACCTTTTTTGAAATTTGTGTCGGGAGTGAGCGTATTTAGATTAAATACCATTAAAATTTAGTTTTTTCTAAAATATATTAATTCTCCTGAACTAGGCTAAAACAAGTACTAGAAAAATGTGCTTATGTAAAGCTGATGAACGTCTAAATTAACAGTTTTGAGAAACTGTATTTTGTGGGCATTGGAAAAAATTATTTATTTTTTATATTTGTTTTAATTTTACAGAAGCAGCATTCAAACTCGCACGTGAATTGGCGAAACAGTGTCCAAGATTATATCAAATGTGGGTCGTAAACTATGTGATAGTTAACATAGTTCACCCAGACTGCGCAGAAGTATGTATTTTTTATAAATAATTAATTAATACGTTACTCACTCGCTTTGCACGTTCGCTCGAATTACCAATATTCATGCCTCGAATTTATAATACATATTATATTTCACACCGCTTTTGACATAAACTTGATTTGAATCAAACTTGGAATCAATCTGATTTGCACCTGGGCGAAGCCGTTCCAGACAGCTAGTATAGACCTAAACCTCCCTCAAGAAATAAGCTATTGAATGCTAAAAACCGCATTCAAATCTGTTCAGTATAGCGCGTTCAAACCGTTTCGGACAGTTATTGAGAAGCCTATAATTATTTGTAAACCGAGAGTACAGGAAGACATGAATGAATTGAGACAGACAGATTTTAGATTATAGACGCTCGACATTTGAGGCACATTAATGAAAATTTCTGAGATTAGTCCATACAAACAAAAAAATAAACATACATCCTTTCTAAACAATTACATTTTTTTTTATTTCTAAGATATTTTTCCAAATATCTTCATTCCGTCGAATATCGACATGGCCATTGGTCAATCTAGTAGGTACTGAAGAAACCGCAAAAACACGTATGAATATGAATTATTACTTTCGTTCAAGCTAGCACACAACTAACTGAACTAGCACACAAATATGTTTCAGTTAGTTTTTTTAATTAAATACTGTTATATAATATTTGTGTTTAAAATCTTTTGTTTTCTCAGAGACTTCTTAGTAGCACGAAGAATATAACTAAAGGGTTAACATATTCAGTGCTTGAACCATGGCTTCAAACAGGCTTACTTACCAGCAAAGGTAAATATACAGTAATATTGTAAAAAAAATGGGTGTGTGCTTATGATCACACGACAGAAGTGAAAACTTCAGATTTTCTAATTTTTGGTGTCATCTATTATAGCGCATTTATGAACTAAAAATAATTTATTACTAAAATACTAAAATTGTATTTTTAATTAATTCCACCTTGATTTCAAAAAAATTATAATTATTGTCAAAGAAAGAATATAACAAAAATAAAAAACTATATAAATAAATATCATGTAGAATTTAGAAAAAAAAACGCCAAAAATTCTACGCAGTCATCAGGTCTCGAACCCAGGTCTCTATGTATAGAACGCAAACACGTTACCAACTGCGCTATGAATGCAAGTGTACTACGTACCGTGTTTATGATATAGCTATGTCAGCCGCGGCACATTTTTGCGCGAACGTCCCCTTTTTTAACTACCCAGGAAAAGAGTGCCTAACACGCCTAAGGAACTTTTCACTTCAAAAATTCACAAGGTTATATGTTAACTTTGTTATCTGACGTTTTTAAAACGGTATAATAATAATAATAATAATAATAAAAAATCTTTATTTGATTAACCACAAAGTATAAATAGCGTCATAATCATTACATTACAGAGTTTCTTTTAACGAATAGCTACAAAGTCCCAACAGGAATGTTTTTAAGTCCTTTTTGAATTTATTTTTATTTGGTTCATCTTTTAAATGATTTGGCATTTTATTATAAATCAAGGATCGCAAATATTTTTAATTTTCGTTAATCATTCATTTTGTGACAGGTTTCAAATGGCATCACAGAAGAAAGCTGCTTACTCCAGCGTTCCACTTTTCGATCTTGCAACAGTTTACAAACGTGTTTGCGGAGCAGAGCTTTAAATTGGTGGAACAAATAAAGAAATGCAGTGCGAGTTCCGATGTCAATATCACTGAACACGTGACTGAATTCGCATTAAATTCTATTTCGGGTAAGAACCACCGCGCCCTGGCACAGGCGGCCAGATTGGGTGACAACTGACCAGACCGTCCTCGATCACTCAGAATGCATATGGTAAAATGGACAGAGTTTAATAATTCAAAATGAAAAATCAAAACACTAAAATTACCATAAAAAGCCTACATAAAAAAGTAAACTATGAGTCGTGGCTCATTCTGATCCAATCATTTTTTCCCAATGCTAAAATATGTCACCTAACCATGTTTACAAACTGTATAGTGATATTGCTCTACTTTTTCTGTAATCTTTGCTAAGCCTTTCGAAGTAATATTATTAAGAAGACGTATATTTTTTTGCTTATGGTTTTTTAGAGACGGCTATGGGCTGTTGTCGAGAGCAGAACGAAGCAGAAATGGCGAGCTATAAAGAATCCGTTTATAGGTGAGTCGCAGCGAAATCAATCTAATGCACGTTGAAAACTGAAGCTTGCGAACCCAAAAAGTTTTCCAAGTAATTCACATTTTAAAACTAACATTTAGAGAAATAGTATTCTTCTTTTCATTTTTACCTACAATTAATACAATGAAATTGCTTGAATTTAAAGAATACCAGCCTTTACCCGAGGCACTTCACAAAAATTTTATGTTAGTCCATTCGTATTATAAAATTAGCCTATACACTTTTAATTTGGGTACCTACCAGCAGAAAATGTACAAGTTTCATTAAAATTAGTCCAGTCATTCTCGAGTGATCTTCGCACAAAGTACAAACAGACAGACAGACCAATGAGAAAATTCTGGAAATATATATTTTCTCATCAATTGTGTCATACAAAATATCCAAAAACGCGCAAAAAAGATACAGAATTGATTTAATTTTAGATATGGTGAAATGTGTGTTTATCGAGCATTTCGACCATGGTATCTTAATGATGATTTATTTAATTTAACACCAAGCGGACGCAAAAATAAGAAATACTTATCAAACTTGCACAATTTTACAAGGAAAGTTATAAAAACTAGAATGGAAGGATTTGACAATGCGAGTGTAATGAAAAGTATTGATGATAATAATACAGACGTGATGGCAAAGAAGAGACTCGCCATGTTGGATTTGTTGATATCTCAAAAACTAAACGGTGCCGATATTAATGACGAAGGTATAGCTGAAGAAGTTGACACGTTCATGTTTGAGGTTTGTAATTAAAGAAACATCTTTCCAAAGATTAAATGGAAAATTAATGGTAATTGTGTTATAATTTACAGTAAACTTTTTTCAGGGCCACGACACGACAACAGCCGCGATGTCGTTTGCTCTGATGCTTTTAGCAAACCACAAAGATTACCAGGTATATTATAGTCCGTGGGCCTTTGCAAGAGTCCGTTGGCCTTTGCAATAGTCCGTGGGATTTTGCAATAGTCCGTTGACCTTTAAGATAATAGCTATATTTAAGCTGAACAAAGAAATTTGATAAACTAAACACTAAAAATTTAGCAGAAATACGAATCTTACAAGAAAAAATAAAACCTTTTTTTGTAGAGAATTGAGTTAGGAACTTTAATTTTGTGAAGAACTGTTTTTATCATAGAGTTAAAAGAGAAAGTTGTGAATCCGGTAAAACCTGATTTCCGTCTCTTTCTCAACCCCCCAGCCTAGCGAGGGGCAATCGATTAGTTAGCACGTCTTATTCTCTCTACAGCTCCTATAAAAAACAAATGAAATATTAGTTAACAATTAGATTAACAATCAATATTGTTATTACTTCCTATACTGTACAAATTCACTATTTTAGTGAAATTGACATAAGGACATCAGACGATATTAATCGCCATAACATGCCCTTATTAATTATTGTAGAAAGGCTACATAAGAAAAATTTAAATGCACCGCCGGGAATCGAACCCGGAACACCCAATATCGCGTCGGGCAAGTTTTCCAGTTACTCCACGGTGCCCATGGCGTACCCTTAATCTTTTTTTATATATAGCACCAATACACCGCAAATCCACAAACTGCGAGAGCTAATATTATTTTTATTTTTATAACAACACTACAATGAATGTTGCTTTTCTCAAAATAGGCCGGATATGCCTAGTAATTTTCACGCAAATAATTGAAATGAAATATTGTTATATATATATATGAAATATTGTTATAAAATGCCTACACATTTGATAGGATCGTGCATACGAAGAAGTAATTAGCATCATGGGTGAAGACAGGAACACTTTGCCCACTTACAATGATTTACAGAAGATGGCTTACCTAGAAAGGTGTATCAAGGAAAGTCTAAGACTCTATCCACCAGTATGGTTTATGGGTCGTCGATTGGAGGAAGATCTTAAAATTGGTAAATTGGAAATATTAATAAATTTCTTAATAGTACCGTAACTACATTGTGGTAGGACTAGAAAAAATTCAGGGGCCCCCGGTTTCAGGAGGCTTCACGAGAGTTTAAAATTAATTTAAAAGTGTCAAAACTACGTTTACTGATTATTAGAAAGTTTGCAAAGCGTACTAGGTTTCGTGAAATATCGAAATTTTGATAATCAATTACGAAGATAGGTTGGGAAGGTCTTCAACATTTCTTTTTCTCGTAGACCTGAAATTAATTTTGAATATGTCAGAGAGTCCACTATGGAAATATACCAGTGGCTCTCATTTTTATGAACCACATTATTATGATAAATAGCCAAATTTTCCATTCGCTAAAAATTATTTCTGTTTTTAGATGAGTTCGTGCTTCCAGCAAGCCTCAGTGTATATGTTCAAATTTACGATATACACAGGCATCCTGATTTTTGGCCAAATCCAGACGTTTATGATCCAGACAGGTTTTTGCCAGAAAACGCTCAGAAAAGACATCCTTTCGCATTTATACCGTTCAGTGCTGGACCTAGAAATTGCATCGGTAAAAAAACATTTAGTAAATAAAATAAAGATTTGTTTTACTGCATACAATTAGAAATTAATTGAGATAATTTTTATTTACTATTCTGTGAAAGATTTTCTAAAACATTGAAACAAATTGTAAAATAATGTATTTTTTAGGTCAAAAATTTGCGTTGCTTGAAGAAAAAGCCTTTATATCAACAATACTTCGACATTTCATCTTGGAACCTGTTGATACGCCGGAATCCATCACACTCATAGCTGATTTAGTTTTAAGACCCACGAAACCTTTAAAAATAAAAATGTTGCCTAGGTTGTAAATTGAACCACAAAATACACATTTTTACCTCATCAAAAATTCTTACAAGAAATAAAACAATTACCTTTATACCTGTTACTAATTATCTGACAGACCTAACCCCACATAAATTTCACATGGATCTGACAGACCTAATATTTTTGCAGCTTTTTTGGGCGCCCAAATTGCAGGTACCTCAAATCGAATTGTTTATAGAGTTGTTGTCATCAATAATTCATTTTCTCGGAACGAAACACAGCGAATGCAATGCGTGTGATTTGTTCCTCGGGCAGCAAACTTCACACTAGTTGCAAACGCTGTTTCGTCCCTTGTAGCGCACTATTTGATCCTTCTTCACTTGTGGAGTTGGAATGGTAAAATAAACTAACTGAAATTTTTGGGGGTAGCTAAGATTGATATAATAAAGAAACTTTTTTTAAGATATCTAATTTCTTTGAAAATGCTTTTTTTGGTTTTTCAGTATGCAAACATAGCGACCTAAATTTACGAGGGGTGGCTAAGACTGACATCATAGTGAAAAAATGTGACTTAAATCTGATCTTTTCAAAAAAATGTTTTGCAAATTTTGTAGCATACAAAAAAGCAAACAATACTCAATATCAAAATTACTTGGACACTACAATTTTTTTTCATAACATTTTTGATAATATTGCAAGTCTCACTGGAGGGCAGCATAGCCTAGTGGCTAGCATTCTTGGTGCCGCAACCTCTGGACTGGACTGCCGTGGGTTCTAATCCCACCTGCGCTCATGGATGTTTTGTGATGTTATTTAGTTTTAAGTTAGTTCTTATTTAGTGTAGTTGAAAGACGCTAATGACTTTAGATGTCGACGCGTCTATAATCTACAATAAAAATAAATGCAAGTCTCGCTGCTTATATTATTTACTTTAAAACAATAAGATGATGAAAAAACAAATCAGCACAGATTACTTCTGCTCCAACTAGGTTATATTATTAAGTATTTATTTTGAAAACAGTGCGGAAAAAAACAAATCAACACAGATTATTTCTGCTTCAACTAGATGAGGGGTTGTGTATGTTGATAATAATTGAAGATCGTTCTCAAAATCCGCAAATTACAAAGAAATTGGCACGAAGCTTAGAATAAAAAACATATTGTGGAAATATGTATGTTTATCTAGTTATAGTCAAACAGCCATTGTCTGGGCAAAAATTCGATACAGTCAATGCTCCTTATTCACGGTGTCAGAGCTAATTAGATTAATCTAATCGGTAAGTTATCATTTTGTTTAATTTTTGTTAATTAATTAATTGTAGATAGCTCAGGTCATTAGCGTATTCAACACAACAAATAATCAATTTGTGTATTAGAATCCGCCAGCCGGCATACACAAACCGACTGGTACGAGCTCGGGTCCCTGGGAGTGTTAATTTCCAAAGAACATTGGAATGCAATTTGCGATAGCAACCACATTCCAATATCCCCCCTGGGGGGTTAATTTTTATTAATCTTATAGTATAATTAGGTACTAAATTGAAAATTATTATTGATATAACAATTTTTAGCTGAACTGAACATCTGATGATGGAAAAAAATTGGTTTTCCGAAAGCACTCATGAATAAACAACTTTTTAAAAAACAATTTGGCACTTATTATCTTATTTAATATTTTCTAAGTTCAAAAATAAAGATAGTTATTTCTTACCACAACAGTTTTATTGATGGATGTACATTTCGAAAGCTATGCTTTCATCTTCAGCAAACACTATACATGTATTGTGTTTGCTGAAGATGAAAGCATAGCATATATGAGCACTGTGGTTGGAATAAAAACAAAAATAAAGATAGTTACTTTTTACCACAACAGTTTTATCGATGGATGTACATTTCGACATGTATAGTGTTTGCTGAAGATGAAAGCATAGCTTTCGAAATGTACATCCATCGATAAAACTGTTGTGGTAAAAAGTAACTATCTTTATTTTTGTTTTTATTCCAACCACAGTGCTCATATATTTTTATTTTCTAAGTTCATTTCTGTAATAAATAAATATCTACTAGTTTTGCACTTTCACTTGTTTTCAGCTTAACAAATGAAAGCTTAATAGAATTCGTGACCAGATAGAAAATCGTGCAACCAAAGAGATAAAGTTTCTCTACCTTTCTTGAATACGAATTGTACATTAAAAAGGCACAGTTCAAAGACAAACTATAGAGTTGTTACGTCACTAACAATTCTGAAATTCTTCCTGTTGAAAAAGGGACATGAATTATTTAAATAATTTTGACAGCATTTTTGATCTATCAAATCTCTTCTGTCTTGAAAATGAAAATATATTTTTCGAAACGTTGATACTGAAACTTAATGAGATCACCATTTTTACTCTACTTATTTCCGTAAAAATAAAAATAATATTAATTGTGGCTCCCTATTTGTCTCCCCCCTAAAGCCGGCACTGTTTCTCCTTCTAACTGAACAAAACTAAATTTCACTTCTGTCAGTCTGTCTGGCAGATCTGAGATTATCATCTGTTTCAATAACTAATATTACCTATTATAGTTTAAAGAGAATTGAAATAAAATCTAAAAAATATTACCTATTTTTACACGAAGTACCTACGAAGAGAATGTAAAAATTCAATATCTTTATGTCAATATTGAAGATTTAACATCATAATATTATAGATAGAATAAGATAATGCTGGTGATTCTATTTTAGAATTTGGTTTAAGTTTGAATATAATATATTATAGTGCACTAAAAAAAAACAAGCAGGAAAATTCTTTTCCCGAGATTTTCTCATGTCATATTCAATCCACTTCAATCTTTCAACCTGACGCTCTTCACAAAATGCATGTATACAATACCCTACCAGGCCTTATGCATCTCATAGTATCTCTCAGTCTATATAGGCTTTTTTTTTCTTTTGCTTATATTAGTGTATTTGCCTGTACATAGTATGTGGCGCATACACTATTGGCTAGATTAGGGGTCGGCAACCTGCGGCTCGCGAGCCGCATGCGGCTCTTATGATGTCAAGATGCGGCTCTCCAGTTCCATGCGCAAATATTAATAATTATATTATTTTATTTTCAAAACTCATAAAAAATATTATACTGCAAAAAGAACTTTAAACAGGATAAAAACACTCAACAGGGAACATTGAGAATTGGTGGAGTAGAGAGTATACGGACAGCTGACATTTTTTAAATGTGGCAACATTCTTCTGTTTGTTTAGTTATAATCCTAATCAAATACCATAATATTGAATTAAAAATGTTAATGGCTCTTTAAAAACTGGGATATTTTGTAAATTGTAACTTTTGGCTCTTCCATCTTAAAAGTTTGCCGACCCCTGGGCTAGATAAATTGTAGATTATAGACGCTCAACAGCTGAGGTCATCAGCGTCTAGGTCTGTCAGCCGGTATACACAAACCGACTGGCACGAGCTCGGATACCCGGGAGCGCTAATCCCATAATCATTGAATTGGATATCTGCATTCCAATGCTTCCTCTGGGGAGTACACAATAGTCATAAGTCGGATCACGGATGGCAAAACCTAGGGTGAATACTGAACAGTACGTTCTCCAGAAATGAGAGAAAGAGATAGGTATTGTAGACGACTCTAATTCTCTATTTCTAGAATTGTGGTTGGTTCTTTGCCCTAACATGTATGGTTGCTATTAATATGAATTATCAATTTTCAAATAATATTACAATGCACAACACAAAAAGTATAAAATATATTATAGACACGGAGACGAACAACCAATCACAATTCTAGAGAGAGATAATGATAGTTGTCTACAATAGCTACAGCTTTCTCTTATTTTTGTGCCAGTAATATAAGAATTAGTAGGATGAACGTACTTATTCACCCTCCATGTCTATGGGATAGATAGATAGATAGATATTATAAATTATTACAGAGGTGCGGGATCTAGGAGTCAGACTTTAAAATCTCGATGTCTCACATCATTTTGCTACACTTATTGCCAATCTTCACCGCAGACAGTATTTTAAATTTATTCAAGTATTTAAGCTCCTGAAGATGGATTATTAGCCCGAAACGCGATCTTTGAGTGAATTTAAAAAATTGAGTATTATATTTATTGTGAAAAGTGATTTGCTTTTATGTAGATATTAAACGGTTAATTTTTAAAACCTTTTACAATAAAACCTTCTACAGTTAATTTTTTTATTTTGTCAAAAAAGATATTTCAGTTCACATAATAATACGTTTAGTTTTTAAATGTTGCAATTCATTATGGTATTAGCTAAATACACAATTTTGTCGACAGGGTTCTGCACTGCGACCTGAGTTTTTTTATAAAATTGCACACTATCTATCTCAAAAACAGTGATGATCAAACAAGCGATTGGCAGAATATTAATTTTGCAATAAAACATTTTTGCAAATACTCGATTTTAGAGCAATAATTTTAATATAAATTGTAATCTTGTCCGACTGCTGTAAGGTATGTATGTGTGCATGTTTATTTTTAACCCTTTAGCGCCTAAATTAAGTATCATATTTCCATAAAAGAGTTACCAAAATGACTCCAAAAATACCCGTATGTAGTTACTAATTACCTATCGATTTTAAGTTATCACCAAATGTCATTTTATTAACGATCCCCATTCCCTACAAAGTCGATCTGTTCAAACGAAAAATTTAATTTTAATCAACGTTAATGATCTTAGTTTATACACGCCTACAATCTGCAATAATCTAATCTAAGTAAATTATATTTAAAAAAAAAAGGGTGTGGGTCTCGGGGCCCCCGACAGATGTGAAACATCAAAGAAAACGTTATTGAACTCGGTGGTATTCTCTATGTAGTAGTATATATTTTTTCAAAAGCAGCAACTGTTATGCTGACGTAATCCTATATACTGCACTGTAGTCTGTAACAACGCGTGTGTTACAGTGCACGCCTAAGCCAAGAGAGAGAGAGAGAGAGAGTGCCGCAGTGGTGGGGAGAACAGCAGCGAAGGAGCGGACCAAACATTTCGTTGCATATTTCCCCTCACGCGGCTGTTCACAGCCCGACATAAGATGTTTCAAATCAAAAAAGAAAAATCGGACTGCGGCTATTTGAAAAACGTCTGCTATGAGATCCTTCAAAGTTATGTAAATTTTATATAAGTAGATAGAATTAATTTTTTTATTTATAAATAAAAAAAGTCCATCTAACTCAATCAATCTATGAAAGATTTATGAATGTTCTCGCTATCGTTCAATCAGAAAAACAGGTGTACTGTATACAGGGTGTTAAAAAATGATACCGACAAACTTCAGGAGGTAATTCCTTTGTTGATTTTTAGAAAAAAAGTTCTTATGATTATACAAAGATACAGCCCTCTAAAAATTGGGATACTTTACCCCTGCAATGAAGTAGATGGTGGAATTGTCGAATAGTTTGTTAATTACAATGAAAAAAATTCGACTGATGACCAGTCCTATACTTCCCACCTAGTAAATATTTGCAAAAAATAAACACTCTTTTTTTTTTTATTCTTTGACTAGGCCCAAATAACCTTAGCTGTTGGTGGTCTTTAAAACACAATTTAATTTTTATTCTTTGAAAAAAGCATGGCCCTCTTTTTTGTTTGGTGATCTTAACTTAATATAGCAAAAATCATGGTTACCTTGATTTACGTACAGTTTTTATTTTTTTTAGTAAAATATTTTTTTTCTCGAAAACTATACATTTTAGAGAAAAAAAATATTTACATTTTTTTCATATTATAACATCTAGAATTCATTTATATTTTTTTTTACCTATGTTAATACGTGACATTGAGGACGTTTTTTTGAATATCTCAGGATCCACTGAACCGATTTGACTCAAAATCTAATCAGATCTAAGTTAAAGGCTGATAAACACAATAGAACAATCGGCATGCCCGTATGTTGTTCCGTTCTTAAGATATCGAAGGCGAAAAATTGACCACATACACACATACACACACACACACATACACACACACATACACACATACACACACACACACACACACACACACACACACATACAGACATCAGTCAGAAAATGATCTTAAACGATTGCTAGGGTCTCAAAACGTGAAAATCTGTTAAAATCTCGAAATATTGTTTTCGGACTGAATCCATTACTTCCCTACCATAGTAGAGGTGGGAAGTAAAAATTGAAAACCGAAAATAGTAGCATTGAAATAACGAGTGCATATTTCAGCAAGTCTTAATCATATTAACACTTGGACTTACACAACGTTCCATCGGGACAACGATAGAAATAAGACGTCAGTAGCACTGGATTATAGATAGCCACATTGTGTTGGCAGGGTCGTTTTATACATTAAGTTAGGATTTTTTAAAGCAGCGTTTACTAAAATTTTTCGCCTACGACCCCTTAGAGATTAATTACGATTATCTCGAAAATATAACACTGATATTTTGTTACATGGTTGAAAAAAGAATAAAAATCTTTATCAGAATAACTAAAAGAATATGGTTTTATTTAAGAAAAAAAAGCTGACTGTTGCCACTCCGGCCTATATACAGAGATATCTTCGACGATACCACCATCTTGAACAGAATTTCATCCCATTTACGAAAATATAAACTTTAATGGGGTTCCAAATCTTCATGGTTCCCGGGCTTGTAGGCCGTGGTCCGGTGGTAATTCTACCTGTCGTTTCGTCTACAACTGCGGTAGACATTCTCAAAGGCGATGTGGCACTGGTCGAAGTGTCCTCCTTGGCGGCTCACAGGTCAGTGTGTCAGTGACTGGTGTCCTCCCTTCTTTTATGCCTAGTACCAGTGTGTTCTCTGTTCGGTCGTAGTCCGTCTCTCTGTAATTGGTCAACTGCGCAGTGTGTAGTGGTGGGGATGAATTCTCTACTCGGTCGTATTCCGTCCTTGTACGATTGGTCATTGGTTTTGTATGTCGCCTTTGAGAATGTCTACCGCAGTTGTATTAAATTGTGTGCCTCACTCAGTAATAATTTGTAAATTCAACATTTGGCTTCGGCAAAACCATCGGCCGATTCTTAATGTTTACCGAAGGCTTAACTTTTGACCGAAGATGGCTAAAACCGAAGGTTCGGTCGGACTCTACTAAGAACCCCTATAGTAACACACACTATAACAAGCATTTGACCAATAAATCCGATCTCTGGATCCACGTTTGGAGGTGCCTCCAAAACTAAGTTCCTAGATCTTAAACCGGTCCTGTGTGTCGGCGCATGTCTGCGGATAGATATCTGTTTCCGCACACTGAAATATATTATACCGTGGGACCGGGAAGCACAGTCAATAGAAAACAATGATCAGCACGTGAGCAGTCCCGCAGGTGTGATTTAAGTAATATTTATTGTACGCGATTGCCACACCGTAAAAGCAAGGAGTAAGTAAGTTCTATAAGAGACGTTGCCTTGAGCGGCCCCTTCGATGTTAAGCAATGTAATATCTGGTATACTATAGGTGCTTAGTGTATTCCACCAACACCTTAAAGGTGCTGTTGATTCTACTCGTTGCACTTTTTTCAGACTTGTAAAAATACTTCTAAAAATTAGTATTTAAAATTCAATTGCAAATAAAAATACTTTTTTGTCATACTCACTATAAAATAGTTACTTTACATGTACATTGTACATATATATGTATGTTTCATCTTCAAAATCCTCAAATGTTCCTTCTTCGGTCTTTTCCCCCCGGATCATTAATAAAATAAAAAGGTCAGGTACGAGTCGGGCCCCGCGCCATGACTGTTCCGTACAATCGTTAAATATAAAAGCATTACTTAATTTAAAAATATATAATAATATGCTGTTTTTTTCCTTTATAAGAAACTAAGAGTATTATTTGGGAAATGGAGTTGACATAATAGAGTGAGATCCCAGTCACCCCATACTTACGTGATTTTAGGAAAGATGAAATTTTTAGGATTGCTAGTATAACATAAACTTAGAAAGGAATGGATACTCGCTAAGCTGAAAGCGGGGCCGTTTTACAGGTAGCAGGTATCAAAGGTGGAAAAAAATCATGCCAACTTACGTCATTTTAGGAAGGCTGAATTTTATATATATTATTAAGTATAATATTTAAAAATATTTCCCAATGAGCCAGACAAATCTGACGGGCCAAACATCCCCCCAGACTCGTTAAAAGTTCCACTATGCGAGGAAGCGCGAGAGCATTATTCAAGCGCATAAGTACAACTCGTGGCTGCTCTAAGTTAGTGTGTTGTCATAGTTTTTAGTCTATATCACTGACATACATTTGCCATTTTAATTAAAATACAATAATTTTATATTACTTTAACACTATGAAAAGTTTTAATTATTGTAACACTACTATTTACACTATTATTATAAATATTTTTATTATATGATTATTTTTATATTATATAATTAAATAGTGTTTACGTATTTATTCACTTTTTCATTCACGAATATGAGGTTAGAAATTAACCGAAATATCAGATGTATGTCAGTGATATAGACAAAAAACTATGACAACACACTAACTTAGAGCAGCCACGAGTTGTACTTATGCGCTTGAATAATGCTCTCGCGCTTCCTCGCATAGTGGAACTTTTAACGAGTCTGGGGGGATGTTTGGCCCGTCAGATTTGTCTGGCTCATTGGGAAATATTTTTAAATATTATACTTAATAATATATATAAAATTCAGCCTTCCTAAAATGACGTAAGTTGGCATGATTTTTTTCCACCTTTGATACCCGCTACCTGTAAAACGGCCCCGCTTTCAGCTTAGCGAGTATCCATTCCTTTCTAAGTTTATGTTATACTAGCAATCCTAAAAATTTCATCTTTCCTAAAATCACGTAAGTCTGGGGTGACTGGGATCTTGGACTATAAGTCTTGTCATAAATAGTAAATTATAACGAGTCAATGTTTGAATCTTTAAAGTATTTTATCACCATGGTTTCTACCTATTTTGACATTTTATTTTTAGGAGGACAAAGTGGTGTAACGGTTAGCGTAGCGGCCTAATTTGGATCACATTGTCGTGGGTTCGAATCCCGCCTCCGCTCATGGATGTTTTGTGATGTTATTTAGTTTTATGTGAGTTGTTATTTGATGTGAACAAGACGCTAATGACCTAAGTTATCGACGCGTCTATAATTTACAATAAATAAATAAAGACATTTTATTTTATAAACAAGAAATATTTTTTTGTAAATTATTATATTGAGCAAGAGTTTTAAGTGAAAAATTACAATTTCAAAGCAGAAATGACAATTATGTACGAAAAATAGTACAAACAGAATCTATTAAAACGCTTGAGTGAACCATAAAGAAAATATGAATCAATTATTCTTGCCAGTCTAACATCCTGTGTATTTTTGCATTTTTTCGATTTTCATAAAATTCATTCTAGACCCAGTTTGCATTACTTTTGAATAAATCTGACATAGGTCACTTTGCCTCGTGACCACGTAATTATTTCCATTATTAAAATACATACGTTTTTTTAAACCCTTCCATATACCAATAAATATCAAGAAATTAAAAAATCATACACATGTAACTGACGGTGAAAATTAAAAACCTTTATTTAACCTTTACCCTTTGTTTCTGTGTTCATTTGAAAATTATAATAAACATTTTTCTGTATACAAGCAAACAAAAACAAAATAACAAATACAGATGACGCAAGCATAATAGTACGGGCGCTGTTTCATAAAGCGAACAAAAAATAAACATAAACAACAGCAAGAAAACCTGACAGATTGTCCGTTTAATAAAGCCATTTAGGCAATGTACAAATAAAACATAAATCATCTATACATAATAAATCATATAGTTTCATTCAGAGGGGCTTGAGAATAGCCGAGCGTGTAGCAGTGCTGTTGTTTACATGGAGTATTCTTGCAAAACTCCAGATGATACGCCGCTGGCGACAATAGAATCATCGAGAACAAGTAACAATGGTGAGGCGTGGCATGATATCGAATTGACACAGGTAATCACCAGAATGTTCTAGAAAGCGCGCGAGCGTGGCGGGATCAAGCTGCTAGCTCTATATAAGCAGGTGCAGTCACCGGAGAGAACAACGAGAGTCGTGTGACAGTGTCGATTTGAAATAAATACAGCATATAAATTGTTCAGCGCGATTAAAGTGCTTCAGTTCGTTTAAGAATCACTGTTCGTGTTATTATTATATAAACAGTGTTGACTGTTAGAATTGAGATATAATTGTTACATTTTATTGTTATCAATTGTTGATACATTTTTTAATTATTGTAAATAAATAATTTATTCCACCCACGTAAGAAAACAGTTTTGTTACAGTATTGTTTGCCTATGCATAAATGACTCAGCAAAGCACTATACTGTAGCGGTCCATCGACGAATTTGGCACAGAAAAAGTGTTGATTTGTCTCAAGAAATTCGGAACTTTTATTGTTCTTATGTACCATAGGGTATCAGTAGTAGCTCAAACAATAAATAACCATTACAATTTGTTTGCCTATGCATAAATGACCCAGTAATACAACAGTGTTCCATCGACGGATTCAACAGAGAAAAAAATGTTCGTGTTATGGTACATAGAGCGTCAGTTCATCCGTATGATCAATTTCATTTCCTTTATAGTAAAATTGCTAGGACGACGCGGGGATCGTAGGACGGGGATGGGGTGTTATGTGGAGTGAAGAGCGAAGGGGTGCGCGTGTACAAGAACGAAAAGCGTTGCTGTGGATTGCTAGGAACGCCGTCACGACTCAGGGAGGTCATCGATTTGTTAATATTGGAAAACACTTCTTCCCTCTTCCTTTCACTGCTCATCATTTTGTTTGCATCTGTATATAATATATATATAGGTATCTACTGTATCGACGCGTAACAGCAAACAAATGAACATGTTATACAGTCTGTTTGGCGACACATTTCCGTTAAATAGACAAAATAAGAAACGGCCAAGTGCGTGTTGAACCACGAAAAGAATAGGGTTCCATATATGTTAAACCTACAATTTTGATAAAATAAAGACATATTCACAATCTAGATACTCAAAAGGTCCTTTACACACAAGAATAGATACAAAACAAGCCGTGAGGTGGGTCGTTTATTAGGACTAAAGTGCGACCCTTGAGGTCCACACGACGAACTTCCCAGTTTGATAAATATTTAATAATAATAATTGAATTAGATATTACACAGAAAAGTAATCATTTTAATCATTAAAACATAATTATTATTTATTTTTAACAATAATTAAAAAAAGAACGTCTGAACCGATTTTTGTCGGATTTTATGTCGGATCAAAATGACGTTAACACGCCTCGATTGACACCCTTACGAAGTCGATATAATTTTTTATTCGCGAGATATTGTGTAAAATCTACTTTTTTGGAGTCTATTTGGTTAAGAAAAAAGAACGACTGAACCGATTTTGAAAAAATTTCTTTCAGATCATATTTACGTTAATACGCGTCGATTGGCACCCTAACTTAGTCGATATCATTTTTCATTCTCGAGATTTCGTCTTTGAAAGAAATGGACACATACGTACGTACACACACACACACAGACATCTTTCTAAAAATAGTGTAGTGACCTTGAATCATAAAAATTTGTTATACATTTTGACTTCGATTTTCGGACCCATTACAATAACTTCCAATGGGAAGTTAATAAGAAACGGCCAAGTGCGTGTTGAGCCACGAAAAGAGTAGGGTTCCATACTATGTAAGTTATGTTAAACCTACAATTTTGATAAAATAAAGACATATTCACAATCTAGATACTCAAAAGGCCCTTTTCAATGATATCCCACAAGAATAGGTACAAAAAAATGTTTTGACCTCCACCTGAACAAAATTCTGTGTACGCCCTTGTATAAGGGATAAACTGACGCAACTAATAAATTTATGTATTTCCACTAAAATCGAACACCCTTTATAGTAAAAGTTCAGATCATAAATTTAGTGTCTTTTTCTCACACACTGTATTAGTCTTTCCCACAAGAGAGGGTTTAGTGGCTAGAATGTTTGAGATATACGCCTATACATCTGTAATATTATCAGTGGCGTGCTATGACTTCGTAAGTACCATTTTACATGAGGGGTAGGTTACGCCCTAGGCCCTACGTCGCGCGTTTTATAAAACGTCTTCATTTGCCTTCACGTGTTCAATATTACGTATATACATATGGCGTTGTTGCCCTCACTACAAAATAATCAAAGATGTCGACGAAAAAGGCATGAGCCCTAAATTTCAATTATGTACATTAAATTAATCATTTAAGAGCCCTTAAATCTCTTACCATTATTTATCATGTTTTGTTGATGTTTCCACCATATGTGACCCGCGCCTCCACCATACGTAACCTGTACTTCCACCGTATAAACGATAATCACAGATTTTGACGAAAAAGGCAAGAGCCCTAAATTTCTATTAAGGGCATTAAATTTGCCCTTAAATAGCCCATAATTTTCCATACCATCAATTTCGTCAAACCCCAATTTGGCCCTGCTAGCTTTATGTACGTGCAAAGGGTTATGGTTTTCTTATTTAGGTAATTAACCCAAATAATATAACTATTTTTATGATTGAGACTCAATTCTGGCGCAATAATAGAGCGCACTCCCGTTTATTTATTTATTTATTGTAGATTATAGACGCGTCGACATCTAAGGTCATTAGCGTCTTTCAACTACACTAAATAACAACTAACTTAAAACTAAATAACATCACAAAACATCCATGAGTGCAGGTGGGATTCGAACCCACGGCAGTCCAGTCTAGAGGTTGCGGCACCAAGCATGCTAACCACTAGGCTATACTGCCCTCTGCACACTCCCGCTGGCGATAAGCGCAATATAAGGTAAAATCGACATTTATTTAGATTTTAGGGGAAATCTTAAGTTGAGGTTCATGTTTAACTTAATAAAAATTCTTCGCATATTTCCTTAAAGATATTGTCTCAGATATATGAAAACATTTTTATTCAAATTCAATTCAAGTGCCGTTTTGAGAAATAGCTGAAACAAAAATATAAATATTAACTGTACTGCCACACATAGAAGACAGTTACACTATAAGTTGTATAAATCAGGCATGGATAACAATTCTCTCTGCGGACCGAATCCGGAACTTATGTGTGTGTATTTTTTTGATGTGAAACATCTTAAGTCGGGCTGTGAACAGCCGCGTGGTGAGCGGAAATATGCAACGAAATGTTTGGTCCGCTCCTTCGCTGCTGTTCTCCCCACCACTGCGGCACTCTCTCTCTCTCTCTCTCGGCTTCCGCGCGCTCGGGCAACCGCGTGTGTTATAGTGCAGTATATAGGATTACGTCAGCATAACAGTTAGTTGCTGCTTTTGAAAAAATATATACTACTACATAGAGAATACCACCCAGTTCAGTAACGTTTTCTTTGATGTTTCACATCTGTCGGGGATCCCGAGACCCACACCCTTTTTTTTGAAGTGTAACTTCTTATGCGAGTTCAATGCTAGGTTGCAGAACGCCTTGTCAGAAAATTTTATTTGACAATAACCTTAGATTGTGACCATATAATTACAGTTTTTTATGTGCAAGAACAGTCTAATTTCGTTGTCAAACTCTTTGTTATGTAGAAAATTAGATTGTGCTCACAGAAAAACAAATGACCGATGTACATAAAAAAAGATCCCTTTTCAAAATTTTGAACAAAATAGGTAGAAAAATGTTGTTTTGAAATGAAAATTGTACAAAAAACTATTCTGACAAAACTTTCTGAAACTCAGCATTAGTGTAACAGCGTTTTACGTTGTTTATAATATGGTGTTGTCATGGTTTCTCTATTACAATCCCCAATTTCAATCACCCTAATGATACACACACACAAACACAAATGGACGTTCATCCCCAAATGGTTAGAATAGCTTCCTAAGACTTCAAAACGTCAAGGAGATTTTCAAAAGTCGGACTGAAACCAATATCTTCCCGAATTTTTGAAAATCTTCCATTTTCAATAACGGGAAGTTAAAAAAGTTGGAATTTCATGCTTTCACGGCCGGTAGACATCTTGGTAGCAAGTGTTTCTGGGCTAAGTAGCCGTGATCTAATGGATTTTACTCCGTACGTTTCGCCCAAAGCTCCGTTGGGCATCTTCAGCGGCGATTGGCAATACGATTTGATCTTCTCGCCGGTTGACCGGCAAGAAGATCATATCGTATTGCCAATCGCCGCTGAAGATGCTCAACGGAGCTTTGGGCGAAACGTACGGAGTATAATTCATTAAAAATGTTGTCCACACCTAGTGTGCACAGCACATATAACTGTATAAACACACACAGTAGGGTAGTTCGGTGACATAAAGCCAAAGCGACCGGCAGACGACGTGCATGGAGATAAAGAAGAAACGAATTGCATATAGGAAGAGATGGAAACGAGAATTGTTATGGAAAATGCGATCGAGATCGCGGAATATAAAAAATGCAATTTTAGCAAATTATATTATTTTTTAGCTTTATAATACCAACAGCACTGACTACGTTGGGCTCAACATTATGCGGTAAACTCATATCTAAATCAACGACTCGACGCATTCTCTGCGACTCCAGTGACCAGGTGACTTGTAGAAATTTTCTCTAATGTTCGTACTACATTATTTCGACTTGGCGCCCGGTCTATAAATCATAACTTTGTCGCTCTCTTCGCTCAGTTGCTGCATCGAAACTATACAGTTAAGAGAAAAATGTATGAGACATATTTTGTAGAAAATGTAATGCAATTTTATTTTGATAAAAACATTTTTGCTGTATGAGGCACCCGAAGCGAGATATTTCAAAGAAACTGTTTTTTCGCCATTTTTCCAATATGGCGGCCCTGACGTTTGCAATCAAATTTTGCATTTTTACTCATTTCATTCAGGACATTAAAATTTACAAAGTTTCAAAACTTCCGCATCTATTTCGGAACTAGTATACCATTTTTTCAATTTTTCGTCACCGGCCAAATGAGTTTTAAAATATGATAACGGCGGGCTGCGATCTTTAAGACTTGAGTTTTTGTATCGACAATGGCGTAATCTGTAACAATTTCACAAAGGCAAACGGTAAGCTTTTTTGTAATTAAAATGTCTACAGGCGCCAGGACTATAACATTTCACACCAAATTTCATGGTTCTGTGACCGATATAATTTTAACTGGGGTAGCAGCTTTAAAGCATAAAAAGATTTCCTTTTATGATTTGTTTCGCCCTACCTTTCCTGTATAGCATGAGTTATGCTCAATAAAAAAGGAGTAAATAAAAGTGAGTGTTTAAACATAAAACTTCCGTTTTTCATTAAAAAAATTAACTACATCAGCTAAGCTTATTCACTATTATACTACAGTCCTTCCGAAAATATTACATAACTAGTAGGGTCACCCGTATATTAAAAAATTGAAAACTTGAATATTATTACAACTAATACAGAAAAACGCTCAAATTCAACAATACCAATAGACTCTTCATGGTTTGTAGGCCGTGGTTCGGTGGTATTGCTACTTGACGTTTCGTCTACAACTGCGGTAGACATTCCCAAAGGCGATGTAGCAGCGATCGAAGTGTCCTCCTTGGCGGCTTACAGGTCACTGTGTCAGTGACTGGTGTCCTCCCTTCTTTTATGTCTAGTACCAGTGTGTTCTCTGTTCGGTCGTAGTCAGTCTCTCTGTAATTGGTCAACTGCGCAGTGTGTAGTGGTGGGGATGAGTTCTCTACTCGGTCGTATTCCGTCCTTGTACGATTGGTCATTGATTTTGTATGTCGTCTTTGAGAATGTCTACCGCAGTTGTAGACGAAACGTCAGGTAGAAATACCACCGGACCACGGCCTACAAGCCCGGAAACCATGAAAACTTGGAACAATGCCGGCCGTAAAAGCTTGCACACCTGGATAATACCAATAGACTTTTATGCATTTTTAGAACTCCGTAGAAACTAGGAACCCTAAGGACTTGGTTCACACTAGCAAGATGCCGAAACGATTTGTTATCGGGTGCCCTTGTGGCTTATTAGTATGTTCACATTTATCCGACATGATTAAAATTCATCTCCGGCACGTTTTCCCGGGTGGTTTGCCACCGCCTGTCGGACGGTAAAAAATCGGGTAATAATTACGAGAAAAATCGAAAATTAATTAAAATCCAACATGGCGGATTAAACATCCAACATGGCGGATTCTGACAATATATAGCGCTTTATTTGGAAAGTTACGGAGTACAGTTAGTCAGTGTACGATGTATGTGCAGTCGGTGTATATATTAGTGGGACGGTATGGGACAGTGGGATTATTTACTAATATATAACTGAAATAAAAGTTATGAAATCCCACCAAAAACATACATGTAAAAAAAGAGTCTCGTCAGGACTGAGTTATTATGAAAAAAAAATATCTGAAATGTAGAAATTATGCCAAGTTCCTTGCCTACACGTTATTAGCAGTAAATTGATAAATTTCTAGATCAAACTTGGCAAGTTTTCAAGGGTCTCAGTATTGCTCAGTTCTTCAATAAAAACTTGCCAAGTTTGATTTGGTAATTTATCAATTTACTGCTAATAACGTGTAGGCAAGGAACTTGGCATAATTTCTACATTTCAGTTATTTTTCTTCATAATAACACAATCCCGACGAGAACTTGGCCTGTTTTTTTTACATGTATGTTTTTGGTGGGATTTAGTTAACTCAAAGACAGGCGTGAAGCGAAATTGCACCAAAAAAATGTATGATCGCTAGTATGAACTAAAATTTTGACTTCAATAATCGACCTACCCGCACCAATATTATCTGCTAACCGTACAATGAGTGGATCTGTCAGTGAGTCGGCCTGCCGGGTGAATAGCGGACATATTTTGTCAAACCTAGTGATGGGCGATTGTAAGATGTTTTTACAATCGAAACAATTGCAATCGTTCATAATAACAATCGAGTCCACAATCGACTCGGAGTTTGATTTTACAATCGAAATGTTCGATTGTTCAAGTCGATTATTTGCCAGCGAATGAGAATACATATAATCGCGATTCAAGGTTATATGCTAGTCGACTCAAGTCTGACGTTCACGCGACTCGTTCATCATTGATTGTTCACTGTTCAGTCGGTCTCAGAGCACTCGATTACTGCACAATCGACTCGATCACAGTTGTTCATGTGATGAACGATTATATATTATGTGGCTCTCGACAGTGTACATCGTCTGTACGATTCAATTATGCGACTCGGTCGCGGTGAACTATGAAACAACAACAATCGAGTCCAAGTGAAAACCATCGAGAGTCATCGAGACAGGGCCGCCGTAAGCGGGCGTGCAAAGCGTGCACCGCACACGGGCGGCACGCCCAGGGGGCGGCAAATCGAGCGACTCATACCTAATTCAAGTCATTGTACCACTGGCCGGTCGACTCCTACGCAGAGGGCGCGCATAGGATACCAACTTGGGGCGCCTAGCGCGCTCCAAGGACTCCTTGGAGCGCGCGAGGCGTGCCCGTTGACGGGATAAGAAAATATGTCATAGCATAAAAAAAATCCGACCGAATGACGTTAAAACCGCCATCTATTGGCATCCGTTAAAACTAAGAATCTTAGTTTTAAAATAAATATTTTATCTTCGTTAAGTTGTTTTTTTCCCCATCATAATGAGAAAACATTAATTATCCTTTTTTTGACAAAACTCAGAGTAAGTAGTCGTAGGGCGCAAACCTGAGTGTTCATAAAGTCAAACTGACATAAACTTCCATTCATTTATAATCCAGTAAATAAATCTTTCATTGTTGGAATCAACACAGAGTAGACTATCCACAAGTAGGCTCTGCCATATACAGATATGTATTGTTTTTATGTGTTGAAGCAAACATAAAAAACTTGAATGTCGCCGTCTCTTTGGTCTTATCTACGCCTTTATATATCACAAAAGCAATATGAGAAGTTCTCAACTTATTTTGGACTTTTATGACATATATTTTTTATATCTCGCGGTACGAAATGAAAAAAATAAACAAATATACAAAGGAACTCGTCGTTCAAATAAAAGGTTATATAAAAATATACAAAATTTATAGGATCTGCTCCCCCGAGGCGGGCTCAGGGAGCGTCGCGACCCGATCGCTTCGGGGCGATCCCACCCGCCATGGAGGGGGCAGGAGGAGGGCGCGACCAGTGCGCGCGTCACCCGGTCTGCCCCCCGGGCGTAGGCCGTGGCGCGCGGCCTCTGAATCAGACTGTCGTGGGTTCGAATCCCACCTCTGCTCATGGATGTTTTGTTATGTTATTTAGTTTTTAAGTGATATATTATGATATTTGTTGTATTAAGACGCTAATGACCTAAGTTGTCGATGCGTCTATAATCCACAATAAATAAATAAATCCATCACATACAGTCGACTATCTTAAACTGCGAATGAATGAATGAATGTAAATTATAGACGCTCGACGACTGAAGTCATCAGAGTGTAAGTCACTGAAAATAAATAATTTTGGAGTACCCAAGAGAGCTTGGTGTAATGGTGTCCTTGACTTGGGTAAGAGCACTGAGGTAAAAGGTATAGAGAAGCTATACTGTTTTCAACTGCTTGTACAAAGTTAAAGCCAGGTCTGACGTCACAGGGCTGAGTAAACATTGCGGTAAAACACGGGTTGGTTTGGGAATATTATTATCTTCTTCTTCTTATAATATATATAATAATAATATATTGTATAATATATAATAATAAAATATATCCCTATATTATTAAACGAGCAAATCTTGTATATATGTACCTATATAAATATTTTCTCGAAAACGGCTCTAACGATTTTGATCAAATTTACCGAAAAGGGGTTTCGGTGGGCAAAGAATCGATCTAGCTAGGTCTCATTCCTGGAAAAATTCGTTTTCCTATCGATTTTATCATTTTAAAAAACAGTTTTTTGGCGTTATAAAACATTGTCGTATGGTGAGTAGGCTTTGAAAAAAACAAACTACTTTCATTATTTATGTCAAAATACTCTGACAGTCAATCTTTAATTTATTAAAATAATCTGTGAATTATTTGGAATAATAAAAAAATAAGAACAATAAAAATTAAACATAATTTTATGTAAGAAGTTTTAACTAATACCTATTTAGTTATATTGAACTCATCCGAGCAAAGCTCGGTCACCCAGATTTTAATACATAATATAATAATATAAAAATGAAGACCGAGTTACAATGGCAACTGGTTACACTTTTGAATTCTTGTAGCGCCTCCATAACCTTTTAACTCAGTTGTCTGAAGTAATGTGTGTCACGTTATTTTGTTGCTTGATACAAGCGCTTTTGAAATGCTTAAATTTACTAATCAAGTGAGCGCACTGTGTTATTCTATTGTTATTGCTGAGCTATTTCAGCGGTTATGTTCAAGAAAATCGGTTCACTTTTATCAACTAACAATCAGATAAGAATGGAATAGTTTTGATAAATGTAGAGATACAAACGGCAAGATTGGCTATGCGCATATAGATGTTGGATAATGTAATTACGTTTTCCATCAGTTATTTCTCTTTCCATAATATTCTAATAACTTTGACTTTATTAAAAGCGTTCCTTATTTATGACTTTGTAATATTCATAAGGTATGTAAAAGTCGGAGGCGAATGAAGTTAGCAAAGAAGATACTGCAGTACAGACATTTGCCAGTGTATTTTGCACAAAATAAAACTCGCACCGTTAATTTACTGAGTTATAACGTTTAAACATTTAGTTTCTGACAACACTTTTTCACTCGGGCGAAGCCGGACCGGCTAATTATTGATGTGAAACATCTTATGTCGGGCATTGAACAGCCGCGTGAGGGGAAATATGCAACGAAATTTCTGGCCCGCTCCTTCGCTGCTGTTCTCCCCACCACTGCGGCACTTCTCTATCGGCTTCCGCGCGCTCGGGCACGGGAAGAGAGAGAGAGAGTATAAATACGAACGTACTGTAAAGCAAAAGTATATGTATACACGTGTAGGTATGTAAATGTAATATAGATACTTCGCTGTGTATTTAGTTACGTTTCTGGCTCAGGCGTGCTCAAACGCCGCAACCGCGTGTATTACAGTGCAGTATATAGGATTACGTCAGCATAACAGTTAGTTACTGCTTTTGAAAAAATATATACTACTACATATAGAGAATACCACCGAGTTCAATAACGTTTTCTTTGATGTTTCACATCTGTCGGGGGTCCCGAGACCCACACCCATTTTTTATAATTCAGAAACCTGATAAATACTTAACACCCGGGCGAATTCGGACCGGACCGCTAGTTTTATATAAAAATAAATTCATACGAGCTACTATCGCAGTTACATCTAGCGAATACTAGAAATGAGAGGTTAGAAAACCTTCCTATCAAAACTCGATAAACTTTTCTTGTTGCCAATTAATATAAATAGGTAAACAGTAAAGACGAAAGCGACTCCAAACATAACCAACTTCATTGTCTTGAAATTTTACCTTCGGGAACTATGAAGAACACTGTAGCTAACGTCATTGTTTTGATATTGAACCTTCGGGGAATTTATGTCATGTTGGAAATATTTTCGTCATATCAAAAAACTCATATTATTTTTTTATTTCGAATTTTAACAGTTTTTATGTGAAAGCATTAATTTCTTTTAAGGATTTATTCATAAGAAATAAAATCATATATCACTGTCGGGATTCGAATCCGAATCCTCTAGTTTCGCTTCGGATGTGCTCTCCATTGCACCACGGAGACCAGAACTAGATTTAAAGGTGCAGAGGTCCAGAGGCGTTGAACAAATTTAATAGTATATATTGCATTACAAGGGTTGAAACATAGCGTTTGCAACCAGTGTGAAGTTTGCTTATTAAATACAATTTTATTATTTGTAGATACAAACCGATGTTTATTATGTTTTTTGTTTCATATGTTTTTTTTTCAAAAAACCTCCCTATTTCTGTCCCGGGAAGAAAATCGAAAATTCGGGTTCGTTAGTCCTGTCTCGTGCCCTTTACTATAAGTGTGCAAAGTTTCAGCTCTCTAGGTTCACGGGGACCTTCTGGAGGGCGTGGAAAGACAGACATCCGAACACACATTACGAAATATAATATGTAGAAGAGATTCCTTGTTAATTTTGATTCAGCTTTACTCGAGGAAAACGAAATAAAATTATTATTTCCTTTTTTACTTCAGTTATTCTCTTACAAATGTTTGCTTATTAGTAAAATAAAAAAATAAATAGAGATGTATAAACATTTTAAATAATAATAAAATCATTATGTAAAAAATCCACGTTCCAATAAAAAGTTTGTACCTCAACGCCGAAAAGACGTTAAGTGTTTCTTTTTAAAGTTGGTATATCAACATACATATTATTGTAAATGACAAAAGCCACTCTGAAACACTTTCTTTGAAAAACTTTGTTTTAAAACTCCAGCTGACATCAAAAGCCCTTCAATAATTGGTCCAATAAAAGAAGTTTATAAGCACTTTAAAAATCAAGGCTTCTATACAGAACAGCTATGTATACCAAGCTGAATGTAAATAAATATTATTATTATGGGTTGAAGTTTTATTTCTTTGCTGGTAGTGAATATGCTTTTCTATATACTTTATTAAATAGGATAAATATTAAATGTTTTAACTTCATAATATAAAACCCCCCATACACGCTCGAGCATGTTGGGTGAGCAAGAGTTGGAAGTAGGCTCGGACCAACATGCTCGATCGTGTATGTGTTGTACAAGTCTAGTTGGCGGTTGGAATGCTCGGCTCGGAGCTTGGCTCGATGGCACCGACCTACACGCGCTCAGCGCAAACATGTTCGTACGTATATGGTAGTCGCCCGAGTATGTTCGCCAATTCCAGCATTTCCGTGCGGGCCGCTAGATGAGATAGACATATTTCGGTGCTTTTGATTCAGTGTAATTTTGTCGTGATGTCGTTCAGCGACAATAAAAAGTTTTGGACGGAATTCATAAATTTATACAGAGAACATTTTGTTTTTCAATTCTGCTAGAGACTAGTTGCAGCAGCTCTTTAAAAGACGTTTCGCTCATTCGCAAATAATTTTTAAAATCTTGCGGCTCATTAGCAGCCAATTCTTTTAAAAGTGCCATATGACTAAATTTATTCCGTTCTTGAAGCCATTGTTTTGTCCAAACACGTCTGGGTTTTCTCCTTCTTCGCTGGTCTAAACATATAAAGCCACCCACAATCGCTATCGTGGTAATAAGATCCATATTATATTATGGATGAGATGCTCACTCAATAATATCGATGATCAACTGATGTTGGGTTGGGAAAATGGTTGGAACTTTGTTTCGGACGTGTATGGAATAAAATGAACATGCTCGTTTTGAAGTTGGGCTCGTGACGAGCCAAGCATGCCCGAGCGTGTATGGGGGGTTTAAATAGTAGAACCTCGATTAGCCGAGCGTGTAGCTATGCTGTTATTTACATGACGTTGCTATGGTTCCTCTATTACAAGTCCCCAGTTCCCGAGTTCTAATATTGGGGCCGTTAAGCGTTTCAACCTTGCACTTTGTGATAGAGAGATGCCACTCGGTACGAATGTTGATCGAACCCATATCTTCACTTTAAGATCTGAAGGCATTTTAGGCCCCACTATAACCCGAGAGCTGGTAAAAGTGTCGATTGGATTTTCAATTTATTATTAAAAAAAAATAATGAATTAAAATATGAATTGGTGCTAGGCCCAAATAACCTTAGCTGTTGGTGGTCTTTAAAACACAATTTAACAATTTAAGAACCTCGATTATACCAGCTGTTGTGAACCTATCCTGGAATAAACGAAACACTTGGATAAGTCGGGATAAAACCATAGAGATATCATAGATAGAGGAGGGAAGCCACCAAAAAAGTGTCGGATTAAAAGATAAAGATGGAGAATAGAAGTGTTCTTCGCTATGCCCGTTTTAGCATATTATCGCTATATACCTACTCATCAGTAATATACCTCATTACGCCACTAGATATACAATCTACTATTTATCTTTTGAAAGTTGGAATTCTTTGCTGATATAAATTATAAAACCTAACGCATTTTTTTTCACCAACTAAAAACGATTGCAAATACAGCAATTTGTTAGTTTTTAATGAGGGCAGTATAGCCTAGTGGATAGCATACTTAGTACCGCAGTCTCTAGACTAGACTGTCGTGGGTTCATATCCCACCTGCGCTCATAGATGTTTTGTGATGTTATTTAGTTTTAAGAAAGTTGTTATTTAGTGTAGTTGAAAGACGCTAATGTCCTGACATGTCGACGCGTCTATGATCTACAATAAATAAATAAATAAAATTAGTTTTTAATTTTTAATTATTTCGACGTTTCATCAAAATTAAAAAACTCGGGTCGCAGTGCCAAAACCCTGCCGACAATATAGTGTATTTGCTAATACTGGCATTGTGGCTTTATTATGTGAACTTAAGTTTGTTTTTGAACAAAATAAAAAATTTAACCCCTTAATACATCCCTTAAAAGAATATTTTTTTTCTTAATTTCAATATTTTTATCAATGCAACCTCGGTACCAAATTAAATACACCCTTCAGTAAGAAAAGCACTATCCGCAAACTAGTGTTTTCATAAAATTTGTAAGTCCGGTCCTGTCGGGCCGATTTTATTAAAATTTTAGCAGCATATTTTGATCTTTATTAAAAGGTTAAATTTCAATTTTGAAACAATTCTGAGAATTTTTTCGGCATTTTTGGGCCCAAAAACATTCTTCAACCCCTAAAAACTACCCTTAAAATAGTCCGATTGGGCCCATTTTAAATAGGCTTCGTGCGGTGATGGATTTCAACGTGCCTACCAAATTTCGTCAAAATCAATTAACTCTTTCGAAAGTTATAGCCCGCACATCTATATATATAAAACAGTTCCGTTACTGACTGATTGATTGACTGACAGACAACGCCCAGGTCAAACCGCTGAAGATATAAACTTGAAATTTGGACAGTAGGTTCCTTTTGTGACGTAGGCACCCACTAAGAAAGGATTTTTCGAAATTCAGCCCCTAAGGGGGTTAAATAGGGGATGAAAGTTTGTATAGAAATTCGTCGTTTTTGAAGCTAGAAGCATGAAATTTTGCACAGGAGTTTCTTATATAACGTAGGTGAGCACTAAGAAATTTTTTTTTGAAAATGCATCCCCTAAAGGGGCTAAAAAAGGGATGAAAGTTTGTATGAAAGTTCGTCATTTTTAAAGTTAGAAGCATGACATTTTGCACAGGAGTTCCTTATATTACGTAGGTGAGCAATAAGAAAGGATTTTTATAAATTCATCCCCTAAGGGGTTAAATAGGGGATGAAAGTTTGTATGGAAGTTCGTAATTTTTTAAGCTAGAAGCATGACATTTTGCACAGGAGTTTCTTATACAACGTAGATGAAGTAATAAGAAAGGATTTTTGAAAATTCAGCCCTTAAAGAGGTTAAATAGGGGATGAAAGTTTGTATGGAAGTTCATCATTTTTGAAGTTAGAAGCATCAAATTTTGCACAGGAGTTCCTTATACAAAGCAATAATGTATTAATAAATTTCGATCGGACGAGCGAAGCGAGTAAGTAATGTATTATTAATATTCGAGTGAACGAGCGAAACGAGTGAGTAATGTATTAATAAAATTCGAGCGAACGAACGAAGCGAGTGAGTATTATATTATTAATATTCAAACGAACGAGCGAAGCGAATGAGTAATGTATAATTAATATTCAAACGAATGAGCGAAGCGAGTGTGTAATGTATTAATAAAATTCGAGCGAACGAGCGAAGCGAGTGAGTAATGTATTAATAAAATCCGAGCGAACGAGCGAAGCGAGTGAGTTATGTATTATAAAATTCGAGCGATAAACACCACCAGAGCCTGGCTTCGCTTCACAGGAGGAGAATTTCTCGCGGGGGGGGGGTTAATAAATCATAAATCGAAAAATACGTGGGCGAAGCCACGGGTAACGGCTAGTATATATATATATATATATATATATATATATATATATATATATATATATATATATATATATATATATATATATATATATATATATATATATATATATAAACAGACTTTTTCAAAAATGGTGCCAAAGTGTTCAGGAGGCTATGAAACGTCGAGAAATTTTGGTCCGACCCCTAGGTCCCGCCATCCGACCGACGCCAATAGTGTATGTGCCATATGGCAAATACACTAATAAATAAAATTAGTTTTTAATTTTTAATTATTTCGACGTTTCATCAAAATTAAAAAACGAAACAAATCATTTTTCTATACCAAAGAATCCACGATCATTGTTCACTGTATTTCAACATCTGTTTTTTATTTTACAAAACCTTTTATGAAAGAAACATTCATTTGTTCATGATTTGCAAAAATGCCATGAAGAAAGAAAAAATAAATTACTCGAGTACAGTTGTACGCTCATTATAATCGTGGTTATTATTATCGAACAATAAGTAGCAAGTGATTTGTATGGAGGCAGGTAAAAAACTGGGCCGCAGCGTTAGGTAATTTGCTAGCTCGATCGCGGCATCCGCGCCGCTTATCACCTTCAGCAACCCCGACCAGCCCCAGTGTATTGATCGAGGGCGCCGCGTACCGTTGAAGCGCGTCGCGTCGCATTCCATCGTATACACTACATACGTACCTACTATATTATATTATTATATACATTGGTGTGACGCAGCTCTACCGCACGCTACAATACAGAGAACGGCCCGCTGCCAGCTGCTTGCTATGTGCCCTCATGACGAGTATAGTGCTTGCCAGCTATAGTGACGGGAATACAATTCGTCAGTTATATAAAATATAACAATATATGAGTTAGGTAATTGTGGACAACAATATAATAATTATTAATTAATTCAACAATGAATTTTTAATCCACAAGGCATCCACTAGGTAGTGAATAGTATTTCTTAACATATCAGTCAGCATATTATGCCATCATGATTGTTAAACGTCAAATGATTGTTATAAGGAAAAAATCAGAAGCCACTGTCGGGACTTGAACCCGAAATTCCCAGTTTCCGGCTGGTTGAGTTGCCACTTACTCACACAGTGGGGAAGGAACAGATTTCACTTTCGGGGCACTGTGCGAGTAAGTGGCAACTCAACCAGCCGGAAACTGGGAATTTCGGGTTCACGTCCCGACAGTGGCTTCTGATTTTTTCCTTATAACAATCATTTGACGTTTAACAATCATGATGGCATAATATGTTGACTGATATGTTAAGAAATACTATTCACTACCTAGTGGATGCCTTGTGGATTAAAAATTCATTGTTGAATTAATTAATAATTATTCGCTTTATATGTCAGGCATTTTGAGGGAAACTTTTTAGACTCGTTGTTTTCCGTCGGTTACGTATGTCGAGCGTTATGTCACGTTCAATCGAAGCGATGGGCGTCATTTGCGAGACACCACATTTAGAACATAAAAAACGCCCATGTTTTTAATTAAAAAATATGTATTAATTTCAAATTTGTATTATTGTTTAAGTTTATCAAGTTTTATAAGCTGTTTAAAATGGATAGTACAATGAGCCATTTTCCTTAGAGTAAGTTCTTTCTATTATCCACGAGAGACAGCACTTGTGGTAGGGACAAATATTATTTATCCCCCATTATTGTCGTGTCATTTTGGTGGTATAACTTAATTATAATAATTGAATAATTAAGTTATACCACTAAAAATAATAAAATAATAAAAATAATGTTTGTTCCTACCACAAGTGCTGCCGCTCGTGGACAATTGAAAGAACTACTCTCAGGAAAATGGCTCATTGACCAGATCCCGTATAAATAAATAATTTCGTGAACTTCAGACCATTCCATTTGAAAAGCAGTATAGGCCATCAGGCTGTCACAGGCGTTCGACATTCAGTATACATATACGTTTAGTCGTATTATGTGTACGTTGGCAACCCTTTTTCTCATTCCTTTTTTTTCTACAAAGAGTGTTCGTAATCACTATTGGCAGGTTTTTAGCGGCTTGCATGGTTTTCAGCTCTTTGTTAATGAACCGTTTTTTCTTTGACATAATTTGAAATACGAGTTTTTTCAACGTTTTTCATAACGAATTATAAAAATGATGTACAATATTATATTAACAACATACATAGGCAGGTATACAGGGTCGTATTATCTGCGGCTACTATCATAGGACTTTAACGTGTAAAATCATACTTTCGTAAGATAAATAATAGTTTTATACGGCTGAAATGCAATTGAAAATTTTTTTCGTTGGAGAGCAGCCAATTATATAATTGTTTCGAAACATATTGGAAAAAATCATTTTACCAACCAGTGGTCACAGTCTGGATTCTAACCTGAACCTTTCCAATTTCGCGTCGGAATGAACTTACAATACTCAACCGTGACATGTTAATTTAGCAATCATGTCACGGTTGAGTATTGTAAGCTCATTCCGACGCGAAATTGGAAAGGTTCAGGTTAGAATCCTGACTGTGACCACTGGTTGGTAAAATGATTTTTTCCAATATGTTTCGAAACAATTATATACATTCGTAATTTACCTGCTTCTCTAACTATTTCAGGTAAAAAATAACAAGGGAGTCAGACATTACAAAAGTTTGACTTTACAGGTTAGAATCGTATAAATTTGCCATGAAATTAAGTTAAGGTCATTAGCGTCTTGATAACGTTCAATAACAATCAACTTAAAACTAAATGACATCACAAAACATCCATGAGCGAAGGCGGGATTCGAAACCACGACAGTCTGATCCAGAGGCGTTTGTAGTGTAGGATTACGATGCTTCCCCTATGAGAAAACTGAGAGGATCGTTTAGTCTCCACTTCCTAGCGAACGTCTTCTTAATCCCGCACAACTGTCATCACGATTGAAGGGTCTGTAAGTAAACTGACCTGTGATTTTGCGGATAATATAAACAGACCTTTAGTAGTGATGACAATAATTGTTCCGGATAATTGACGTTCAACTGTATATAAAAGATTAGTTTAATGTCAACACTGGGATAATGGACTTTGATAGTATAATCTCTATAGAATTGAAAACAGCATTAAAAATAAATTTAATTTGAAAAAATTTTTCACAAAGCATATGAAGAAGGAGGTATGTCAAGTCCCAACCGAAAATAATAATAAAAATTAGAATTGGCCCCAGAAAAAATAGAGGCTGTCATCATAAAGGGCCCCAGGAGAAAAAAAGAAGTTCGTTTTATTATTAGGGAAAACATAATTGTGCCAGCGAAAGCAGTACGATATTTAGGAGTAATAATAGATGAAAATTGCGCATTTGGTGAACATGTCAAATGGGTGGCAGAGAAGGCGGAAAAAAGAACGGCTGCACTGGCGAGGGTGATGCCTAATATCGGAGGTCCGGTAAGTATCAAGAGGCAGTTGCTATGTGGTGTGGTCCACTCAATACTTCTGTATGGAGCTCCCATTTGGCATACAGTACTGAAGTGGAAGAAATATAAAGAGATACTGGAGGGGGCGCAGAGAAAAATTCTGTTGAGAGTAGTTAGTGCCTACAGGACGGTCTCCACTAAGGCAGTAAAAGTTATAGCGGGAATAATACCTATAGAGCTTTTGGTGAAAGAAAGAGTTTTGCTACACGAGAGGAAAGACGAGAATTTCATAGATGCTAAAAAAGAGGTAAGAGAAAATATTACAAAAGACTGGCAAAGAGCGTGGCAGGAAAACGAATTGGTGGGCCAATGGACAAAAAAAATAATTCCCGACGTTGATACATGGCTGAGGTGTAAACATCGAAATGTCGATTTCTATATGACACAAATATTGACTGGGCATGGATGTTTCAAGAGCTATACTTTGAGAATTGGGAAAACGGAAACGGACGAGTGCATGTATTGCGGAGAATCGGATACGGCAGAACATACCCTCTTTCATTGCCCAAGGTGGGAGAAGGACAGGCAGGCTGCTAATATGGAAATAGGCACAAGGCTTACGGTGGAAAATTTGGCGACAACAATTACGGACAAAAAACAGGCGTGGAAGATAACGAAAGAGCTAATAAAAAATATCATGGTTAGAAAGGAGAAAGACGAAAGAGAGATAATTATGGAATGAAGAGAGTACAGACAGCAGCCATTTTGATGCGATGCTTAATTGAGCAGTTCCGGAATGGTTCGCGGAGAGATAGGGGTTTTTTTAGTGGGTGGAAATCCCACACTATCACTATCAAGGTGATGTCTTTAAAAGATTTTTTCCTCTATCGGCAAAAAAAAAAAAAAAAAACCGTGACATGTTAATTTAGCAATCATGTCACGGTTGAGTATTGTAAGCTCATTCCGACGCGAAATTGGAAAGGTTCAGGTTAGAATCCTGACTGTGACCACTGGTTGGTAAAATGATTTTTTCCAATATGTTTCGAAACAATTATATACATTCGTAATTTACCTGCTTCTCTAACTATTTCAGGTAAAAAATAACAAGGGAGTCAGACATTACAAAAGTTTGACTTTACAGGTTAGAATCGTATAAATTTGCCATGAAATTAAGTTAAGGTCATTAGCGTCTTGATAACGTTCAATAACAATCAACTTAAAACTAAATGACATCACAAAACATCCATGAGCGAAGGCGGGATTCGAACCCACGACAGTCTGATCCAGAGGCGTTTGTAGTGTAGGATTACGATGCTTCCCCTATGAGAAAACTGAGAGGATCGTTTAGTCTCCACTTCCTAGCGAACGTCTTCTTAATCCCGCACAACTGTCATCACGATTGAAGGGTCTGTAAGTAAACTGACCTGTGATTTTGCGGATAATATAAACAGACCTTTAGTAGTGATGACAATAATTGTTCCGGATAATTGACGTTCAACTGTATATAAAAGATTAGTTTAATGTCAACACTGGGATAATGGACTTTGATAGTATAATCTCTATAGAATTGAAAACAGCATTAAAAATAAATTTAATTTGAAAAAATTTTTCACAAAGCATATGAAGAAGGAGGTATGTCAAGTCCCAACCGAAAATAATAATAAAAATTAGTCGACCTACAGGTAATAATTAATTAGTCCAATAATTTGTTTTGATAATTACAGTATATTTTATGTATGTGGTAATAATCTTATTTTTAGAGCAACTGATTCCTCTTATTGTATGTTTTTATTTGACCTGAGGATGATAGCTAAGCTATCAAAACAAGTCGTCGTTTTTCACTAAATAAATGGAGTGCTAAATAATACCTGAGATATTTAGTATTTTCACCTCTAATTGTTATGTGAATAATATTGTGTGGATATAAGGGGGTTTTAAAAATCGATTGATTTTATCATATACCAATTAATTACTGTCCACAGGAACTCAAAACGTTGTTTATCTATAGGTAAAACCTAAGGCATCCCAGCCTAACGAGTTTAATAAATTGATAAAACTTATAAAATGTTAACTCTCGCATGTATAGTGATTCGACTGTTTAATAACTGTACTATGCTTTGCAGCTAATTTGAATAATCGACTCTCGCATGTGTGTTTTCAACTTGATATTGCTATATATAAGAAAAGATCGGTTTCCACTCTCGCGCACTGTGGAGAAATCGGTAACTCACCTAGCCGGAAACTGGGAGTTTCGGGTTCAAGTCCCGACAGTGGTCATTTGATTTTTTCTTACAAATCTGGCAGCCTTGCTGCCTGAGATATTTAGTATTTTCACCTCTAATTGTTATATGTGAATAATTTTGTGTGGATATAAGGGGGTTTTAAAAATCGATTGATTTTATCATAGGCAAAGAAGTAAGTAAGTTTTTAAAAGACGACCGAATAAATGCAGCCCTGAAAACTTTGTTTTGGAATGGCGAGCTCGATGTGTCATACATAAAGATTTGATTACAGTGAACCTGTTAGGCGGCGAGCGGTGCATTAAACAAGACAGTGACTGTAGAGTAGAGAGGTCGTGTTATCTGATAGGAAGCCATGTAACATAATGACATTTTCTTTTTATCCTCTATTGTGACCTCTGTGACATCGTGACACGTAACGGAGATCGATGGTGAAAACGCTGAGCTGGCTGTGAAGATTACATTCACAGAGCCGTCCTGTTTTCGAACTGAAAGACCGATGTTATGCGAATATCTCGGCAGCTCTGGCTCAACGGCGACTTTCCCATCGTGCTATTATAGACTTCCCATTAAACATAATATGATATGCTTATAATCAGCGCATTAGATATTAACCTGGGATTGCCAGACGTTCGAATTATTCAAAAATTTTAAAAAGTACCTACTCTATATTCGCATTTAAAAGCAAACTGACTGACATCTCATGATCTCATGTTCGAATCATAGAGATATTACACATAGAGTAGGGAACCACTCAAAAATGCTTTGGTGCTAAAGATATGGAGAATCAATATGTATTTCTATATTTTTCTATCACATGTCAGAAGACAAGGAAAAGAGAAACTATCAGTTTTCTGTCAGATCCGATTCCCTCTTTGTACAAAATTGCGAAATTTTTGAAAAATAAATTCGCCCCGATTCGTTCGATATTAAGTCTATTTATAGAAAAAATAACGCTGAATCGATTCCAACAGCCCGCACTTTTAGTTTCAAAGATATAAACAGCATCTGAGAGATTTTTGAGTTTTCTTAAAAATGCCAAAAGTAAGAAGACCCCCCTCTCTGTACAAAATTGCGACATTTTTGAAAAATAAATTCACCCGATTCGTTTGATATTAAGTCTATTTATAGAAAAAATAACGCTGAATCGTTTCCAACACCCCGCACTTTTAGTTTCAAAGATACAAACAGCATCTAAGAGATTTTTGAGTTTTCTTAAAAATGCCAAATGTTTGAAATCTTTGAAAAATAAATTCGCCCCGATCATAGTTTTTTTTTCTGTAATCTTTACTAGATCCTCTCTATCAGTGTGAACAATTTCCTTTTTGTTTTTACCATTTTGGTACGTAACCCTAAAAATATTATAAAAGTTTGTAAGAAAACGTTTATCGTTTAAAACAAACTTAAGAAGCAAGAGAGGTGTAGGTTTTTTATAAACAGTGAGTAGGTCAGCAAGGCGCCCAATTGTCAATAACGATCACAGTTCGATTACATATCAGTTTAAAGCTACGACTGCTACAAAAAAGTACTATGTATAACAGAGGTCTCCCTGCCCCCTGGTTCTTCAACAACCGTGTCAACATCGTGACAATAAAACTTTAACTTTTCAAACAATATACATTTATTTTTATTTCAGTTTTGGTTCTTTGGCCTTTGTTTTATCAAAACATAACGTTCAAGTTAGATAAAAAGTTGTCTTAAGCATAAACTGTCTGCGTGCTTTATTTGAAGGTTAAAAAGTTTATAAAGGGATATTTCGTCCTGCCATACGTCCTACAGGCTGAATCGAAAAACGCCTACTGCGTATTCAATTTCCCAAGAGAACGTTGTTTCGTTGCAGTTGTGAGCGGATAAAATCTGATTGGCCATTTGAATCTGTGTTCTCGAGAGAACAAAAGATCTAACACCCGACTCAACTACTCAATTGTTTCAACTGTCATTTGTCAGGCAAAGAAAATTCCAAAATCTTCTGATCGTCTTTAATGTCTATTTTAGACGGAACCAATATTGGGATTTGTTAACTTTGATGTTCAAATTGCTAACAAAAATATTTTGCTATTCATTACTGAATAACCGTTACTCGAAAATATCCGAAACTACGATTATTCGCAGTGAAAAAGTATTCGTCACTCCGATTATTTAAGTAGTTGCAGTGTCTGTTCTCTCTTTCGACACTCAATAAAAAAATGGGTGTGTGCTTATGACCACACGACAGAAGTGAAAACTTAAGATTTTCTAATTTTTGGTGTCATCTATTATAGCGCATTTATGAACTAAAAATAATTTATTACTAAAATTGTATTTTTAACCAATTCCACCTTGGTTCCAAAAAAAATAATAATTATTGTCAAAGAAAGAATATAACAAAAATAAAAAAACATATAAATAAATATCATGTAGAATTTAGAAAAAAAACGCCAAAAATTCTACGCAGTCATCAGGTCTCGAACCCAGGTCCCTATGTATAGAACGCAAATACGTTACCAAAGCGCTATGAATGCAAGTATACTACGTACCGTGTTTATGATATAACTATGTCAGCCGCGTCACATTTTTGCGAACGGTTCCCTTTTTTTAACTACCCAGGAAAAGAGTGCCTAACGGGCCTAAGGAAGTTTTCACTTCAAAAATAATAATGTGTTTAACATTACTATTTCATAGCTATAGTTTCCTACGTCCAACCACGTGATCACTAGTGAAAAATTCATTATTTGAATTATTTCTGAAGAACCATAATATGTAAAAACAGAATATTACGAGGGGGCCACGATCAAAAAAGGTAGAGCAACCCTATTCTATGTTACAAAGTGTTATAATTTGATAAATAGTATATTTGAGAATTTCTTAGTATAAAGATGTTACTTTAATGGTACATCTTATTTTTGAAGCCCATAAAAGAAATTACCTAACATGGCAAGTTTTCATCGTGAAAAAAACTCCTTACCTTCACAAGTTTGAGGTATAAAATCAACAATTCTGCTGAAAGACTTTTTAAACTTTGAACATTTATCACATATGTATGTCAGTCGAGCGTAGATAATTAAATGATAGCGAAGAAAAAGACAGAAAAAGAACGTTTACAAACACAGCTTGACACTGACTAAAAAACATATTAACATGAAGTTATAAGAAAAATATAATATATATTTATTTCATAAATTTTATGATCAAAACGTTAAATGTCGGCGAATCAAGCGTACTTTGAAACTTTACATATAATGAAATAAATATCTGGCTGACCGAGCTTTGCTCGGATCAGTTCAATATAACTAAATAGGTATTAGTTAAAACTACTTACATAATTATGTTTAATTTTTATTGTTCTTATTTTTTTATTATTCCAAATAATTCACATATTATTTTAATAAGTTAAAGATTGACTGTCAGAGTATTTTGACATAAATAATGAAAGTAGTTTGTTTTTTTCAAAGCCTACTCACCATACGACACTGTTTTATAACACCGAAAAACTGTTTTTTAAAATGATAAAATCGATAGGAAAACGAATTTTTCCAGGGATGAGACCTAGCTAGATCGATTTTTTGCCCCCCGAAACCCCTTTTCGGTAAATTTGATCAAAATCGTTAGAGCCGTTTTCGAGAAAATATTTATATAGGTACATAGGTACATATATACAAGATTAGCTCGTTTAATAATATAGATATAAATAATAATAATCTTTATTTTTTCACTTCATTTTCAGTATTGAGCCGTATTCGAGATACTGACAACAAAAAATGATATATCCAGTAGACATTTTTACGGTCAGAGCTTGGACTATAATTTATTAAAATATATGAGAATAAAATACGTTTTCAAAGCAGTTGCTCTCGCATATTTCATGGGTTGAACACAGATCACCTTATTCTTTGGTGTAGCAATATTAAAAATAAGCGTGTTAAAAAACTGTTAATTTCTCAAAGCAAATGAATTACTTTATTGGGGTCCGAGAGGACCAGACGCTAATTAAAAAATATATTGTAACAAAATATGGAGGATTTATAAACACGAAGGATTTATCATAAGCAGTTGATAGCCTTCGGGAGCTGTATTTTTCCACCAACTGTCAAAATATTTGTATGGGCCTCGTCGTACCAATTCATATTTCTGATATATTATAATTTTTAAACATAAATCCAAATTTATTTTTTCACCAGGGACCTGGTAGTTTCTAATGAAAGAGTCATGGAGCAAACACCGAAAACATAACAATTCTTATTTATTAACCGAATTCAAAAAAAGGAGGAGGTTCTCAATTTGATGCGATTTTTTTAGGATTTGGATTCGCCCAGGTGCAAATTGTTATTTTCGCTCCTGTTCATCCTTTTTAACCGACTTCAAAAAAAAGAGGAGGTTCTCAATTTGATGCAATTTTTTTGGGATTTAGATTCGCCCAGGTGCAAATTGTTATTTTCGCTCACTGTTTATCCTTTTTAACCGAATTCAAAAAAAGGAGGAGGTTCTCAATTTGATGCGACTTTTTTAGGATTTGGATTAGCCCAGGTGCAAATTGTTATTTTCGCTCACTGTTCATCCTTTTTAACCGACTTCAAAAAAAGGAGGAGATCTAAATTCGTCGCATATTTTTATTTTGTTTTCTATATAAGTACACCGATTTTTCCTGCATTTGTGAACCTAGTTTGATGATTATTGTTTTATTTATTAGGACATACCTTCGGGATGGTCCCATATAAATTTTACTTAAATCAATTCAGTAGTTTGGCTAATTTTTGGGTATTATGTATTTTTAGGGTTTCATAACCTCAGAATGAAAAAACAGACCCTTATAGGATCACTCTCGGGTCTGTCTATCTGTCCGTCCGATCTTCTCCCCTCCCCCCCCTACTGAGCCAAAAATTTTGAAAAAAATAGGTATGTGTGATACTGGCTGTACAAGCCGTCGTTTTGATTCAAACAAACACTGTCAAGTAGGTGTATAATATAAATTTTGTGTCGTCTTAGCTGAAGCCGTATGGAGTTCTGCTTATGACGAAGCGGCGTGAAGTTAGAAACCATGGGATTAATATAGTGTCAGTTGAACTACATTCACTGTGTACCTAGCGGAGGTACTAAACGGTTGAGAGTTTTGACAAAACGGTTTAACATTAAGGCTTCTTTAAACCAAATCTTTAAGTAGCTTGAGCGAACTTTCCGCACCTCTCAAGTTACAAACTATTCTTATACAAACAAAATAAAATATAGTTACTTCTTACCACAACAGTTTTATTGATGGATGTACATTTCGAAAGCTAAGCTTTCATCTTCAGTGAACACTACATGTAGTGTTCGCTGAAGATGAAAGCTTAGCTTTCGAAATGTACATCCATCAATAAAACTGTTGTGGTAAGAAGTAAATATATTTTATTTTGTTTTTATTCCAACCAAAGTGCTCATATATATTTTTATTCTTATACAGTATGTAAACAGGTAAGTTGCACATAGGGAAATTAGCATTGAGAAAAAATGAATGGATCAGAGTCAGCCATGACTCATAATGCACGTATTTATATAGAGTTGCTATGGTTTTGTCAGTGTTTTTATTTTAGTTTCAATTTTTATTTTACTTGACATTTAAATGACAATTAAAATAAAAATAATTGAAATTAAAATAAAAACACTGACAAAACCATAGCAACTCTATATAAATACGTGCATTATGAGTCATGGCTGACTCTGATCCATTCATTTTTTCTCAATGCTATTTTCCCTATGTGCAGCTTACCTGTTTACACACTGTATACTGTGTCACTGTGTCAACGTCGAAAGTCTCGTCGCCGTAACTGTGCCACTGAAGATGTCTCTCACAGTTAGAGACGAAACGTCTGGAAAACCTCCAGTTGACCACGGCTTATCAGCCCGGAAGATTTTTTCCGGCCGTGAAAGTCTACACAGCTTTATTATTCTTATATAATATTATGTCAGTTTCAAGACAACAAAAGAGAGCGAAAAAAATGTATAGTTTCAAAAAATGTAAAAAACGCTTATAACAACGCACTAAAAAGTAGAAAATAAATTTCTTTTTATTAACCGACTTCAAAAAAAAGAGGTTTCTCAATTCGACCGTATATATTTTATTTTTTTATGTGGTTATGTTTTATGTGTGTTCGCGGATAACTTCGTCGTTTATGAACCGATTTTAAAAATATTTTATTTGAAAGGATATACTTTCAGATTGGTCCCGTAGAAATTTCATCAAAATCGGTTCAGTAGTTCGGCTGATTTTGATAAAAGTGAGTAACGGCGTGTGATTACTTTAAGGTAAATGTCACTTTTTGACATTAAAAGGTAAAAAATAAAAAACTTTCTAACAAATAAAAAATCTCCTTCAAAAAGCCACTAAAAAGAGAAAAATAATGAAATTTTGAGATCTGCGCCAATTTAATAAAATATGAAGTCGGTTAAAAAGAAGATATTAATCACCACAGGTACCTACCATACTTTTTAACCGACATCATATTTTATTAAATTGGCGCAGATCTCAAAATTTCATTATTTTTCTCTTTTTAGTGGCTTTTTGAAGGAGGTTTTTTTTTTTTGTTAAAAAGTTTTTTTTCAACAATTTTCTGACTCTTTTAAACAGATACTCCATGTATCGTGTTCCAGTACAAACTTATATTGTCAACATCTATTAAGCGTAACTCCCAAACCCTTTCTCTCTGTGTATGCTTCTGAACTGTCTAGCTTCTCCCTTACTGTCTCTTTCAGATAAACTAAAGCTTGATGCACACTCACATCTACTGAAAATAACTTTTTAAAAGCTTTTATTTAACATTACTTGTTGTCTGTCTGCTACAAATCTTGCAATCAAAATTTCGACTAGTTCTACTTGAGCTAGACCTAGAGCTTTAAAATTTTGCACACGTGTATTAAGTTCCGTAACAATATAATATAGTATAACATCTAATATTGTTCTAAATCCAATATGGCAGACGCCCCCAAGTTTCACACCCCCCTTGCTATGGGTATCAAATGAAAGGACTTTACGAGTAGAATACGGTGAGCTATGTGACGTCATTCTTAACCCAATATGGCGGACACTTCAAGATGGCGGATTACTTTGTCTTTACAACTCTCTTGATAAATGGGTATCAAATAGTTTAACGAGTACAATACAAATTCTAAATTCTAAAAAATAAAAAATAAAATTTTTAAAAAAATCATAAGAACAGCTTTTATTAAAAAAAAAATATACTAAAAAGTAATTTTCATACATCTTTGGGGCGGTCAATTGAGCAAAGTAACTATGCAATTAGTTAAAAAATCGCCCCAAAGCTTTTATTTTCCAGATGTATGAAAATTATTTTTTACTTTTTAGTACATTTTTTGTAATAAAAGCTTTTCTTATACCTACTTTTTTAATTTTTTTTTAAACTTTGCTCGCGCTTAGGTCAGAACCCTTTCTTATTTTTACGTGTACCGATAACATCTAGTCACGTATGAATCAGCCTGTTGTATGTTTGAATTTCGCCCGGACCGTCCAGGGTTTAAGACTACGATATATCTGGGTTTCTGTCCTGATCGGTGCCTAATTTGAAGGTTCGACCAGGTAAAGGAGTTGTAAAACAATTAAAGGATTATTTTGATGCCTAATTCCTCTACGCTCCTTTAAAATAGTAACAACGATACAAAATGTTTCTGTGTACGCAAACATCCTGTAAAAGGACATAATATTACAAAATAAATGACAAAAGACGCTAAAGTTTCTGTTGCAAACATATAAATATGACGTACCTCGTGTTTAATGAGACAGCGTGTTCATTTTACGGAGATGTGTCAAGCGTTCTCTTCGAAATACAAAAATTGCACTTTAAAACTTATAACCAGAAGAAATGTACAATTCAAAAGTCAAACATGGAGTCAACGACTGCTCAATGTTGGTTATTTTTTCAACAAAAACGTAGTTGTATGGATATGGTAAACAAATTGATATCAAAGGTCAAAGTTCTCTGTAGAAGTGCTGCAGTACAGGGGCGCCAACTTCAAAAAGAAGTTCAGGAGAGTGTAAAAAAATTAATGTTGGTATTGTGTCCGAGACGATGTTGGTTAACATTTGTGAAGGCTACATCTATGTAAACTGAAATAAAATTGAAATTGTGTTTTAAAGACCACCAACAGCTAAGGTTATTTGGGCTAGCACCAATTCATATTTTCAATTCATTATTTTTACTTCCCACCTCTACTATGGTAGGGAAGTAATGGATTCAGTCCGAAAACAATATTTCGAGATTTTAACAGATTTTCACGTTTTGAGACCCTAGCAATCGTTTAAGATCATTTTCTGACTGATGTCTGTATGTGTGTGTGTGTGTATGTGTATGTGTATGTGGTCAATTTTTCGCCTTCGATATCTTAAGAACGGAACAACATACGAGCATGCCGATTGTTCTATTGTGTTTATCAGCCTTTAACTTAGATCTGATTAGATTTTGAGTCAAATCGGTTCAGTGGATCCTGAGATATTCAAAAAAACGTCCTCAATGTCACGTATTAACATAGGTAAAAAAATATAAATGAAATATAGATGTTATAATATGAAAAAAATGTAAATATTTTTTTTCTCTAAAATGTATAGTTTTCGAGAAAAAAAATATTTTACTAAAAAAAATAAAAATTGTACGCAAATCAAGGTAACCATGATTTTTGCTATATTAAGTTAGCCATCAGTAGATCACCAAACAAAAAAGAGGGCCATGCTTTTTTCAAAGAATAAAAATTAAATTGTGTTTTAAAGACCACCAACAGCTAAGGTTATTTGGACCTAGTCAAAGAATAAAAAAAAAAAGAGTGTTTATTTTTTGCAAATATTTACTAGGTGGGAAGTATAGGACTGGTCATCAGTCGAATTTTTTTTTTTAATAATAAATTGAAAATCCAATTGACACTTTTACCAGCTCTCGGGCTTATGTAAACTGATGTGTCAATGAACGTTAGGGAACTTATTTTGAAAATAATTAGTGGTTCTGAAAAGAACCCGGTTTTTTAAAACAATTAAATAATAAACAACAATTGCTAAACATAAAAAATTTATTGTACAATTCATAAATGTCTAAACATTCGAACATGCAAATAGCCTTTGTCGCTGTAAATAATAAAAAAAAAATTCGACTGATGACCAGTCCTATACTTCCCACCTAGTAAATATTTGCAAAAAATAAACACTCTTTTTTTTTTATTCTTTGACTAGGCCCAAATAACCTTAGCTATTGGTGGTCTTTAAAACACAATTTAATTTTTATTCTTTGAAAAAAGCATGGCCCTCTTTTTTGTTTGGTGATCTACTGATGGCTAACTTAATATAGCAAAAATCATGGTTACCTTGATTTACGTACAATTTTTATTTTTCTTAGTAAAATATTTTCTTTCTCGAAAACTATACATTTTAGAGAAAAAAAATATTTACATTTTTTTCATATTATAACATCTAGAATTCATTTATATTTTTTTTACCTATGTTAATACGTGACATTGAGAACGTTTTTTTGAATATCTCAGGATCCACTGAACCGATTTGACTCAAAATCTAATCAGATCTAAGTTAAAGGCTGATAAACACAATAGAACAATCGGCATGCCCGTATGTTGTTCCGTTCTTGAGATATCGAAGGCGAAAAATTGACCACATACACACACACATACACACATACACACACACACACACATACAGACATCAGTCTGAAAATGATCTTAAACGATTGCTAGGGTCTCAAAACGTGAAGATTTGTTAAAATCTCGAAATATTTTTGTCGGACTAAATCCATTACTTCCCTACCATAGTAGAGGTGGGAAGTAAAAATTTATTGTACAATTCATAAATGTCTAAACATTCGAACATGCAAATAGCCTTTGTCGCTGTAAATAAAAAAAAAAAAAAAACCACATTCGAATATGAAAAGGTTAGGAAGAAAAATTAGAGGAATTATAATAGAATTAGGAAGTTTCCATTGGACGAAAATACATCATTGTGACGAAGATAACTTTAAACATTCTGAAAGAATTATTTTGATATCTTTAATTTCAACGGAGATATACGATTTCTTGTACGCAGAGTCGCAAACGAAACTGATTTTTGAATATGACGTCACACGGTACAATTTTGCTGTTTTTTAGATTTGTGAGTAATTAGAACCTAAGTTTCTTAGTAACTATTTTGTTGTAATCAGGCCAGGCGCTAGGATTTTCGGGCCTCGGGTAAGTGTTCTCAGGCCCTTGTGTCCTCCAAAAAAATGTTTTTTCCAAAATTTGTTTTTTTTTAAATAGTCAGAAAATTTTAATGCAAAAAATCAAATAATGCCTTTTTTGTTGGGAAAATGTTTTAATGCTTGCAGTTATAAACACGGTAGTCACATATAATAGGTGCCGGGTACTTTTGCCCCGCTTAACCCCTCCTAGCGCCGGCCCTGGTTGTAATACAGACTTTTCTACTTAATACATTAAATTAAAATTAACTGTTAAAAATTTAGATTACCTATGTCAATATTTTCCGCCATCAACTTTGTTTTTAGTGTTTCCATAACAATTTACGAGTTTAAAGAAAGAGATTTATCAGAAGTTACTATGTTAACGTACCACATATTATACAAACTGAAAATAACTTTTAAAAATATCGTGCCGCGTGACGTCATCCGGACTGAATAAACAGAATTTCTTGGAGAATTGTCAAATTCAAACTTTAAAGTAGCACAACTTTGTTGTTTTTAAAGATATTTCAAAAATTCTTCCGCCATTAAATTTGTAATTTGTAGAACTATGAATTAGACCAAAAAAATGAAAAAGGGAAACTTTCTAATTAAAAGATTATGTGCTAACATTATTTAGTGTGTCAATTATCCAAATTATCGCAAATATAACTTTCTTATCATGGTTTGAACTTCGATAAAGACAAACTATTGGTATAAGCAGTCAGATCTGAATTAGATTTCAATACACTGGTTATTTTATTTTTTCTGTTACAAAACTTATTTGTCAAATTGTTTATTCGAGTTAGATCTAGTAGATTATTTCGTCCACTTTGTGATTTAATTCAGTAAAATACAATATTAAATAAAAGACGAATTTGTTTGTGAAAGAAGAAACAGGCAATTTAATTTTAAATATTTTATTGATAAGGTTTTTATCGGCGCAGTTCAGTTAAGTTGCTTCCAATCGATTTGGACGAAAAGAAAAGTTTATGAGAGACAAAAAAGAAAAGTTAGATAAACGAATTCCCTGGGGGTAGACGCACTGTAGCTCTTAGTTTTCTATATTCAATAGAGACTTCAACACAGTTACGTCACCCCACTTGCAATTCTCTTGCAATATAACGAAATATAACGATGCGTACTCAAAATCAATTTCCCACATACAATTACTTTTTTATAGCCTTTTCATATTATGCCTGCACTGTTTGATGCCGTTCCGTTCAATAAAAGTATAAAATGTTGGAATTGTCTATCCGCCATATTGAAGGAGGAAGAAAATGAATATTTACAGGGCACGTATAGAAACACGGGTCATGTGGCGTCAGTTCAAATTATCATGAAAATAATGTCGCCATCTTTTTAGTTTTAATAATAATAATAGATTTATTCTCAACAGGTAATGCCCATTTATAGAGAAATTACAAAATATAAAGAAAGTATATACACGTATGTAGTTAACTAAGAAAAAGAAAGAAATACTTATATCAGTTATTATAGAGGTATTATGCTTATGACGTATTACTGTGCACGTTTTAAAAACAAAATATTAGCTTTGTTCCAACCTCTTCGAATACCGTAATATTATCGTCACGCTCATGCGCAATGGATAGAACGCGTTCCAACCGAACTTATGATCGTTTGTAGACGATTCTTAAAGCGTTCCAACCGAATATATTATGTTTCCAAAATAGTTGACCTACCGAGTGAACACTGCAGATACAGAGAATAAAAAATATGAATAATAAGTGCTGTGAATTTTGACGTGGAAAACCGTCGAAACTCAAATCCGAAACTTCCAGATTCGTGCTGGCTAAGTTATCAGTTTCTTCCACACAGGTGAGCAATGGGCATACGTCAGCCAATGAGATTTTCCTAAGAGTAGCTCTTTTAATTATCCACGGGAAGCAGCACTTGTGGTAGGGACAAACATTATTTATTCCCCATTAGTGTCGCGTCATTTTAGTGGTATAACTTATTAATTTAATAATAATATTAACTTAATAATTAAGTTATACCACTAAAATGACACGACACTAATGGGGAATAAATACTGCTTGTCGGGCTTGAGAATAGCCGAGAGTGTAGCAATGCTGTTGTTTATATGGCGTTGCTATGGTTCCTCTATTATAAGTCCCCAGTTCCCGAATTCTAGTCCGAGAGCTGGTAAAAGTGTCAATTGGATTTTCAATTTATTATTGAAAAAAAATAATGAATTGAAAATATGAATTGATGCTGCGCCCAAATAACTTTAGCTGTTGGTGGTCTTTAAAAACACACACAATAATGTTTGTCCCTACCACAAGTACTTCCTTGGAACCATCCCCAAGGTATGCCGTAATAAATAAAAAAACAATCATAAAAATCGGTCGTGTAATTTCTGAAAAAATCGTGCACAAGCAAACACACATACTAGGGAAACCAGAACCTTCCTTTCTTTTGGGATCGGTTAAAAATAATAATTAGACAATAAATTGCTTATTGTCTATGTATTTTTTTAATATGCACTGAAAAGCTATTCTTAATATTTTTTTTATGTATTTAGTAAATTACATGCTCACCAAAAGCAAGCAACAGCCGGGCTTTGAAATAATAAAAAAGATAATAAAGCATGCAAGTAGCCAAGAGTCTTTATGCAGCTACATTTAAGTTTTATTTGTGGCTTCAAGGCTAAACCTCTTATGTCGAATTTCTCGTATTTTCCTCTAGATTTCTCCTTTAGCAAGGCACGGTGAAATATCCAGAACAGGTTCTGAACTTCTGGGCCGTGAAAGAAAGAGTCGAAGTCTTCTCTTGCCAAGGCATCCACCTGTTCATTGTCTTACCTGACTGTTGGTATTTAGAATTTTACAACAAATTCGACATAAACAGTTTTGCCTTGTTGGCACTGATATTGTACAATACAAATTCCTAAACTTAACTAAAGTTGTTTATGTACATATTTAATAAAAAACTTCTTTTAATTACAAGGCAAACTTTTAACGATCTGCAGTAAAGTTTCAAACCTAATTTTGCTCTTTAGCGGAAGTGTATCTTTAAATTAAAAACATTATTACAATAAATTTGTCACCTGATTTAATTATAATAAATTACCAACTTCTAACTAATAATGTTAATCGAATTTTTTTTTCTTTTATATTTTTTTATTGTTTTATTCAACGTTATTTACTTATAAGTTTTAAAAGAGAAAAATCTCAGTTTCATTTTTATTTTTTAAATATTTTATTTTTCCCACAGATACCTGAAAAAGTTAGAATAATACTGACGAAACGTTGTGAATTGCACTTAATTTGAGGTCTTTTTTCACCTAATTTTACCTGAATTGAATATCATGAACCTTAATAATAATTATAATGTCATCAAAATTCTTTACTGTTTTTTTATTTTTTTATTGTAAATAAAAAGACAAATATACAAGCTGTTTCAAAATTGCACGACACCATTGTAAGGCTGTGTTTTCCATCACAAAATAAGCAAAAAAATTATATTATTTTATGTCTCAAATTGATTTATTGCCAAAATATTGAGGCATAAAGATATTTTTTAACAATACAGCGTTCATAGTAATTGTTAAAAATGACCTCCGTTTTGTCGAATGCAGCATTGTTTTAAGACATAATATGTTCATATGAGCTTTTTGCTTATTTTGTGGTGGAGAACACATCCCTACAAAGGTACAGTTCAATTTTGAAACACCCAATATACATCTCAAGGTTTTCGAATAAAAAAAAACGCATCATTTTTAAATTATATTTACCCTACCTTTTACACTCTGAACGCTCTAAGATCACACATCCATTCTCAATTGGGTGTAATTTGAGAGCTTCAAGTATAATATATAGATTTTAATTCGATTGATCAACAATCACTGCAAACATTTGATAACTATGCATTAAGTACTTCGTAGAAGATTTGATGCGTGTATAAAATTATTTCCGTCTATCTTTGTATGTATGTACATTGTACGATTGAGGCATTGGGTAGAATAAGGACGTAAGTTCATAAAAAAATAATTCAAATAAAAAAATTATACTTTCTTATATAGATTATAGCTTTTTTATAGCTCTCTGTTGGTGGGTTTCTGGTACAACTTTCAACGCTAGAAGTAGTTTTAGCACTAAATTATCAATTATCAAACATTAATTAATTTGAAAATTTTTGTTGGAAAGCAACCAATTATATAATTGATTCCAAACATATCGGAAAAAATCATTTTAGCAACCATAGTCACAGTCAGGATTCTAACCTGAACCTTTCCACTTTCGCGGCGGAATGAGCTTACAATTACTCAACCGTGACATGATTACTAATCTAACATTCTCCTTATATGCTTTGGAATCAATTGATTTTCACTACATGCGAGTGTTAATTCATTATAGCTAGGTGAATCTTCGTACTAGCGAGAGCTTAATAATAATTTATTGCTATTATAATTTTTATTGACAGGTATTTTTACGCCTGTAACGCAGTAGGCACACGCTCCGCAAACCGAAATGCAAAATCGCAACCCAATTAGGCAGCAAATTATTAAAAGCTTCTAGAGAACATACGCAAACTTACCTGAATTGAATATCATGAACCTTAATAATTATTAATTATAATGTCATCAAAATTCTTTATTGTCTTTTTATTTTTTTATTGTAAATAAAATACAAGGTGTTTCAAAATTGCACGACACTATTGCTGTGTTCTCCACCACAAAATAAGCAAAAAAAAAAAATATTATTATATGTCTCAAATTGATTTATTGCCAAAATATTGAGGCATAAAGATATTTTCAACAATTAATATTTTCAATTCATTATTTTTTTTTTAATAATAAATTGGAAATCCAATTGACACTTTTACCAGCTCTCGGGCTAGAACCCGGGAACTGGGGACTTGTAATAGAGGAACCATAGCAACGCCATGTAAACAACAATCAAATTATTAAATGCGACACCAGTGCAAATTGCAATCCTCTAATAGTCGACTTACGCCCTTGTTGTTCCAGAGCCTCAATAATTGTTCATTCTGTATTTTCTAATTTCCGTATGTATTCATTGTCTGGCAAACTTTGTTGAAAATTCACTGTTAGTAGGAAGTAAACAAAGACTGCTAGATCTGGACTACATTTTGGATTTGTGCCAAACAAACAATAAGTGAATTAATTTAATCAAATAAATTCTCCTTTTAAAGAACGCGCCGAACTTAAGAACGTACATAACAAACATATTTATAGAATCATATTAGTTCTGACATAATTAAGAAAATTGAACCTTTCACAAACATGACCTATTTTCATTTTATTTACACAGTGTATAATAAAAACACAGGTCAACTGCGTGTTACAATTACTTGAGCTTTATCCATAATAACACAAATTAATAGTGATTTAAACCAACCGCATACATTCGAAATAAAATGTATTTTATATTTATTTAAAAAATTTTATACTTACTTTTTTTCAACACAATACGTAATATCCAGGTGTGCAAGCTTTCACGGCCGGCATTGTTCCAAGTCTTCATGGTTTCCGGGCTTGTAGGCCGTGGTCCGGTGGTATTTCTACCTGACGTTTCGTCTACAACTGCGGTAGACATTCTCAAAGGTGATGTGGCAGCGGTCGAAGTGTCCTCCTTGGCGACTCACGAATATACAGAGAGGCCATGGAAATACAAAAACACACAGAATTTCAACCGAAAAGATGAAGGCCTCAATCTCAGTAAAACCTGGACACCAGCACTCCGACATACAAAACCAATGACCAATCGTACAAGGACGGAATATGACCGAGTAGAGAACTCACCCCCACCACTACACACAGCGCAGTTGACCAATTACAGAGAGACGGACTATGACCGAACAGAGAACACACTGGTACTAGGCATAAAAGAAGGGAGGACACCAGTCACTGACACATTGACCTGTGAGCCGCCAAGGAGGAGACTTCGACCGCTGCCACATCGCCTTTGAGAATGTCTACCGCAGTTGTAGACGAAACGTCAGGTAGAAATACCACCGGACCACGGCCTATACAAGCCCGGAAACCATGAAGACTTGGAACAATACGTAATATTTATTAGCCCCTTTCAGATGTGGTGTTGCACTTATGTTTTTAGCGATTAGAAATTTTTAGTATTTTTATTTATAAAAATTTGTCATTCCTTCAATGGATATAGAGTTTGATTTAATGCGATCGTCAGATGTCGTTTTCGTCGCGCATCCAGCCAATACAGCGTCTATCAACAGATTACTAACTACTGAAAGACTATATAAGGTAGGTAAAACTTGTTCAAATACTGAAAAACGATCCTTATACTTGATTACAGAAATTTCCGACATCTGAGAACAGCGTTGTGCCGAGATGTTAATTAGTTAATTAAAGTTTAACTAACAAAGGTTACTCTGGAGACAGAGTTCGGTAGGTATTGAAATACTAGTGGATGAGCACATAAAAGCATATTAAAACCTTATTTCCTTTTGTTTAACTGATTACAAATATGAAGTGAAGAAGAGTTTATTACCAAATTTAGAATAACCTGTTCATTAAATGAGAATACCTTCACACTTGATACCATCGTGTAATCAAGCAGTTCAATCTTTGCCAGAGTCACGTCACGTGATAAACACAACCCGCGCACTTTAAATTAAAAGATTCGTCCGGATGGATGCAACCACAGAACAGAGAATTTTATAGAACGGTGCAACAAACGGCGCAAAACATTTGCGAACGTTGCAGAATAAATTTAGACAACAGGACGTACGTATCTATAGTATGTATATTTTATTTTTATTTATTCCTTTTAATAATACATTTTTGACTAACAAATATAACATGTTATGATGTTTAGACTATAGACTATAGAAATCCGATGGTACCAGAGTGGGGGAAGAGCATAAGAACGTCCGACATCTTGTATATAGACTTTTTCCTCCTAACCTATATTATAAATGTGAAAATCTACATGTATGTTTGTACTTACGTTTATTATTCAATTTATAATTGGTTCTTTTTATAATTTTTTTGCCAATCTAAATTTCTGTACAATATGTAAAAATACTCTTTTTGGTGCTATAGCAACTTTGCTGAAACCACAATAATATTGTAAGTACATAGCAATAGTAGCTGTATTATTATAATTTGACATAAAAATTTTCTTTCTTCTTCTTACTCAATCACGCCTCAACGGTGTGGGTGCAACGAATCTGAGTGAAATTTTCATGCAGGTAATAATAAAATTTTAAATTATACAGACGTTATTACAACTTAACAGTAAAAAAATACTTTTTTTTTCAATAGAACTTGCTAATTGATATTTTACATTAAAAACACATCAAAATTTCGATCATCATAAAACTGATGTGGTCAGACAAAAAAAAAGAATATCTGCTGTCAAACAATTGAAATTGGCTTAATCGACAAACCAATTATACAATGTGTTAGCTGAAAGCTTGATTGCAGATAGCAGAATGCTCTCAAACGTATATATAATATTATGGTTTGAAAATACAGTGAAACAACCAAGAGACGGAAATAATAGGATCCAAAGAACATTTTAATCACGACAAATAACCCTAACTGTTGATGGCCTTAAAGAACTTTTTAACAAGCCGTTACTCACTTTTATTAAACCGACTTTCTTACGCTGTCTAATGTGTCAAAAAAAGTGACATTTACCTTAAGGAATCTCACGCCGCTACTAACTTTTATTAAAATCAGCCGAACTACTGAACCGATTTTGATGAAATTTCTATGGGACCAATCTGAAAGTATATCCTTTCAAATAAAAAAAAAATTCCAAATCGGTTTATAAATGACGGAGTTCTGAGGTAACAAACATAAAAAAAATACAACCGAATTGAGAACCACTTCCTTTCTTTGAAGTCGGTTAAAAATAGAATAATTCGACTTTTTCGCAACATATAAAATGTTTGTAAAATAAATTTAAAACTTGTTTAAATTTCCCGCTTTGAGTTGTTTCATTGTATAGAAAGCACATGTTTTAAAAGTTCTAACAGAGATTTCTGCTTTAATAGAATGCTGTTTCAAAATTTGCTAGATTTACAGAAAAGTTAATCGAGTTTCAGTTCAACTGAAATCGAATTATTACAATCGATTCACTTGAAACATCAAATGAACTTAAGTCAAATTAAGTAATTTCTATAAGATAAAACCATTGTGAATTTCTTCTTGTGTTAATAAAATCACTTTTATACAAGTCCGTGCTGTGGTCAATTCACCCCAACACCCTCGATCAGATTCTCGTCTAATAGATCTAGTGTGCTGTGAAACATTTAGCACCCCCGACTTTCGCAATGTCCATTGGCCTGAAGCTAACTCTGTAAAAACGCACCACACACATACACACGCGCATCCCGTGACTCACAGGATCCCGATAGTAGAGATAAAAGCAAACAGTCCCTGGATAGTACCTTTGATGCGAATTTGTAAGACTAAACCAAACAAAGCGCTATTCTAATATTTACTTGTGGACCAGTGATTTTAGTTGAAATTCGATCAAGACCTTCAAAACAAGCCGTGAGGTGGGTCGTTTATTGAGACTAAAGTGCGACCCTTGAGGTCCACACGACGAACTTCCCAGTTTGATAAATATTTAATAATAATAATTAAATTAGATATTACACAGAAAAGTAATCATTTTAATCATTAAAACATAATTATTATTTATTTTTAACAATAATTAAAAGAAAAAAAAACGGCTGAACCGATTTTTATAAAATTTATGTCGGATCAAAATGACGTTAACACGCCTCGATTGACACCCTAACGAAGTCGATATAATTTTTTTTCGCGAGATATTGTGTAAAATCTACTTTTTTGGAGTCTATTTGATTAAGAAAAAAGAACGGCTGAACCGATTTTGAAAAAAAAAATTTCGGATCATATTTACGTTAATACGCGTCGATTGGCACAAGACAACTACTTTAAAGTTATATAATGTGGTGTTAATCATTTCTGAAAAATTTTTACTTCCCACCTCTACTATGGTAGAGAAGTAATGGATTTAGTCCGAAAAAAATATTCCGAGATTTTAACAGATCTTCACGTTTTGAGACCCTAGCAATCCTTTAAGATCATTTTCTGACTGATGTCTGTATGCGTATGTGTATGTGTGTGTGTGTGTATGCGGTCAATTTTTCGCCTTCGATATCGTAAAAACGGAACAACATACGGCCATGCCGATTGTTCTATTGTGTTTATCAGCCTTTAACTTAGATCTGATTAGATTTTGAGTCAAATCGGTTCAGTGGATCCTGAGATATTCAAAAAAACCTTCTCAATGTCACGTATTAACATAGGTAAAAAAAATATAAATGAATTCTAAATGTTATAATATGAAAAAAATGTAAATATTTTTTTCTCTAAAATCTACAGTTTTCGAGAAAAAAAATATTTTACTAAAAAAAATAAAAAGTGTACGTAAATCAAGGTAACCATGATTTTTGCTATATTAAGCTAGCCATCAGTAGATCACTAAACAAAAAAGAGGGCCATGCTTTTTTTCAAAGAATAAAAAAAGAGTGTTCATTTTTTGCAAATATTTACTGGGTGGGAAGTATAGGACTGGGTCATCAGTCGAATTTTTTAAATTTATTTTCTCATATCCCATATCACTATCTAAGAGTATTAATAGGATAGTGATCTCGGCTCTACGAATAATGACCATAAATCCAAGCATAAGACTCCAACTACTAGAGAATTAGCAACACGTTACATGAATATTCTGTGAAGTGAGGACAGGATAGCCGTAGAGACCTACAGTCGCCGGGGAACTTCACGCTATTTAGGTGATTAACATTTAAAACAAGTAAACAGTTGTTGTCTGAACAGCGTTGAGAGCGCCAAACTAGTTTATGCACATATAAATATTTAAATATCTCACGTCTCGCTGATAAACGGATAAAATAATTACTCTGCAATTAGCTTTACAACATTCTATACTTTATAACCAATTTTTGGTCATTCGAGATTCTAACTTAGCTATTATCTGCATCCAAATATTAAATTTTAATGTAAAACTTTTTAGCTGGCAGTAACCTAGAATTTTCAAAAAAAAATAAAAATATATGAGCACTGTGGTTGGAATAAAAACAAAAATAAAGATAGTTACTTCTTACCACAACAGTTTTATTGATGGATGTACATTTGATATATAGTGTTTGCTGAAGATGAAAGCAACGCTTTCGAAATGTACATCCATCAATAAAACTGTTGTGGTAAGAAGTAACTATCTTTATTTTTGTTTTCAGAATGTTCTGCAACTGAAATTAGCAAGTGATGTCCCATCTTGGGAAAATAAAATTATAACTGCATGTTGGAGATAAAATAATTCCCCTAATAAATGGAGCAAGATTAGGGTAATAAGAGGTTAGAGAAACCTAAGGGCGGACATGCCAATGAATGAGCTTCGATGGGATACATTAAATTGTCATTACATAAAATTGCAGATCGTATAAGAACAGCTTGAAAAGCAATAAGCATAGAATAGATAGGTACGAAGGAATGTAACTATATAGTTAGTTATCATCAACGAGGATTTGGAAGTTGCACAGCCGTGGCGGTAGTTTGTTGGTCAGACGAACGCGGCATTATGTGGAGTTTAACTGCCGTAAACTATTGTGCAAGATGTCGCTTTTGTAACATCTGTTACAGAAGTGCTTATATAAAAGTTTTGATGTACCCTTTATGCACTGTCGCTTGGTCGCGAGATGCAGCCAATACGGACGTCTTATTGTTGCTATTGGGGTCAGCGGAGTCAATAACTTAGTATTTAATATCGACATAACCACACATGACACACGATCCTTTAAGACAGTTTCTTGTAGAAATTCATTCAAAAATAAAATTAAAAACGGATATATCTGTATCGCGGGTACAGACATGCAGATGACGTGAATACCGTTAAATACAAATAATTGTATTAATACATCCACTATTATTCATCTTATAAAATCAAAGGGTGAGGTACTAAGAATGTTTCGGGCGATATCTCGTTTATTATGAGCATTAGAAAAAAAAGTTTTAAATAAAAGTTGGATTGGAATAAGAGCACTATATTTTAAAATTATTTTTAGCTATACAGGGTGTACGGTGTAGTCATGGTACAACTGACTTGTATTTTTATAAAAAATACTTTCCCTGCATATATTTTACAGGCCATCTCATTGTCCATTCGGAAGCCTACCAGCCACCCCTTATAAATACAGACACCGCAAACAGTGCCTCAGTCACCAGTCGACCGGCAAGAAGATCGAATCGTATTGCCAATCGCCGCTGAAGATGCCCAACGGAGCTTTGGGCGAAACGTACGGAGTAAAATCCATTAGACCACGGCTACCTAGCCCGGAAACACTTGCTACCAAGATGTCTACCGGCCGTGAAAGCATGAAATTTTTTTAAGTAGCACACCCTGTATATATTTAGGTATGTGGATAGGGCTCGCTTTCCTCTACACATTTTATACCTAAAGATGAATTCCTTCGGGAATCGAACTTGTGCTTGTCGTTTCAACCTGTCGGCACTCAAGTAATTTACCACACACAGCCACCTGGTTGATGTCAACACAGACCTTAATATAGGTATATTATGTGGTTTTGTTTCACATGAAAACTACTTCCTTCTATTTCCGTAACATCTAATATTTGTCAAATGCCATGTGTTATTCCGGACACTGTCATCTGAACTAAAGTCACTCGCTTCTCTTGGCTCGGGCGTAATCGCCGGTTCCCCTCCATATAAAAATGGTTAAAAAACGGAAGCCTTATGGTAAGACTTTGTTGTCTGTCTGTCCAGTCGATTTTCTCAGAAACTACCGACTTGAAATTTGACATCGTTAAAAGCTTCTGTACCCGTACTTATTCCAATTTCCAAGAGTCAGAATTAATCAAATATTGTTTATCTTTGTTTATCTCTTTGTGGAGGGCAAGAAATTTAGGATTTTTTTCTATTTAATGAATTATTATGTCGGAAATTTTTGTTTAATTTTTTAATTTTATTTTTATACCTAATTGCAAAAAATTCTTGGCCATATTAAATGTTTGGAAGTGAATATAATAAAATATTACACAAGACGCCATTAAGAAAGCACCTATTGTATAAATGCTTTTCCCTTAACATTGTTTAATGCACTGGAAAAAAGCAATTTTGTTAGAACATTAAATTTTGACAATCAATTCACATCTTTCTTTTTACTGCATCCCATATTTGATATTATTATTCAACATACGAGGCACTTAGCATATTATATCAACTCACAGTCTAGCAGAGCCCACATTGCACAATATTATTATTATATTATATTTATAACGTTAGAATAGGCATTGTTTAGAGATTTATGACTGCCGCAAAATGTACTCAGAACAAAGAATTTTTTCTATATATTTCAAGTTTAGACACTATTTTTATTGTTTAATAAACAAATATCTGGATGACCGAGCTTTGCTCGGATGAGTTAAAAAAAAATAGTACTTAAAGTTCCCATTTCATCAAAATCGTTAGTCGTTTTTAAGAAAAAAAATTACATACCTATAAGTAGATAATATTATTATACGTCATACTACATAACGTATGTACCTACATATTTTCAAATAATTACTGATTATTTTAATAAGTTAAAGATTGACTGTCAGAGTAATTTGACATAAATAATGAAAATAGTTTGTTTTTTCCAAAGTCTACTCACCATACGACACTGTTTTATAACGTTAAAAAAACTGTTTTTTAAAATGATAAAATCGATAAGAAAACGAATTTTTCCAGGAATGAGACCTAGCTAGATCGAATTTTTGCCCCCCAAAACCCCTTTTCAGTAAATTTCATCCAAATCGTTAGGGCCGTTTTCGAGAAAATATTTATATAGGTACGTAGGTACAAGATTTGCTCGTTTAATAATATAGGGATTATGGAAGACATTGATATTTTATTGGGCTTGAAAATAGCCTACTGCAGGGATGGCGAACCATTGGCACGCGTGCCATAGGGGGCACGCAACTGAATATTGTCGGCACGCCATTGATTGAGGTAGATACACAATCGAAATAATAAAAAATATGTTAGATGCTGTCGAAAAAATTTAATTATTATGACATCGACACGACACATTACCGAAATAATTTATGCTTTTCATCTACGTTTGAATAATTTTTTGCCCACTAAATTTCTTTAGGTGCTTGTTGGCACGTCATGACCACATTAAACATTTTTTGAAAAAAAAAGGGTGTGGGTCTCGGGACCCCCGACAGATGTGAAACATCAAAGAAAACGTTATTGAACTCGGTGGTATCCTCTATGTAGTAGTATATATTTTTTCAAAAACAGCAACTGACTGTTATGCTGACGTAATCCTATATACTGCACTGTAACACACGCGGTTGCCCGAGCGCGCGGAAGCCGAGAGAGAGACAGAGTGCCGCAGTGGTGGGGAGAACAGCAACGAAGGAGCGGACCATTAATTTCGTTGCATATTTCCCCTCACGCGGCTGTTCACAGCCCGACATAAGATGTTTCACATCAAAAATTGACACGTAGGTAAATGTGAAAAGTTTCTCCAAGTTCACAAACAAACTTTTCGTCTTTATTCCTTTCTCCTTATCCCCACCAATACGTCAGTCACGCGTTTTCCATATCCAATCGGAATCACTCCTATACCTACCGCGCCTAAAGAAGTTTCACTTCAAAAAGCACGGAATTTATAACGTAATGAATATATTAAATTATAAACAATTGAAAATTGAAATAAATTATTGAAGCGGGAAAAGACGCATTTATTTGATTAAGGAATTTTTCATCTAACGATACTTGAGAATAGAAGAATGAACGACGCTAAGTAATTTAATAACGTGAACTGTACAACGGGCAGTCATCCGTGGCGCCGGGAGCGTCGATATCAAACAGCAATGTGTCAATAATATATCTGCAGATCAATCCACAGGTAATTAAAGTTGAGCTTGTAGCGTTGTTTGTCTTCTTGGTTACAACAGACGCCGCTTCGGGAAAAGGGATCGCGTATTCAAGAAGGTTGAAAAGCACTGGTATAGATAACTAATTACTAGATCGACTTTTAGTCGATACACGAGGAAACTGTTAAGAATTGTGTCCCTGCATGTCTGCGAAATGAAACGAAACAAACGAGTGATAATATAATTATTATATAGCTATCGGCTATAACAGAGATAATTTATCGTTTAATAAATTGAACAATTATTTGTTAGTAATATTATGTCAACGAACGATTAATAAATACGATAGGAATACAGTTTGAGGCTAAAAATAAAATATCGAAATGTTAAATTTACTGCTACAATATTTCATAATAATAATTATAATCGCTTATAAGAAAGGAGTCCCTCCAGATTTTTTGAACAGGAGCGACGAAAAATTTAAAATAATTATATTTATATTATATTATTTTTATTAATTGTAATTTATAGACGCGTCGACAGCTTAGGTCATTAGCGTCTTGATTACATTAAATAACAATTAACTTAAAACTAAATGACATCACAAAACATCCATGAACGGAGGTGGGATTCGAACTCACGACAGTCTGATCCATGACGATAACCACTGAACCACACAGTCCTCTATATTATAACAATTTATATTATACAGGGTGTTTCATAATATATGCGCAGGACTTCAGGATGTGATAGCACGTCTAAAAATATGAAAAAAAGTTTCTATTAACTTACCCTCTAAAATGCACCATTTTAGAGATACAGGGTGTTGAAATTGAAAAAAAATTTCGTTTTTTGCGAATATCTCCGGAACCGTTTATCGTACAGAAAACAGCTTTTGTAAGCATTTTCTACTCATAATAAGCTATGTTTCGTGCGGAAATTTTTTTTTAAGTCATAATTGGTGAAGGTTTTGAAGGGGTAGTGGGTGTTTTTTTCCCCAACTTCTACGCATTTTAGAGGGTAAGTTAATAGAAACTTTTTCTCATAAAATTCTGAAATCCTGCGCAATTATGAAACTCCCTGTATTAAATTATATTATTTTTTGTTATGTAGATATTCAATGCCTGTACATATTTTTATTAAATAAATAAACTATATATTTTAATCTGATATATTTTATTTTCACCTTACATAATTATATTAAATCTACTTTATTTTACTTGCATGCCCTTTGCTTACACTGAAAAGCTCAAGTGTAAACTTTATTAATTCTCGACTGTACATCAGCAACGCCCGACTGGCTACGAATTATGCCCTGAACACTACTGTGATGAGCCGTAGCTTCAGATATTAAAGGAAAGCCGAAAGAGGTTAACAGCACCAATTTTCACTATGTTAGGAAATTAATATGAATAGCGAGAATTAACATCAATTGTGAATGTATATTTGACCCTTTAGATTTAATTAAATGAATTAACCCAAAATAGGTTGAGTTATATAGGTACTCATTCGCCAGAAACACACAATACACATATTTGCCCAAATTAACTTATAAACAAGTAATCAAAAATCACTGACTCCTAAACAGAGTTATGATTGATTGTTTATTCGGTCGTTAAATTTCAAAAATAAACACTGCCAATTATTGCTAACTTTGCATTTTCTACTAACAATGTATGCGTACGGGGAAAAAACGGATGCCTTTAAACATACAGAATGTTCCACGAACATGAAATTAATTAACCTTCATATTTTCACCAAAATTAAAGTCGTGATGGAGTCATTTTTTACCCCAGTTTTTTGCTAATTTTGAATATCTTTCTTATTAATTTAAGAATTGTTGGAAATGAGCACTTCCGTGGCACAAAGGATCAATTCATTTCCAACAATTCTTAAAACTGTTTTCAAGGATCAAATTGCTCTATTTAAATATAGCAACTTCGGATTTCTTATTAATTTATTGCGAAAGTTAATTTGGGTAGAACCATACATTTTGTACTTGACATAATTCTTTATTAATTTATATTAAATAAAACACAATAATAAAGAGTTTAGTCACGTCTAACCACAATAATTTTATTAATGAATGTACATTTCAAGAGCTATGATCCCATCTTCAGCAAATACTGTTTAGTATTTGCTGAAGATGGGAGCATAGCTCTTGAAATGTACATTCATTAATAAAATTATTGTGGTTAGACGTGACTAAACTCTTTATTATTAAATTAAACCACAGTGCTCTTAATTATTCTTAAATAAAACACATTTTAATTTATTTATATCTTAAGAACTTAAACCCAGATTTTCTGAGAGAACGTTGTACAACCTGTTTCTGAAACACAAATTTATCACGATGCTTCCACAACAAACTCGAACGTTACAAAAACAACTACATATTGCTATCGTTGCATTTTCTGTTAAAAATATATGTACTTTTACGAAAAACGTGTCTTATCTATTATAAAAACTACTCAATGAGCATAAATTTATCAATACGTTAAAAATAGATACCCGCTCTGCCACCATATTCATTTGCTCTAACCACAAAAACACTTCCACCAACACAAGAGCTAAGACAGATACCTTCTCTTCCACCACATATATAAAATAATTTTATTGGTAAAGCCACCCATAGTTACCTACTAGAGAAAAGCGAACGCCCAAATTGTGACTTATGTAATCAAATACTCTCCGTAGATCACATTTTATTTCACTGCCTCAAATATGATCACATACGAGCCAGTTTAAATTTTCCGACTTCTCTAAGACAAATGTTTGCGAACATAGAGAATATCTATTGCCTTCTAGAATTTATAGAAGACGCAAAAATCCTAAACTGCGTCCTATGAGTACGGAGTACCATTGTTAAATCTTGTTATATTATATACTCATTAATATTTATTTGTTGATTGATTTATTTATTGTTATTTATTTATTTATTGTTATTTATTATTTATTTATTTATTTATTGTTATTTATTATTTATTTATTTATATACTTATTGTTATTGTTATTCGTTTTGCTATATTATTACTAGTTACTTTAGACGCAAGTAGCCATAGCAGCTGACGCGTCTATAATTTAAATAAAAAAAAAAAAATTTATTGGTACAATAATACGCCAAAGTGTGGACAAATCAGCATAGTTGGATACTTTTCCAGTAAATATGGTTTTTCAGCACAATGTTAAAATTTTTATTGCAGAATTTAGCTTTGATTTGCTCTGGAAACCCATTATTATAGATGCTTACGAGGCTTTGCTCATATTTTGAGAGACAATGCACCGAGACATTCAAAGCTTTCCCTAGTGCAGGGGTCGGCAACCTGCGGCTCGCGAGCCGCATGCGGCTCTTATGATGTCAAGATGCAGCTCTCCAGTTCCATGCGCAAATATTAATAATTATATTATTTTATTTTCAAAACTCATAAAAATATTATACTGCAAAAGAAACTTTAAACAGGATAAAAACACTCAACAGAGAACAGTGAGAATAGGTGGAGTAAAGAATATACGGACAGCTGACATTTTTTAAATGTGGCAACACTGTTCTGTTTGTTTAGTTATTGGTGCACTGTGTCGTCAACGGTCGCAGTCAGAACTTTTTTTTATATACCGAATCCTAATCAAATACCATAATATTGAAATAAAAATGTTAGTGGCTCTTTAAAAACTGGGAAATTTTGTAAATTGTAACTTTTAGCTCTTCCGTCTCAAAAGGTTGCCGACCCCTGGTCTAGTGCCATATGAGTGTGCAAAATTATTTGAAAAAAGAAACTTGGTGTGTAGGTAAAACTACACTGCTAACTTGGGTGCCCTTAAAGATGTGAAACCAGTCTACCTGAAAATTTTAAGAGTAGCTCTTCATTATACGGAGCGTCTCTAAATCTAATACAGTCGACTCTTGTTAATTCGAAACTCGAGGGACTCTTAAAATATTACGAATTATCGAGTGTTTGAAATATCAAATGGTTCGAAACAAAGGCTCAACAAACAAACGTTGATACAAGTTTGAACTTGTCGCAAAATGTATGTATGTACTTACAATCTTTCCGCCTCTTTCCCTCCTCAACTTTGAATTGTCGAGTGTTGGACGCCGATGAGTTCGAATTAACGCGTCGTTTTGTTATATAGCAATGATTTTTTCGTACGAATTACCAAGTGCATAAAAATGTATTGATTTAGTTCGAAATATAAAGAGATTTTGTAGGGAACTCGTGATAACTTTGAATTATAGAGAGGTTCGAATTATCGCAGGTTTGAATTAACAAGAGTCGACTGTATATACCTAACCGTACCTTAAATTCGGTCCTGACAACGTTCACACAATTGAAATGATCGCACTATATTTCATCTGAACAGAATAAATTAAAATATGAGAGAATAATATATTAATATAAGCCATCTCGCCACTTTAAACCGTCGCGTCGACCGGAAATCTAATTCCAGAAGCAATCACGTTAGTGTCCAGTTCCGGCCGTTGCCATTCCACTGTGTCCTTCAACCGTCTTCGGTACTCACGATATGTAAATGTCATATCCCATTCCCCTTTAACATACACCTAGATAATGCTGGGCGCCTTAGGCTTAAAAGCCATCGCTGCCGTAGAATGGATCCAATCGCCCAAACATGGCGTACGGCTAGTTCAAATTTCAAATGGGAAATTTATGAATACAACAATGAGAGTTGAGTTTTTTGTGGTTATAATATAATAAAAAACTCGGGTCGCAGTGCCAAACCCTGCCGACAATATAGTGTATTTGCTAATACAGGCATTGTGGCATTATTATGTAAACTTAAGTTTGTTTTTTGACAAAATAAAAAATTTAACCCCTTAATACATCCCTTAAAATAATGAAATTTTTCTAAATTTCAATATTAGACATGGATTTTATCAGTACACCCAATTAAATACACCCTTCCATAAGTAAATCCGTATCAACAAACTAGTGTTTTCATAAAATTTGAAAGTCCGGTCCTGTCAGGCCGATTTTATTAAAATTTTAGCAGCACATTTTAATCTTTACTAAAGAGTTAAATTTCAATTTTGAAACGATTCTGACAAATTTTTCGGTATTTTTGGGCCCAAAAACTTTTTGGAACCCCTAAATACAACCCTGAAAATGGTCCGATCGGACCCATTTTAAATAGGCTTCTTGCGGTGATGGGTTCCAATGTGTGTACTAAATTTCGTTTCAATCGATTAAGTCTGTCGAGAGTTATCGTGTACACACATATATATATAAATATATATATATATAAATATATATATAAATATATATATACATACATATATATATAAACATTTTTAAAAATGGTGCCAAAGTGTTCAGGAGGCTATGAAACGTCGAGAAATTTTGGTCCGACCCCTAGGTCCCGCCATCCGACCGACGCCAATAGTGTATGTGCCATATTATGGCAAATACACTAATTATTAAAATAGACAATATTAGCCAAACCACAAATAAATACTTTTCTTATCTTAACGTAATCAGTCGGCGAACATGCCATCGCGATGTCAAACAATTAAGATATACAAGGAAAAAATCAAAGACCACTGTCAGGACTTGAACCCGAAATTCCAGTTTCCGGCTGGTTGAGTTACCTCTTACTCACACAGTGTTCCGAGAGTGGGATCTGTTCTCCTCCTATAGATATCTATTTCAACACTAAATCACACTTCATGCGAGAGCGGATTTAATTTAATTTATGAACGGACCGCCATCATATTTTCATCGAATACACAGACTTATTGATCTGAAACATCTTATGTCGGGCTGTGAACAGCCGCGTGAGGGGAAATATGCAACGAAATTTCTGGTCCGCTCCTTCGCTGCTGTTCTCCCCACCACTGCAGCACTCTCTCTCTCTCGGCTTCCGCGCGCTCGGGCACGGGAACCTCGTGTGTTACAGTGCAGTATATATATAGGATTACGTCAGCATAACAGTTAGCTGCTGCTTTTGAAAAAATATATATGTGCAACGTCGTGGCTTTTTAGGTGTTCGCGCACATGTGTCGCAGAGGTCCACTGGTTTGCGTCGGGCGGATAGCTCGCCGGAATCCAGGGTACGAAGCCAGTGGAAACGGAATACTGTATAAGAAATGAATAACCAGCGTATTTTCTATAATAATATTTATTTAGAAACAAAGATAAAAATAAAAAGTACCCTTTACAAAAAGTAAGACAGAATAATATGTACATATATTTCAAATGATACCGTAGTATCCAAACGACTCTATATAAACTAAATCCCTACTTTACGGAGCAACGGTAATGACTCGATACAAACTCAAAACTGTTTATCAACAGGAAAATATATACAACGGTATTATACCGGAGGGGCGTACCCCTTATCTGAAACGGTGGGGGAAAAAGCGGTAGGACATCTGGCGATAGCACAACGCACTGGTGCCACAACGATCGCCAGGGGGTACGGGTTATAGGGGAACGGTTAGTCAGGCTGTGACGGACTCAACCGGTGACCTGCAACAGGCCGGGGATTAATCAACCCCCAACACCGGCTGACTATAGGAGAGGTTCCAGTAGTTCGCAACGAACCGGGAGTCAATCGGCTCCCAATACCGGCGGGGGAAACGCGGTTTAGATAAGGACTAGGTAAGCGGGTCGGAGAGGTGGTGTTATCACTACAACACAAGCTGAAGGCTATAATACTATCTATGGAGAACGTGAGGCGTTTCTCAAATCAGTCACTGGTATTCAACACAGGTCAATATTTACAGTATCATTGCTTTAGCGAGAGCTAAATTAAAACTGTTCACAAAACACATTTTATTATCGGTGTGCGTAGCACATTCTATTAAAACACGTCTTTTCACGATTTTAAACACAAAACGGTTTACTTAATAACTGGCTACGCACTATTGCACATACACTGTGGTACCGCGTTTGCTTAAACTTATTCGCACTAGTGACGATGCTGCAGGCTATCGTTACATATGTACTACTACATAGAGAATACCACCGAGTTCAATAACGTTTTCTTTAATGTTTCACATTTGACCCACACCCTTTTTTTGTTTTCTGAGTTAGCAATGGGACAAATAAATAAGGAGCCGCATCTGCCGCAATTATCATTATTTTTATTCTGCCGAATCATGGCATACCTACTGATGTCACTTTCGGACATTTCTTTGCGTTGTCTTCTTATGTCATCGACTATACATAAATAACATTGATGTCAAAATTCCAGTTTCAACAAGTACTTTCATTTCATTATGGGGTGCTAGTGTTCATCCTGTCGCAACCCCTTGGCAGGCCCCATGCTACCTCACAAAGAAAATTAATTCCAAGTCTTCATGGTTTCCGGGCTTATAGGCCGTGGTCCGGTGGTATTTCTACCTGACGTTTCGTCTACAACTGCGGTAGACAATCTCAAAGGCGATGAGGCAGCGGTCGAAGTGTCCTCCTTGGCGGCTCACTGACTTGTGAGTCGCCAAGGAGACACTTCGGCCGTGAAAGCTTGCACACTTGGATAATTAATGTCTGTGTATTCGATACATAAGAGATCCGACGGTTATTCCTGGGACTATTATAAACCGAAGTCAGTAAAAGCTAGTTTAAACTAGAAATAATTTAATAAGTACACACAAAACACAAGCTATTCTCGCATGCAGTCGGAGGAATACCGTAATACGTCACGTATAATAACGAGTTGAACAGAAGTACCTGATGTCTCCGACTGCATGTTATTTTTTTATGTTGTTTCCATCTTTTTAGTTCACTTTTTAATGCGCAGTCGGGTTTTTTGATTTTTCACATTATGACAATACGTTGTAACTGTTTTTGTAATAATTACGACACGAATTTCGTTTTGTGTCAGAAGACATTTTCGCTCAGTGAGCATTTTCGGTAATTGAATCTAACATAATATTATATATTGACTTCATAAATTAAAATTTAACGGGAAAAAAGAACATAAAAATACTGATGTAATTATTTAATCTATTGAGGCACTATGAATCGACAGTAAAAATCAAAATGGCACAGATAAAAATATGATTAAGTCACTGACGTTTCTGTATGTCTGGCACGTTATGCATTTTTAGGTCTTAAAAATTGGCTCGTAATGCATTTTTAGAACCTGAAAATTGGCTCGTAATGCATTTTTAGAATCTGAAAATTGGCTCGTAATGCATTTTTAGGGGTTAAAAATTGGCTCGTAATGCATTTTTAGAACCTGAAAATTGGCTTGTAATGCATTTTTAGAACCTGAAAATTGGCTTGTAATGCATTTTTAGGTCCTAAAAATTGGCTCGTAATACATTTTTAGAACCTGAAAATTGTCTCGTAATGTATTTTTGGACTATTGTTCGTTATTCTTACAAAAAATTAAATAAGTCAGTCCCTGTTTGCAGTAGTTCGAACGTTTGATAATTTCGCATAATATCGTGTGCACTGTTCAATCCCCGGCCCACCCTACTACCGCATACATATATGTATCAGCGAACGGGTACAGTGGGATTGGACAAGAGCACCGATATAATACTATATGGATTGTGAATGGCGGCCATTGTGTGAAACCAACTTGTGGAGCGTCATATTTATGCAGGACTTTAAGATCGAGTTGTTGGGACGCTTTAAAGATAAGATAAGATATTTATTAATTTCATGAATGACTAAAAAGCCGTGAAATAAGTCATACAAAATAATTACTAACGTACAAATAAAATTACAACTCATCCATAGAATATAAACATTTGCCCATGAGATGTTTTTTCAAACGTCGTTTAAATATTGGCAGAAGCAGATGTTTAAGATCACTAGATAATTTATTAAAAATGTCCACCATAGATTGAAATTTACATTTTTCGATACATTGAATATTTAGGCAATGGTTTATGCAGGTTGCCAGCTTGTCTAGTATTCCGATTATGAATCGAAATATGTTGGCGGCTCACAAGTCAGTGCGTCCCTTCTGACCTGTGAGCCGCCAAAGAGGACACTTCGACCGCTGCCACATCGCCTTTGAGAATGTCTACCGCAGTTGTAGACGAAACGTCAGGTAGAAATACCACCGGACCACGGCCTACAAGTCCGGAAACCATGAAGACTTGGAACAATGCCGGCCGTGAAATTTATTATATTTATTGTAGATTATAGACGCGTCGACATCTAAGGTCATTAGCGTCTTTCAACTACACTAAATAACAACTAACTTAAAACTAAATAACATCAGAAAACATCCATGAGCGCAGGTGGGATTCGAACCCACAGCAGTCCAGTCTAGAGATTGCGGCACCAAGCATGCTAACCACTAGGCTATACTGCCCTCCCGGCCGTGAAAGCTTGCACACCTGGATAAATTATTACATAATATATAAACAACAAAAATCTGATGGCTACTCTCAAAAAATAATTATTTTTAAATCCAGATAATTAGAGATCAGTGGGGGAGAATGGTGTCGTGTCGGGGAGGAGAATGTGACGCTCATCATATCATAGACTCCAAATTGTTATCAGCCTAGAGCGCTCAATCATCTTAGCCCGGCCCTGCTCTATATAGGGACTGGCCAACTATCGAAAATCTATATAATTAGAGATCAGTGGAGAAGAGTTGGGGAGTGGAACGGGGCGCAATAATAATACACAAACCTGTGCACACCTAAAGGATAATAACAAGCTAAATGAGGTGAAACGCCATTGGATGCTCTATATATGTGTTTATGTATACAATGCACTAGGCGCCTACATAAATTACCCACTTATACCCTACATAAATTACAGACTCTCTCGTTATTTGATTAACACGTTATGTAGAGTATGTGCGCTCAAACGGTGTGGCATTACTTAAAACCTTTTATGTAATTATGAATGCTCTCAATGTAAACAAAACTCTATAAGTAGAATAATAACGATAATAACGGCCGTTAGTCGATGTATATCAAAAGACGTCACTCGCACTATTGGTGTTTCAAGGAGCGTTCTGCCGACCCTGACATTGGCACGACACCCGCACAGCACCGACACCAACACGTCAGCAGTATTAAGAAAAAGGACATTCAAAGTAAAGTAAATATGATACATTTTTAGAGTGTTGGGTCTCCAAGTGACTATCTGAAGATGGCAACTCGTTGCTGAAACGCGTCGTGTTAAATCACAAGAAGTCACAAGACGGACATAATACAAGGTATTTCTAATACTTCATAATATAATATATATATGTTAGAGCAAAATATAATAATCCAAATCAAAAGCCAGACTCAAAACGGGCAAAGTATTATTTTAACAAAATATAATATATCGCAGCGTCTCGTTCGCTGGTCGACATAACATAATGATCTCTAGTCAGATGTAAAAATCCATACCCTCTGTGTGTCCTTATCTTAATGACCAGCGCTTATGACGACACGAGTATTTCCTTATATAAACAAACATAGACTGAACTTCTCGCAATGACGTCTCAGCCTTTCAATAATTAAGTATTAATAACTAGACGGAACATAAATAATAACCAATAACCAATAATAATATTTTTTCGCTAACATATATATATTAAAGTAAATAAATATTAGTCTCACATGTAGTGAATCCTGCGGTACATTGTACTATATATTATATATAAGAGAAATTAAAATTTATCAACTGTTGGCACTGTAGAGTAATTGGAAACTCGGCTGATCCGAAATTGGAAGTTTCGGGTTCGAGTCCCGGCAGTAACATTAACATTTTTCTAAAAAAAATTTCATGGCGACAGTGTCGTCTGATAACGTTATTTTATCCAAGTGTGCTAGCTTTCACGGCCGGCATTGTTCCAAGTCTTCATGGTTTCCGGGCTTGTAGGCCGTGGTCCGGTGGTATTTCTACCTGACGTTTCGTCTACAACTGCGGTAGACATTCTCAAAGGCGATGTGACAGCGGTCGAAGTGTCCTCCTTGGCGGCTCAGGACCTGTGAGACGCCAAGGAGGACACTTCGACCGCTGCCACATCGCCTTTGAGAATGTCTACCGCAGTTGTAGACGAAACGTCAGGTAGAAATACCACCGGACCACGGCCTACAAGCCCGGAAACCATGAAGACTTGGAACGTTATTTTAATTCACTAATATAGTGAATTTATTTTCGGTAAGGTATTTAATCATATTGATTATTAATATAATTAATTATCGTATATGGGTAATTTTGTTGTACACGCCTAAGAAAAACACCGTCAAGTTGTTGCCGCATTTGAGAAAGGTTGTGTTGAACATCATTTAAATAAATAAATGAACGAGAGAGCGACGCGCAAAATGCGGAAGTTCGCTAAGCTCCGGGGGCGCATCGACAGGAAATGCGTGCTTCTCCTGTCTCCTCTCGTCTTCACCTCTACTCCTTCTGTCTGTTCTTCCGTAACTCGTCACTGTTGTTGTACTAGACTAGCGCATTTCCACTGTTGGACTATGAATACTCTATTTCTGTAGCCACAACCCGCTTGTGTCGAATTTTTAAAAATATTTTCTATTTCTATCCGACTTCAAAAAAATTCGACGCGTATATTTTTTGTTTGTTATTTCAACCTTAACTTTTCGAGGGATTAACTGGTTTGAATAATTTCGACGCCATTGTGTTCAGGAAGAATAGTCCCATATATTTTTTACTTAATTCGGTTCAATTTTTCTTCTAATTAAATATATATTTTTGATGTGAAACATCTTATGTCGGGCTGTGAACAGCCGGGTGAGGGAAATATGCAACGAAATTTCTGGTCCGCTCCTTCGCTGCTGTTCTCCCCACCACTGCGGCACTCTCTCTCGGCTTCCGCGCGCTCGGGTAACCGCGTGTGTTACAGTGCAGTATATAGGATTACGTCAGCATAACAGTTAGTTGTTGCTTTTGAAAAAATATATACTACTACATAGAGAATACTACCGAGTTCATAATAACGTTTTCTTTGATGTTTCACATCTGTCGGGAATCCCGAGACCTACACCCTTTTTTTATGTACGGTTAGCCTTATCTTCTCGGGGGGCTAACCGATTTGAATGATTTCGACTCCGTTGTGTTCAGTAAATCCCTAAATCATTGCATTAATTTTCTTTTTTTTAGTTTAGTAATCAAATATCAAGAAAGAAGTCGATCAATAATTTTGTTCTTAATCAAAGTTATTATTTTAATCAGCAAAAGACCGATCATTGTGAATGCGCCCCAAAGAGAACAGAGAAACGCAATAGCGTTTCTATTGTACAATTCAACAGCATTAGAATATATCTTTGCTTATATAATTTTATAGTTGAAGAACTTCGTGGACCTATCTCGTATATTCTGTATGGGCCACTACCATCTATTCTAGATCTTAGAATATATAAAAGGAAAATTCTTCACTGATTTACCTGCCTTCATTTTCCATACAGAATAATTTGAAATTCTATGCGGTTTAAGCTTACAAGCGCTAGTACCTGTCGCTGTCGGTAAACTCGTACTTTTCCACACGGCTACCTGGCTTACTGTATTTGAGACCTTAACATAGCTATACATGCTGTGTTTTGTTTCACATGTCAACCAACTCCGACTAGTTCCGTTACATCTGATATTTCTAAAATGTCACCCCAGTATGAGACGTTAGACGTTTTTCACGTCAAAAAAATTGAATACCACTGCTGAGGCACGGGCTTGAGAATGGCCGAGCGTGTAGCAATACTGTTGTTTAAATGACGTTGCTATAGTTCCACTATTACAAGTCCCCAGTTCCCGGGTTCTAGCCCGAGAGCTGGTAAAAGTTTCAATTAGATTTTCAATTTATTATTAAAAAAAAGGGTGTGGGTCTCGGGACCCCCGACAGATGTGAAACATCAAAGAAAACGTTATTAAACTCGGTGGTATTCTCTATGTCATTGTTTCCTAATCTGTAGTCCGCGGACCCCTGGGGGTCCGCGAGCATATGTTTGGTGGTCCGCGGTCCCATACGCATCTATCTTACTTAGAGCATTAACAAAAATAAATAAATTACCTACGCCAAACATCTCGTAATTATTACGCTTACTGAGCGCGGCAAACGAGCGCCAGTGGGCATTGCCCGAGACTGACTGAAATGTGCAGTGCAAGCGCGCCGGGCGCGGGTCGTACCTAAATGACTTTTCCCCCCACCCCACCGCACTGCCCTGAAAATTGCACCTTTTTTCCACTCAGGGGTCCTTGGCATTATGCTTGATTTCCTTGGGGGTCCGCGGCTGAAAAAGTTTAGGAACCGCTGTACTATGTAGTAGTATATATTGTTTCAAAAGCAGCAACTAACTATTATGCTGACGTAATCCTATATACTGCACTGTAACACACGCGGTTCCCGTGCCCGAGCGCGCGGAAGCCGAGAGAGAGAGAGAGAGAGAGAGTGCCGCAGTGGTGGGGAGAACAGCAGCGAAGGAGCGGACCAGAAATTTCGTTGCATATTTCCCCTCACGCGGCTGTTCACAGCCCGACATAAGATTTTTCACATCAATAATGAATTGAAAATATGAATTGGTGCTAAGCCTAAATAGTGGTCTTTAAAACACAGTTTAATTTTCACTGCCGAGGCACGAACTTGAAACTCCCAAAGTAAGTTATTTGTTGGCTAACTATGACGATTGTATAAGCAAAGATCGTACAATTCAACAGCATTAGGTTGTATGTTCAGTCGCAAAACAGTAATTGTGTTGAAGGGGAAACAAAGAGGTTTTGAAGGAGAAACAAAGAGGTTTCAGCATTAAGATACATTTATAAACATTACTAGCTGCTCCTCCAGACAATTGAAATCTGCTTAATCCTTCAGTTAAAAGTGTGTTTTATATTAATTAGTTTTACACGAAGCTGTTGTTTTAACACTAAATATTAAAAAGGAATAATATTAAACACGTACCAGCGTGCCTTCTACTTGTTTAATTTTTTAATTTTTTAAAAAGGGGAACTTGTAAAAGTGAATGATTTATGTAAACAAAGAGGTAGATAATAAAACAGACGCGTTTATGCAAAAATAGGTATTTTGTAATGTAAATAAGAAAGAAGAAAAGAGCTTGAGAATATCTGAGCGTGTAGCAAGTGGCAATGTCGTTGTTTATAATATGGTATTTCCATGGCTCTTCTGTTATAATTTACAAGCCCCCAAGCTCCAGATTTTAATCCGACAACTGGCAAAAGTATTTGAATTAGATTTTCAATACATTAAAATAATACAATGAAAATATTAATTGGTGCTAGGTCCCAATAACCCTGGCTATTGGTGGCCTAAAAACAAGCAATAATTCCCAACCAGGGTTCCGTGAGCAAGTAGCAGAGCTTGTGAAAGAAAGTACAACTTGCCACCTTTCAAGTATGTCTGTCTGTCTGTCTATTGAAAGAAAACTAAATGGCTGCAAAAACGGATCCTCATTCTGTAAAGTCGTTATAAATTATTAATAATGACATTTTAATAAAATAGGTAAAAAATTCATTTAAAAATATTTTCCGAACTGTAGGTCTGATTTACTTAATTTTTTTAAACTGTAGGTTTGCTCGTGGGGATACAAATAACAATACTTTCTTAATTTTTAATTCAGTTTTCTGATAATTATTTCTTAGTGCATTATTCTCATTATTATTACTGTAATTTTTACTGTAATGTGATTTATTTCTAAAATTTATAAAAAAGTCTGAAAAAAGTTGCAGCACAAATGAAGCAAAATTTGTTATGCATAGTTTTACTTTCTGGCGCAGTAATACATCCCTTGACAATTTGCAGTGTTTAAAAAACTTGTAAATAAACAAATCGCAGACATGCGCCAATGCAATAGTTAGTATAGTTCTCAATAATTTTGTTAGATGGCAAGAACTGCAAAGAGACAATGGCAAGTGGCAACTACAAAATATTATACTCATAGTTAAGAGTATTGTGGGTAGATGGCGTCTAATGTATCTAAAGAACGGCCGCTATTTAATTTATTAATGACCGCAAATTCAATAACCTTTCAACTTAATCGACGCATAATAATAATATTACTTAAGAATAAGAATAAAGAATATTTATTTGTTCCCAAAACATGTCATTATACAACAAAAATACAATTTTCTGTAATTATACAAAGGGAACTATAGGTGCATCCTTAGGAAAACCTGTGTTGGATGCACCGTTACAATAAACATATTTCTATTTTTCCTAGCCGAATATTGAATTATACATTTACATAAAAAAGATCATTGACATCATTTCTTTGCAAGAGCCATTTTTTAATATTTTTCAAAAAACCTTTGAACTATAATTAATATTCTTATACTGAAGTTTAAAGGTTTTACTTTATTAGAATTATTTTGCTACATAGTACTGATAAATCATTATTAAAGATAAAAACACACCGACCAAGCGCGTGTTGGGCACGCACATGACAGGGTTCCGTAGTGTTCGTGTGACGTATTTATAAAATATAACCCTGGCTATTGGTGGTCTAAAAACAAGCAGTAATTCCCAACCAGAGTTCCGTCAGCACGTATCAGAGATTTTACGAGAATTTGCAAAAGCTGCGAAAGAAAATACAACTTGCCATTTTTCAATGCTGGTCTATTGAAACTTGTAAACTAAATGTTTCTAGTATAGAATAATATTTTTTTTTGTTTTTTATGTTCGTAGTTTTGTATTGGATATCGCATATGAATTTAAAAACAAGGTACAAACAAAATTGCTGAAACGTCAATATTTTTACTTTCTCGTGGGAAATTAGTAGCTACGTAATGTTTGTCTGAACTCCCAACTCGCAAAAATTACTAAGTGCTTGCACAAGGAAACTAAATGGTTGCAAAAACAGATCCTCTTTCTGTAAAAAAGTCGTTATAAATTATTAATAATGACATTTTAATAAAATAGGTAAAAAATTCATTTGAAAATATTTTCCAAACTACAGGTCCGATTTGCATGATTTTTTTAAACTGTAGGGTGGGAAATTCAGATGTGCTACTGAATTTCATCTTAATTTTAAATGTTGGCCATATTTATTTATTTATTTATTTTATTTACCAACAGACATTGTTGTCCAATTACAGGTAAAAAACAATTCGTGCAGACAAAGTTAAAAATAAAATAGAAAGAAGATATAACACTCTGTGGTAAGTGCAAGCAATAAAAATATAAAAATGTTTGTACAGACCTTTAGCGTAATCTCTTCTTAACAATTCCTCTTTTAATTCATGTCAATATCTCTATTAGTAGGGAAGATATTAAATTCTAAATATACAAATATAAATTACAAAATAAATCAACATATTTTTGAAATGGTATGTAGATTTCTTCTATAACGCGAGTCCATGTTGAAAGAACCATTCTTTTTATACAAAATGAGCATTACTCGTTTACATCAAATTTATTTGGCCGCAGTATTGATTTTATAACACAAATAATAAGTTTTTTCGACGCTCGTGGTTTTTGATATACCTAGTCCTTTTAAAGGAACTTTAAAACTAATTTAAACCAAAGTGAATCAATATTGAAATAAAACTAGAGTCGGTAATTTTTCTAAGTGAAAACCATAAAAATAGCAGAGTCAAGTAGAGGTAAAGACTAGAGAGTGTGTGCTGATGAATTTTAAATGACTCTTGACTGTAAAACGAAATGCTACTAAACGTTGAATCACCTGCATCACCTACCGCACTTACCTTTTCTCGCTCGCTGACTTGCCAACCTAACAGGGCCAGCTCCAGTTGCGTGATTTCGTTCTTCTTTTTCTTAAAGTTCGGTTACGCATGTCGCGCGTCAAGTCATGTCCATTTATGTCGTACGACTGCATACAAGTGTGATGGTTGTCGACCAGACCAGTACTCAACAAAAAGTAGTTTGCCAGACGGCATTCATACAGTTCGGCCGTACACTGTCTTATTTTTTGAGAGTTTTTGGGAAATGTTTCAGATCTTTTTCAAATTAAGTATCCCTATAGAAAAAGACACGCTGAGCTCAAAAAAGGCAAACAAAAATCATCTAACTCGTTTAGTTTAGAAACTACGCCCGTTTCAAATTTTCAGGGATAAACGCCCGTAACTCAAAAACTAAAAACGATACTAATGTTTTCGTAGAATTTTTGAATTCAGCGAGTCGAGTTCTATAAGTGTACCTAATTTGAAATATACCGATCGGTTCGATTTTCCGTTATTAGGCGTACAATGTTCCCAGTGTCAATTTTCAGTTTTTGAAAAATACAAAATTCACAAAATAGCTAAATTTGATTATAAAAACGGACAATCGTCACAAAATTCATATTTGTCTACGTCTGTAGATATTGTATCTAATAAATTTTTCAAAAAAAATCAAATAGCCTGTCAACATCATCAGAACGACGCTTGAATACGAAATTGACCCTAAAAACTCGGATTATTTTAATCGCCTGTGTTGTAGGCATCCCGACATACGCCACTGTACCCAACGCTAGCCTGCTTACAGGGATTAAAGATATGAATATTTCAAAACCTTAGACTTGAGAATTTATGTACTAATAGCGGTCAGATCTTTTTGAAATTTGGTAGGCTTATAGAAAAAGACACGCTGAACTCAAAAATGCAAAGAAAAATCGTTTATCTTTTTTGGTTTAGAAATTAGGCGTGTTTTAAATTTTCTCCCAGTTTTCAGTGATTATCGCCCGTAGCTTCTAAACGAAAAATGGCATCCCGGTTTCATTCGACTTTTTGAAATCAGCGCGTCGGTTTATATTAGTGTACTTAATTTGAAAAAGATCTGGAACATTTTCCAAAAACGTCCAAAAATTAAGTAAGGCTATTGTAACACTGAGCACTTTTTCGGCCTATTTTGGAAAATCTCTCCGATCTTTTTCGAATTAAGTATATGTATAGAAAAAGACCAGCTGAATTCAAAAAGTCAAACAAAAATCATCTATCTCGTTTAGTTTAGAAACTACGCCTGTTTCAAATTTTCAGGGATTAACGCCCGTAACTCAAAAACGAAAAACGACATTAATGTTTTCGTAGAATTTTTGAATTCAGCGAGTCGAGTTCTATAAGTGTACCTAATTTGAAATATAACGATTGGTTCGATTTTCCGTTATTAGGCGTACAATGTTCCCAGTGTCAATTTTCAGTTTTTCAAAAATACAAAATTCACAAAAAAGCGAAAGCTGTTTATTATAACGGCTAATTGTTACAAAATTTATATTTGTCAACATCTGTAGGTATAGTAGCTAATAATTTTTTCTAGAAAACAATTATTCAACTAGCCTATTAAGTATACGTACCGCCCATGGCAATTTTCGGACGTTAACGCCTATGAATACGTTCGTGAATTATGGTTACCTTACGGTTTCTACATTATTATGAACCTTAATGCATACTCAGTACCCGAACTTTTATGAATATGGAAGTCCTGCGGTCATTTAAAAAACTTGAGCATCAAAATATTTTAACGTCTCTAAATGTGATTGAACTAAAGGTCAACTGACCATTCTTTGGTTTTACGAAATGATATTTTACCAGTTCCTTGCAAAAAGTAAGGATCAAAATGTCTTAGTCCGTTATTATTCAAGTCATAAACAATCTTGAACTTGAAGTGTTCAACTCCGAGGGTAGTCGTGGCATTGGTATATTTTGACCTTGAACTAAATTGGGCATGGTTTTAGAACAGGTACACAATGAATTGAAGTAGCATAGTGGTTAACTAACACCGTTATATTCGCGAGCTCCAGTCAACGAAGCCCATATCATTAAAAGCATTGTCACCACGACAAGCACATATCCAAATTTGATAAATCCGCTCAAACTCCGTATACAAATAACAATACTTTCTTAATTTTTAATTCAGTTTTTCTGATAATTTTTCTTTAGTGCATTATTAGTGTATTTGCCATAATATGGCACATACACTATTGGCGTCGGTCGGATGGCGGGACCTAGGGGTCGGACCAAAATTTCTCGACGTTTCATAGCCTCCTGAACAATTTGGCACCATTTTTGAAAATGTTTATATATATATGTATGTATATATTTATATATATATATATATATATATATATATATATATATATATTTATATATATTTATATATATATGTGTGTACACGATAACTCTCGACAGACTTAATCGATTGAAACGAAATTTGGTACACACATTGGAACCCATCACCGCAAGAAGCCTATTTAAAATGGGCCCGATCGGACCATTTTCAGGGTTGTATTTAGGGGTTCCAAAAAGTTTTTGGGCCCAAAAATACCGAAAAATTTGTCAGAATCGTTTCAAAATTGAAATTTTACTCTTTAGTAAAGATTAAAACGTGCTGCTAAAATTTTAATAAAATCGGCCCGACAGGACCGGACTTTCAAATTTTATGAAAACACTAGTTTGTTGATACGGATTTACTTATGGAAGGGTGCATTTAATGTGGTACAGAGGTTGCATTGATAATAATATTGAAATTAAGAAAAAAATATTATTTTAAGGGATGTATTAAGGGGTTAAATTTTTTATTTTGTCCAAAAACAAACTTAAGTTCACGTATTAAAGCCACAAGGCCTGTATTAGCAAATACACTATATTGTCGGCAGGGTTTGGCACTGCGACCCGAGTTTTTTTCTCATTATTATTACTGTAATGTGTTTTATATCTAAAATTAATTAAAAAAATCAGAAAAAAGTTGCAGCATAAATGAAGCAAAATTTGTTATGCATAGTTTTACTTTCTGGCGCAGTAATACATCGTTTGACAATTTGCAGTGTTTAAAAAATCTTGTAAATAAACAAATCGCAGACATGCGCCAATGCAATAGTTAGTATAGTTCTCAATAATTTTGTTAGATGGTCAAAACTGCAAAGAGACAATGGCAACTACAAAATATTATACTCATAGTTAATAGTATTGTGGGTAGATGGCGTCTGATAGATATAAGAAACGGCCGCTATTTAATTTATTAATGATCGCAAATTCAATAACCTTTCAACTTAATCGACGCCTTAAGCTGTACATTGAAGATGTTTCGGAAAAACTACCCGACAAGGTAACCGGTGAGGGGATGGGTTTTTCGAACACTATTCAGAATGAGTTAAACTCTGGCATTCTTAAATTCACTCGGGCGAATCCGGGTAGAACAGCTAGTTTTTCATATTAGAGGCATTGCGCAACTTCATTTTGTCAACACCCACTTTTGTGTTTGCCCCGTCACTAAAAGTCACAATGCTTAATATGAGCAGATACATTTTATTTTTGTCGACAGGGTTTAGCACTGCGATCCGAGTTTTTTTAATAATTCCAAAATCACGTTTTTCATTCAGGCAAAGCCAGTCCGACCAATTATTATTAACTTATGTCCTAAAGCAAAGTATCGCCTATCGACCAGTGAAAAAAATTGAAATCGGTTCAGTAGTTTCTGAGATTACTTTTTTCACTCGGGTGAAGCCGGATCGCCCAATTTTATAATTCAGAAACCTTCCCCGGCGTGCGCACAACAACTCACGAAAGTTTCATCGCAATCGGATGAATGGTATGAACGCATAGAAGACGAATACACAAACAAACATTTTTTTTTATAAGATTTAAATTATTGATTATTTTAAGATTATTAATTTGCAACTCTGGCTAATTATTAATTAATTAATTGGCCTTTCTGCGAGACCGGTGGCCTTTCTGCGGGAACGTTGGCCTCTTTATGGAAATGAGTTTATCCCCAAAATTATAGTAATATAAGTGTTGTGTATAATTTTGTATGCATTTTTTTATAATAAACTAAGGTAATTAGATAGATTGTGAGTAGCTATTGACATCAATAGTCCGTGGACCTTTGCAGTAGTCCGTGAGCCTTTAGACAGTTTTGATATGTGCAAAAATATGTAAAAAGATGCCACCACTGGTTCTATTTACTAAAGCGGGCACCTAGCGGTCCATATATTGACTCATTATCTTATGTTCAAATTACGATATAGTAAATAACTGCACTGTGCTTATTAAAAGCATAATTAGTAGTTACTAATATGATCAAAAGATGTCTGGTGCTAGCTGACTCAAAACAAGGTCGGATATTCATAGCTTTCTAGAAACGCTTACTATCCAAAACTGTAGATGACGCAACATCCCTATATTATTAAACGAGTAAATCTTGTATATATGTTTCTATGTATCTATATAAATATTTTCTCGAAAACGGCTCTAACGATTTTGATCAAATTTACCGAAAAGGGGTTTCGGGGGGCAAAAAATCGATTTAGCTAAGTCTCATCCCTGGAAAAATTCGTTTTCCTATCGATTTTATCATTTAAAAAAACAGTTTTTTTAACGTCATAAAACAGTGTCGTATTGTGAGTAGGCTTTGGAAAAAACAAACTATTTTCATTATTTATGTCAAATGTATCTGACAGTCAATCTTTAACTTATTAAAATAATCAGTAATTATTTGAAAAGTAAAAAATAGCAACAATAAAATCTAAACATAATTATGTAAGTAGTTTTAGCTAATATTTAAATAAATAGGTATGTTATTTTTATATTACCAATATAAAATATGTATAGGTAAGTATCGGGTAAGTACGTTAAATGTAGTATGACGTATAATCTTACCTAGACCTTTTTTGACTTGCAACTATTGTACTAACTGTACCAAATGTTGTTAAATATATATCTATCTATCTATCTATACATTTATACAACAGCTGTTCTTTGTTTTTGGCGTCCCTGAGTCCTGAGTATCGTTTGTCGCCAATTATTGCTCATTGCTCTGTTTATGTTTTGATTTCAATATGCGATTTATGATTTTAGATTAGCGATAGAGATAACAATTTTTCCAGAAATATAATGTATTTTTTTTCAATCATTTAACAAATAACAATAGTTATGCTATTTGTTATGACTGCCCAGCATTGTTTGATTTAAAAATTGTTGGGAAACCAGTGTGAGAAAAATTTCTTCGATAAAGTTGATATTTAGTATCAATGCTTAAAATTGGATTGTTAAAATGGCAACGGGCGAGCAAAATTTCATCTAATTCGAACATTTTTACAAAATATTCAATCTATGAAAATCGGTTTTTGCGAGTTCTTCAGTCAACAAAACAATAACGGCGGTAGATTTGAAAATGGCGACCTAAATAATATTTACAGGAAAAAATGCTTGAATCAAGTTGATACTTAGTTTTTACGCTTAAAAATACACATAGGTAGTTAAAATATCAGAAAAAATTATTTTAAATTATGTTACAGAAATAAATTCGTTTCGGAATAATATTCTGAGAAAATAATATCTCACAGCATATTAAGTACTGTTTTTATTGAACTCATCCGAGCAAAGCTCGGCCCCCAGATATTGTCCCATTAAATGAACCACCCAAGACAGTCTTTAAAAGTAATATTATTTCATTGTTTATGTAGGATTGTATTTGATAACACATGAATATGTTTTAAATAAAAGTCTACAATTCCATCTTATATGTGTACATTGAACATTCTATCAATTTGCATTTATTATTACTAGCCTACCTACCAGACTTGATTTACCTGCACTCTCTCTTCAGTACCTTCAACTAAAATGTTACAACTAGTACCGGTTTGTTTCTAGAATAGTTAGAATTTTAATTTTTTTTTTAATGTAAGCTATTTTGCGAAAAAATCTTATTTATAATAGTTTATTATAATATTCATGGTATGAAATTATTAGCTCTCTAGTACATTTTTGTATAATTCAATATTAAATTATACTTTCTGTATTATCGATTGAAATTTATGATTCCTGTTAGTTCGTGGAATCGTCGTCATCCTGTGTACAATGAAAAGGAACATCTGTGACGTCAGGCAGTTCGGAAATGTCGCCGAGTTAAAAGAACAAGTGATAGTTAATTGTGTTAAATAAAGTATTCGGTGTATGTTTCAAATTATCAAAATTATAAAAAACTTTAAAAAAATAAAAAAAACAATAAACATAAATTATAAAAATGTCATCGTTAGTAGTGGCAACATCTAAGAGTGAATTTATTGTCGGAGGAAAATATCGCCTGGTGCGTAAAATAGGTAGTGGATCGTTTGGTGACATATATTTGGGCATCAACATCACAAATGGAGAAGTAAGTGATTTCTACAATATTTTTTCAATAACCTTTTCGATTTTGTAAAATTTTTACCGTTTTGAAGGAGCAGTTTCTTTATATAGTTCCAAAAAATGAGTACTTGACAAAGGTTATAAAAGTACGGCAGCCATTTCTCGAAACGAACTGGCCCTATTATTTACAATATAATGCTTTTCAACATGTTTCAAATAACGATAACTAGAAATCAATGTTTGAAATAAAATCTAATATAGGGACAAAATTAATATTAAAATTTATCCTGAATTTGTAACTGCTGTTTTTGTTTGATGTAATTTTTTTCGAAAATAGGTCATAACCAGCTGGTAATAAAACACCAACGAAATGTTTTGCAATAGTGCTTCGTTGTATTATACTAATTAACTATTCGTTAGGTAATTTTGTAATTTCGAAGAAATTGATTCATCGAATATTTGCCAATAAACTTTATTACAGAAACTATTATAACAATTTCCAGCTAGTTAACTTGCATTTCGTCGAAATTATGAATTAAAATATTTTATGTAGGAAGTATCTTCTGTCAGTAGGAGTTAGGAACCGTTTTATCAATAGGCTGTTTAAAATATAAACAATTACTTTACGGCGTAAAATTGATCTGAAATATTCAATTATTAGGCATAAAGAATCTTGTTCAATCATAATATTAAATGCTAGTATTTTATATTTGATATAATCACTAGAAATGCATTGGAGAAATGGGTATGTATTTCGTAAAAGCATCTGAAGAGACGTTTTTCTTGGATACAAAATATATTTACAAGGAATTGTGTTTCGAAACCAAGAACAATAACAAAACCCTCAATTTTGTATTTACCTATAGGTACATTTCACAACAATAAATTTGAAGGTACCTGGGGCTGACTACCTAAAAACTGATTTTTAGTTACACAATGTTCGAGTTGTCAATTTGTAGATAACGGCATACTGCATAGGCATACCTGCCATTTCCGCATACGTCGGGGTTTCCATAAACTGGATTCTTTGTCTTTAAATAATGAATATGAAATCTGATTATGTTATAATCATGGTGTGTGAACAGAAAATATTGATCTACCTAGAACAAGAGATCGATCTTATATAATATTCTTTTCGCAATCATTGTACCGGCAATAATTACAGCCTTGCGCAAACATTATTGAAGTGTCATTTTGAGCGTATCCTGTACATTCCAGGGTCACAAATATGTGTATATTTGAGCCCACAAAAATAAATTAAAGGACAGCTCACTGTATTCAAAATGTGACGACAACCGTCACTCATTTTAAAATTGTGCTGTTTCTAAAATTTATTGTGACAAAATAAATAGGTAGGTAGGTAAAGTGCCCGTCAAAAGTATCCTTTCGTTGTCTTTTGATCGACTATACGTAAAATAACGAAAATATTGCTTTTTGAGATGCAAACGATATCACTTCCCGAAGATTGCGATTTGACATCTTCTTGATTTTAAACATTTTAAATGGCACATCGATTCTTCTATAATCTATCTACCTTATACGATGGTTTATATGAAAAGATTATTAAGTTTAAACCCAGCATTTGAATTTTAGAGCATTCTATAATGCACTCAATTAGAGAAATGACAAAACTTTGAATTTTAATCGGTAAGAATATTTTTTTATATAAAGACAAAATAGGTCATCCATACCAATATACGAGTATCGTATCTCCAAAAGTATTGTACTTTATAGTTATTAGTATGAAGTAACAAAAATTGCGTTTTGAGCATTCAATTATTATATGGTAGTATGGATTTTAAGTAGCATGGTTACGGATATGAGATTTCGGATCCGGATACGGGTACGGATATATTAAGAGTCTTATCGGTGTCGGTTATGGATGCGGATATGAAATTATTTCAGATATCCGATAGTTCGAATAGTTTCAGTTATGGATATCTTAATTTGTTTTATCAATAAGTAGATTTTAATTTTTATTGTGTTCACAATAAAATTTAACACAGTAATTAACCTTAAAATTAAGTAATAATGTTATATCTACTTATTTTAAAGTAGATACCTACCCTATTGACAAAACAAGTAGGGCATACATTCTAGGTGGTCTCCAAAGGTGGGCATTAACTCGTTAATCCGTTAATCGTTAATTAACGAAGTTAACAATCTGCTGAACGGATTAACTTTTAAGTTAACTTCAAAAAATATTAACGCTCTTGTTAACTTCCGTTAAATTGAACTTCCGTTAACTTTAGTCCGTTACACACTAATTTTTATGAAGGGGAACATGCATCTAAATTACCTAATGCAAAATAACGATGAATAATAGCCTTATTCCTACCTACTTTATTATCGACATAAATAAATGTGTGTTTAATTCTTCTTTCTACTGGTTTTTGTTTTATTTACCTATTTCTCTCGGCCCAAAAGCAGTATAAGTTTTAAATGGTTAACTTTTAACGGTTAACTTTAACTTGCGTTAAATTTTCGAAAATTTAACGCTCTACCTATTATCGAAGTTAACTTTTTATCTAACGAATTAACGATTAACGAAGTTAACTTTTGGATTAACTGTGCCCACCTATGGTGGTCTCATATAAATTTTACTTAAATCGGTTCAGTAGTTAGACTGATTTTTATAAAAAGTTAGTAACGGTCTGCAACACCGTTAAGGTAAATGTCAAATATCAAGTCAGAAGTCGGTAATAACGTGCAAACTACGTATTGTAAAGCCACTAAAAAGTAAAAAACAAAAAACTTTGTAACAAAAAAAAACTTCAAAAAAAACACTAAAAAGGGGAAAATAATAAAATTTGGAGGTCGGCGCCAAAAAATGGCTGAGTGCTGTACTACGTATAAAAAATAATGGATGTAAAAAAGTCAGAAAAATTGTGTTTTAAACAATACAGAAAATCTAGAAAAGTCGTGTATCTTTTTCTTTGTCGTGATATTTGTGGCAACCCTGCAGGTATACAAGAAAATATGAAATCATACAAAAAAAAATTAAAACTACTATACTTATTATATAGCTAAGTTAAAATAGTTTCATTGAAGCTATAAATACATTTCATGCAAACATATTATGTCTACTTTTAAACTCTTTTTCGGCTTGGTTTATTGATTTACTAGCTTTTGCTCGCGGCTTCGTAAATTTCACTCGCGTTTAATGTCGGCCTTGACGAGAACTATATCTTAACTAGACTTGTGTAGTTCCAGGAACCATATCATCTGTCGGAGGTGTTTCCTATCCTATCTTCCATTAGAACGCATCTTAACATGTCCATTTCTAGAGAGGGTAGTACAGCCTAGTGGTTAGCATGCTTGGTGCCGCAACTGGACTGCCGTGGATTCGAATCCCACCTGCGCTCATGGATGTTTTGTGATGTTATTTAGTTTTAAATTAGTTGTTATTTAGTGTAGTTGAAAGACGCTAATGATCTTAGATGTCGACGCGTCTATAATCTACAATAAATAAGTTCATTTCTGGAAACGACATCGGTCCAAAATCCGCGGACACATACTATCATTTCTTTCTTTCTTTCTTTCAACGTAAAGGTGCCAGTGAAATAGTGGAACGAGATCGTACCTCGGACATGTTATGTTTATCGAAAACATGTCCGCAGTCCGCACAACCAAGGAAGCGTTCCATATTAGTTCCATCCTTGGAGGTGCTTTGCGCAAGCCTAATCTTTACCCCTACTTAGGATTTATTTCAATTATCGTCTATAGAGGTCAACCACTTTGAATTTAATCGCGAATATATAATTAATAAACAATAGACGTTTAATGTACATGTATGTGATACCCTATACATAGCTAATTTGTATTAAATAAGACATCAGCGGGCATAGAACATGTGTGACACCGGAAATACGGTCCACCTATCCGAACGAGATTGGGCGAAGTGAAAGTTGGTAAAAGCGGGCAGAGGCTCAGAGAAGAGCAGCGTTAGGATCTCGCTAACGCGTTTTTGTTATTCGTTCTTGAATTAATACAGTTATCGGTTTAGATTGAAAAATAATCTCCAGATGAAATGTTTTACACTTAATTAATAAATCTATCATCGTCGTTCCACCGTTTAGAAGAAACTATATTCAAGCTTCTAAACTTTAATGAATAATAATTCTTTACAGAATAACGATCTTTTAGCTCATTATAAACGATAGTCTGTAAAGTTTTGTTTAATAATATTTTTAAAACCAATAGATAGATAGATAGATAGATATTTATTTTGTCAATAATTGAGATACAGATCTATTTGACACGTCAAAAAAAAAAAAAAAAGTTCACATTAAAAGAAATATAAAATTACTGGCAACAAATAAATTCATCTACACTGTAAAATGCTCGCTCTAATAAGAATTTTTTTATATTTTCCTTAAAAACTGCGTAGGTATTATTTTTTAACTTTTCCGGTAGTTTATTGTAGATGTAGGCTGAATAATTTTCTGGGCAATGCTTGTATACATCTTTTGTTGCCAATGGTAGTTTTATGGCTTTTTTTCCACGAGTATCATAGCCATGTCCATCCTCTGCCAGGGCATAGCTTGCCATATTTTTGCTAGCTTGGTCAATTGTTCGGTGTAATAATTATGACCCAGACGGGTACAAAAATGCGAGTAGACTAGAGAAACATGCATTATAACAATAGATGTTAATTTAGGAATCTAATTAAATCCCGGACACATTCGAAAAATCCCTCTGGACGCCCTAAAAAATAGGAGGGTGTCCGAGGAAAGGAGGACGAATGGCAACCCGAATTACAAGCGAGTTCATCATAACCGAGGATTGTACGCATATTTTATCCGAAACTAAGTGGAGTCAACTGTATTAGCTATAATGCTTTAGATTTTTTCGATTTAGGTTTTAACATTGAACAATTTTTTATGGTTTAAAAGTAAGTAAGTAGATATGCAGGAAAAATAGAAAAATCTCGTGCACTTATATCAGCTTTCACGCACAAATGCTTACTATAATACTATCGATCATTAAATAAGAAGGCGGGAGAAAACAAGGGCGGCGGGTGCGGTTTTATGAACCACAGTACAAGTGAAACTTTTTGCCATAACCCTAAACGCTTTTAACCGGAAATCGCCGAAAGTATATAACTTTGTTTACATAATATGGTTTAAACTCTGCAAAGCTAGGCCTATAATCCAGACCTATACATACACTTGCCCGTAAACAATTAATGTTTGTAAACATTTGCCCGCAAACAACACGTATTTTCCATCCTCGACGGAAAACAAAAAAACATGTGCATTTGTTTAAATGTTTTTAAACAAATGTTTGCAAACAATTTTTATACAGATGTTTGTAGGTCTGGACTAGGCTTTAAAGCGCACACCCCGCTAAGTTTGACACTGTATGATATTAAAATATTAATGTAAAAAATAAATAGAGAAAATATAATCAAAATAGAAACTAAAATTAATGGTGCCGCATTACATAGAGTTTTTAAAATACAAAAAATGGCAATTCGTATTTTGGCTCTGGCTCCACCTCGTGAGCACTGCAAACCATTTTTCCGAAACTTTAAAATAATGACTTTACCTTTTTTATACTTATATTATCTGTTGATATTTGCCAAACTTAATATCTCATCTTTCAACAGAAATAATAACCACAATTATAATACTAGGAATAAGGAAGCATTACCACTGCTTAAGTATCGTCTGTCCAGTACACAGAATAATTTTCACTACATATCACAAAAATTTTACAATAAATTGCCTCAATCAATCAAAAATTTGCCGGAAACTCTTTTTAAAAAGAAAATTAAAGTACTCCTGACTGAAGCGTGCCTCTATAATATAAATGAATTTAGAATATAATTTTTAACTTTGTAATTTTGTCTCGTTTTTACTAATATTTGACATGTCAAACAGATATTTTGTATCTTATAATGACGAAATAAATATCAATCAAAAAGGTCAATTTTCAAACTAAATTGTCATTTAAAAATAAATCGCAATACAGGCAATAATGCATTTTTTGAAGCATTCAAAGACAAAAAGAAGTTAAAAAAATGATGCAACGTAAAAATATGTATGTAATGTTATACGTTTCTTTTTATAATTGAGGAACTGTTTAAATAATCTTATACATAATTTCACAATAGATGCAATATTTTTTAAACAATTAGGTAGTGAAATCTACTTAAGTTAACCAAGGTTTTAAGACTAGCACATGTTTTAAGGAATCAACAAAAAACGTTGATGATTTCTGGTGGAAACGTCCATGACTATCTCAGTGGCGTAACAATGCGAAATTTACCTGTGTTCTAAACTTTAGACCGGGTCCCCCTGTTTTCAATAATAATAAAAAATAATATAGTTTTGCAAAGATCTCGGTGGCAAATTTCACTTCAGAAGCTTTTTGAAATTGAAGAGATGTAAACACAAATTTCGCAGTTGTAATGAAATTTTATACGTCGCTTTGAGCAGTTCCTAAGAACTCTAAATAGGTAGGACATAAAGCGCGCGAAGTTCCCAAAAAAACACTTTTCCATCTTGTAATTTTACGGATTCTTCATCCCTTTGCCAAAAAGGACTTATAATAACCAAAGTTTCATGAGTAGGATTTTTTTTTACTTTAAGGTAATTTTTTGCTCTATTTTACCTGCACTTGTAGCTACATTGAAATCATGGAGATTGAAATGTATAGGATAAATCATAGTAAGTCAAATAATACAAATGTAATACTGTTGCTATGAAAACGCGTATAGGCATCCAAATAATTTACCGCGCATAGGGAATACCCGTCCTGAAATAATTTCAAGAAACATGTTGGTGCACTAGGTTTTATTAAAAATCATGGGAAGAAGCAGTCCAAATTACCGAAGAACTCTTACTACTAAGTATCGATGCGTTACTGTACCTTAAAAATATTGAGCAATAGTAACCGAAACGAATTACAATTTAACCGTTTTGCGATGTTATTCTGTACCTCAAAATTAATAACAGTGCCGCTATACTGTTGTCTCGCTTCAGTTTGTTGGAAAGTGACAAACATTCACAGCACTGTTAATTTTGACGTTTATAATACAGAATAAGGTACCATTAATCGTGACAGTACAATAACAATGCCTAAAAATAGTATCAATGACAAACTTTATAATAAAAAAAAAACAACGCGTGTAACTGTACTGCACAATACTTTCCAGTGTTGCCAGTTTGACGACTATAATAGCACATAATATGCGTTATGAAATGAACGTGGGTCATTGGCTGTAACGTTCAGAGGTACTCAATACACATGCGTGTAGAGTATCGCTATCAGAATTAATTTTTTATACAGTTGATGTTTAAATGTTTGCGGGCAAATGTTTGTAGGTCTGGACTAGGCTTTACACGAAACATAACAACCCTAAACAAATCGTCATTCGAAGAAGGGACGTATTGACCACATGGCGAAAAGGGCACTTGCCCGGAGCGGCACAACCGTCGCATCGTCCTGGGCTATGAGTGTAGGCCACTTTATTTCCGCCGCCCCATGTACATACCTTTCTAAAATAATAATTTTCCATTTGTAGTAAAGGGGCCTCGCGCTGCTCTCATCTATCACTCACGCGATAATATAGGTTTCGATAGGAATAAGTTTCTTTCTATAGGGATTTATTGAAAGTATAAAAAACCATGAGAAAACCAGTGGACGTGTTTGACTTTTATCCTCTGAAATCAAGTGACCGTCCTCTGAAATCTGCCGCCCCTAGGACGCTGCCGCCCCTAGGCCGCGGCCTATACGGCCTATTTATAAATCCAGGACTGGTCCTGGGGCAGACAAATAGGGAGCCAAAATTAATTTTTTTTTCTGCCGGTCATTTTTTTGATTGCCTTCTTATATTGTCAATAATTGTCATCAACTACATTTATAAATATTATGTAGACTTAGAAAGAAATGGCAGGTGAATAATACTCAATTTTTCTTTTCTCTCATTTTTTTTGCATTATTCCTCCTCGACTATCTGAAAATAAACTTTCAGAACCAAACTGCACTACACACAAAATTTATGTTCATATTTTTATAAATTAGCGCGGGATACGTGAAACTTAGTGATTCACCGATTCTGGGAAAACTTGTATAAAAATTGGATTATTTGGATTGTATTCTCATATTGCGCAATATTTTCAGCTGACGTATTGATTAATTCACCGTATTTTCTACACTGTATTCTGCCGAGTATTGTATACTGAGTGTCAGAAAAAAAAACCGCGAACCATCAGTGCAACAGCAGGAAAAATTTAACGCAGAAGCTGAGAACGAAGTCCTCCCATTACTGTTTGCTTTAATAAATATTAAATCAAAATTGTCTCAAAGTCAAACCAGTGTTGTCAATGTAAACATGTTTACAGTCAATTCTGCTTAAATAACATACAATTAAAACTTAATCAACAAATCTGTTTACATTTGGTTTTTTAAAGGTTTAATGTTTTTTAACAGCTGGCCCAGTTTGATTAGTTCAGACTTTAGTCACAAGATAGCATAACCTAATGGCAAAAGCCATCGAGAGGGCAGTATAGCCTAGTGGTTAGCGTGCTTAGTGCCGCAACCTCTGGACTGGACTGCCGTGGGTTCGAATCCCACCTGCGATCATGGATGTTTTGTGATGTTATTTAGTTTTAAGATAGTTGTTATTTAGGGTAAGTTCGGTTTTGCACTCGATTGATCGAGCCGAGCGAACAGATTTTTGGGCACGTGACAAGCGAGCAAATCGAGCCATCTAAACAATTCCGAACGTAATCTAGCAGATTTTTCCAAACGTCAGAATAAAATGGCGCCAGTAATTTAAATTCTTATTACTAAAGCCGAAATATATTCTTTATTGCTCTTCATTTTGATTTAATTCAACATTGTTATAATAATAAATCATGATTCACAATTTTTTTCGTTCTATTCCTTTATTTTAAAATTAATAGTACTACCGGTTGTTGTTTTTTTCGACCCATAGATATAATAAATATTTTATTTAATCATTCTGTGCGATATAGACTTAATGGAATAAATATTCGTCTATTTTTACCTATTGAAAAATTACCTCATATAAATAAACTTCGAAGTGTATCCATTCTTACAACAAGTGTTTCCGCTCATTTTTAAAATGAATGCTCTGAAGATGGTTAAATCTGCTTACTCGCTCGCTTTCCTCGGAGCTCGTAGAGCGTGCTCGATCTCCTCCAGATTTTATATCCGAACGCAGGATACAGATCTTTCAGAGCATATAAATGTTAAATTCGAACGCATTAGAGCACTCAGATCGATCTGAGCTCAAAACCGAACTTACCCTTAGTGTAGTTGAAAGACGCTAATGACCTGAGATGTCGACGCGTCTATAATCTACAATAAAAAAATAAAAAACCACCGATAACTAATTAGCGACTGATACGTGTTTCTGTTTTTGCAGGAAGTGGCAGTCAAATTGGAATCGATGCGTGCCAGGCATCCGCAGCTGTTATACGAAAGCAAGCTGTACAAAATACTGCACGGAGGCATCGGCATTCCACATATCAGATACTACGGACAGGAGCGCGAATACAATGTACTCGTGATGGACCTACTGGGACCGTCGCTCGAGGACCTGTTCAATTTCTGCTCTCGCCGATTCACCATTAAAACAGTGCTTATGCTTGCGGATCAGATGGTTGGCCGCATTGAATACGTCCACTGTAAATCGTTCATTCACAGAGATATCAAACCAGACAATTTCCTAATGGGTTAGTGGCTTTAAGTATTTTTTTTATTAACGCATTCGCTGCCAAGTACAACGATGGCTTATAAAGTTAAGGGTCAGTTGTGCCAACTACGATATAACTCGTATATCGTAATTTAATACATAATTTCTGAAACTTTAGCGTTTGCGATAGGAAAGCAGCGATGTTAGGTTCATAACTATATTCAGGGGCGGACTGGCGTATCGGGCGATGGCCGGTTGGTTGATGATCGACTTTTTTCCTCTTACACATTTTTTTTTTGTATTTCTATTTTCTCTTTACCTACCTACTGAAAAGTAAAACTTTTTAATTACATATGTAAATACTGTAAATGTTCTGTTATATTTTTTTATTTGCCAGACTGTTGTAAAAAGGATAAAAATAATAAACAGACAGAAAGACAGACAAACAGAAAAAATGATAAAAATGACTAATTCGGTTGTGGCATCTCATATACTGTCCATTTTAATCAAAATTTTGTTAAAACTTACAATAACAAAATATATTATGTATTGTGTATAGGTAATCTTGTCTAAAAAAAGAGTAGAAAAATAGTTAATATGCCCGCTGGCCGCCTTTAGCCCAAACCGAAATTGAGTCCCAGTTCGCCCCTGAGTGTCGGGAATTTGCGATTCTTAATAAAAGAAATGGTGATCGAAATCGATCAGTGTGATTTTTTTCGATAGAATTATCTTGCAAGTTATATTTAAACAGTATCTTTGTACTAATTTGCGAAATTTTTGGAAAAATAAATTCGCCCCGATTCGTTCGATATTAAGTCTATTTATAGAAAAATTAACGCTGAATCGACTTTAACACCCCGCACTTTTAGTTTCAAAGATACAAACAGCATCTGAGAGATTTTTGAGTTTTCTTAAAAATGCCAAAAGTGAGAAGACCCCCCTCTTTGTACTAATTTGCGAAATTTTTGAAAAATAAATTCGCCCCGATTCGTTCGATATTAAGTCTATTTATAGAAAAATTAACGCTGAATCGACTTTAACACCCCGCACTTTTAGTTTCAAAGATACAAACAGCATCTGAGAGATTTTTGAGTTTTCTTAAAAATGCCAAAAGTGAGAAGACCCCCCTCTTTGTACTAATTTGCGAAATTTTTGAAAAATAAATTCGCCCCGATTCGTTCGATATTAAGTCTATTTATAGAAAAATTAACGCTGAATCGACTTTAACACCCCGCACTTTTAGTTTCAAAGATACAAACAGCATCTGAGAGATTTTTGAGTTTTC